>VXBX01008450.1:103343-232906 GCA_013400415.1 Scytalopus superciliaris | reverse complement strand
CCGCCCCCCCCCGGTGCGCATGCGCGGCGCGGCCGTTGGCGGGGTGGGGGCCGCGCGGCTGCGCGGGAACTTGCGTAACGCGCGGCGGCCGCGGCGCTTCCTCCGGCGCCTCCTCCGCNTTTGTTGCCCCTGCCCTGCCCCGCGGGGTGTGGGGTATGGGATGGCCGCACTCCGCGGGCTCCCGCGCCGTACCCGGCGCCTCCCGCTGGGGCTTGGTCTGCTCGGCCCCTCCTCATCGGTGGCGCTAGGAGGGGTAAAGGGATCCCCGGCTGGAGGGGATGTCTCTCTGGAGACACTCAGACTTCCCCTGCACGAGTTACTGTGTAACCCGCCCCGGGTGACTCTGCCTTGGCAGGGGTGTTGGACCAGGTGATCTCCAGAGACGCCTTCCAGCCCTCAGTGTTCTGAGAGTCTGCGAGTTACGGTGTCTATGAAAGTATTTGTGGGTCCATATTTACTCAGGGTCTCGAAGTCGGGAGAGGTAGGGGAAGCTGCGGAGAGGAAGGGCCATGGGGTTTCGCGCACTGGAGGTGCTTTCCCTAACTGGGAGCAGTGGTTTACCAGAGCTGTGCACCTGCTTTTTACACCTGGCAAGCCTTAGAGAGGTTTTAGTCTATCAGCTCTCTGAGTACAGAGTTCTTCAGTTTTGTGACAGTTTAGTTCCTGTGTTTGTCAAGTTTCTCTTCGTCAGAAAAAAAATTCCTTAGTTTCTCTTTCTCAGGAGAAGAATTGAAATAGGGAACAATGTGAGATACTTTGTTTCCTTTTACATGCGGTGTGATTAATGTTCTTGTCTGTATAGCACTATTAAAAGAGGGAGAACTGGGACAAAATAATCTTCCTATTGTATTTTAGTAACTAGACAGAAGGATGAGGAATTCTGCATGACTTTTTGCCATTTTTCATTGTATCTGGAAAGTATATATATATACACACATATCACAGTGAACAGTGATGCAATTTGTGGCAGTTACTTAATCCTGAAAGATCCTGTTCTGCTGCTCTGAATTGATTTTATTGTGGTGTTAGAATATTCAGCAGTGTTGTATAGTGTGAATGCATCCATGTTCACCACTGTGCAGAGGGGCCTTTATGCATGGCCTGTTTACATCATCATTATTTATTTGTACATCTTTCCCAACAGTAACAAAGTTGTTCTGTGGATTGTGTCATTTATTTGAGTGCTGTTTAGACCAGACTATGTCAAGGACATCACTGTCAGAATCATGGGTGCTTTTTAATTGTTTGCTGCTCCCACTGAACTCAGCAACAGAGTAAATCCTCTCCTTCTGTTGTGCTTAAGACCAACTGATGAACATTTAGGACTTTTTGTTTTGTTTAGTTTTTTAATAAGTAATGTTACAACTAACTGTATAAGCACATTCAGTGGTGGAAAATGTTACTGCTTTTTCTTGTTGGTTTTAGGAGGGGGATGCTTATAAAACTGCAAAGCATTTATTTTGAGGTTTCTTTTCATCCATGTTTAAAAGGAGATGCCAAATATGACTCCACTGTGACAAATTTCAGTGCTGTCTTTGTATAACAGACTTCAAAAATACAGGCTGAACACTTGAAGTATCTTAAGAGGCCTTCTTTCATTTTTAACCACTTTTTAAAATTTTGCACGTATAGTCCTGGTGAGAGAGGGAGGGAAACTAGTAATTCAGATGTATTTAAAATGATGTACACTTGTTTGGAAACATAGATGTAACTAGTTCCAGTATTTTTTGCTTCAAAAGCAAAATCTGCTTTTGAACTGATACTGGGAGTTCAAGCTTTAAATTTGTCTGGTTTACTTCTACCTTGAGGTTTTTGTTTGTAACTTTATCAGTTCTTTAGCTTGTTCCTTTCCTCCTGTTCATGCTTCTGCTATCTTGCCCCCTGCCAGCTCTCTGTTTTTCTTTTGCTTTTGTTACTTCCTTGTTCTACCTCCCAAAAAATAACATTGAAGATATTTCACCTTTTGCCTGTGGAGTATATATGTTCAAGTTATTTTAGTAAGAAATAAACTGCTGCATAAATACTATTCTTGCCCAAACTGCGAATGAGGAAAAAGCAGTTCTTGAGTCAAGTATATTTAAACGTCAGTGTCTGAGGACAGTATACTGCAGCAGGGCTAAATGACAGATCTGTCTGGGTTTGTAGGATACTTTTTTCCTTGCTACATTGCAACAAAATAAATTAAATGTAGCTGACCTTATTCTTCCACTCTGTTCAAGAATAGGGTATGAAATACCACATGTATAAAGGCTTGTTGCTTTCTGCAGTTGTAATCCTTATTTTGCCTAGTAGCATTTGCCAATTATAGCCAAACCTTTTCATTTTTAAACCTACATCTTTCAAAAGCAGACCCTTAAATATGACCAGTGGATTTGAGCTGATAACTAGTTGTCAAATTCAGTCACCCGAGTATTAGGCACTGCTGAAAAGAAAGGTCACACTATTTAATTATTTTTGGAGTACTGTATGTCTAAAGTATGTTTGTCATGGTTTTTCTCCTTCAGAAATCGATGAAAGGATTCCTCTTTGCTAAGCTGTATTTTGAAATAAAAGAATATGAACTTGCTAAAAGGTAACATGCATTGATGTATGTTTGGGTTTTTTGTTCTTTAAAATGTAAAAAAAAAGCTGCATTAATATGAAGTAGACCAGAGAAACCAAGATCAATATCATGCTGCTTTAAGGTAGCAGTAAATGCGGATATTGAGTGCTATTTAAATGCTTGTAAAACAATAACTTAAAAGAACGTTAGTTGTGTTGTACTGAAAAACTTCCCTGGCTGAAGTAGCTTTTTTTCCCCCCCTTCATTGTACTGAGTAGTTCTTACCATTTCTGCAAACTCCTACTTTTGGTTTGTTTTTTTTTTAATAAACAGAAAAGCTGTCAATTAAGAAGCATTAGTACGTCTATGAGCCATGTTACTGCTAATTTAAAGGTCTGGCCAAAGTATCTAGAACAAAATACATCTGTACTTCCCTGTATGAATATTGCCATTTTAGCTCAAGGTGGGAGGGGGAGTATTACTGAAAAATCGTTGTCAAGTAACTGACTGGTTTTTTTCCCCCCCTCATAGATACATATCTACATACCTCAATGTACAAGAGAGAGATCCCAAAGCACACAGATTTCTTGGACAAATTTATGAGGCTGAAGATAACATAGAAAAAGCTTTTGGGTGTTATAAGGTAAGTATGACACTGACCCCTAATATCCTGCTTTATTTCTGTATCAATGGACTTCTAAAATCCTTCTGTGCTGAACATCCTCAAACCTATAGGAGAAAGCATGCTCCTGGGAGAACTGTATTACATTTGACAATGGAAAGCATATGAAGCACTGCAGAAAAGATTCTTGACTTGATATCACTTGCTTCAGGAGTGCATTTTTAAGTTGCTTCTTTGTTTTTTCTTCTGGACTTGATCTTTATGCTACCTGCTGTTAAATTCTGACCATGTCATACACTGCAAACTGGGATGACAGCTGGAGTCTAGTTGCTGCTGTAAGACTGCAGGCCTAGTGCGTTTTTGGTTTTGGAGGGACAGAAGAGAAGGACAAATCTAATTTTGATTAGGCAAGCATATAAATGTCAAATTCCCAGTCGGAATACCATTATTCTGGTTTTGGGGAGAGAGATGATGTGCTCAGAAGTCTAGCCAATACACCTCTATGAAGTGCTATCACACTTCTTAGACTGTGTCTTTATTTTTTCTTTTTGAAGTTTCTACACCTGGCTAGACTAGAGCTCCTCATAGTCCTGCTGCCCACATATGGCAGTAGCTAGTGGTAGATGCAGTGGAGCTGGCTTTTGCATTATTTCTCTTAATGCTCTTCTGAATTCCAGCAGTTGCATTTGGGTGCTGTAAACTAGTGGCATTTGGAAAGATTTTTCTTATCTCTTCTGTATTTATAGGTCTACTTAATTAGAATAGCTGAGTCTGTTTGTGGAGGTGTAACTTTTACCTGTTCTGTATGGATCATAAGATCAAGTTACTTTTTTTTTTTCCTTCCTCCTGTGTGCATGGGGAAAACTAGCGTTCTGTGGAGTTGAACCCAACACAGAAAGATCTTGTATTGAAGATTGCAGAGTTACTATGCAATAATGACATTACTGATGGAAGAGCAAAATACTGGGTGGATAGAGCTGCTAAGCTCTTCCCTGGGAGTCCTGCTATTTACAGGTTGAAGGTAAGTTCAAAATTACCTCTGTTCCGTGCCTTGAATAAACTTTCTGCATCTGACCAGAATACTTTTTGCATGTTACTTCAAGCAAAACTCTTCCTGGCTAAATTGTTTTAGAATCTTTAATATTAAAATTATTAGATGCTGCCTTCTTTATAGTCTGACATTTTTGTCTAGCATTCACGAAAGTTGCTAGTACAGGCTTTCATACCCTTTTAAATGTTGCAAGGTTAATCCTCTTCAAAAATGCTGGGAAATCATGTTAGTTGTTGCAGTCAAGAAGTTAAGATTAGATAGGCACTGCTTGTTCTTTCTGTTGTGTCACTTGCAGGAAGGTGCAGGCCTGTGAACTTGGATTTCCTTGCTTTACACTGCTTTTATGTTTTTAAATCTTATGTCAGTTTTGCAGAATGTGAGAAATGCTGTAATTCTCAAATACTGTGTAAATGCTTTCAGCCATACCATGTCACTTTTTTCACGGGTATATTAATTTTCATAGCTAGGCAGCAGCCATTGAAGTCTCAAGATGTTGTTTGGGTTTTGTTTTTTTTTTAAACGAGGTAGTCTATGGCAAGGTATTCTGTCCTTGAACCAAGTGGTTTGAGAAGCATTTCTTACCCTTGCTAAGAGGTAAATTCTTATGAGGATTTTTCTTTTATGACAGTTATCTACATTTTTAAATATATGAGTATTTCATCAAACTGTGTGTAATACCTGAGAACTCTTAAGAGTAGTGTAGTTTAAGTAATGTGACCTCTGTAGTGAAGGAAAGAAAACTGGTACTGTAGTTGCTCAAGAGACTCATGTGGTAAATGAAATATTAATGTGTTGCCTTCATGTTTTAACAGGAGCAGTTACTGGATTGTAAAGGTGAAGATGGGTGGAATCAGCTTTTTGACTTGATTCAAGCAGAACTTTATGCAAGACCTGATGATGTCTACATAAACATCAGACTAGTTGCACTCTATCGTTCAAATAATAGATTAAAAGATGCTGTGCTCCATTGTCAGGAGGCAGAGAAGAAAATACCTTTGCAGTCAAGCTTGGAATGGTGTTCCTGTGTTGTAGAGACATTTGAGGTGTTTAATCATATTTTGATCCTGTGATAGTCTTCCATATCTTTTTATCTGGTCTGTTTCTCTTTGTGTCAGTACTCTGACAGCTATTTCTCAAAGGATTTAACTCCTTCAAATGCAAGTCTACTGAAACCAGTGGAATTACAAAATACTTCTTGTGTGTTTTTTTTTTTTTTTAAATTGGAATTTTCTCCCTAAAATTAAGCTTTATAGAGCTATTGAGTTTCTAACTACAAAAGCTGAGTTAGATACAGCAGTTCCATTAGGGATAAAATTGCTCAAGCAGATAGTTCCCTGGAACTTTGCTGCTGAAGAATATGTTAAGATCTCACCTGTGAAACTGGATTATGCAGTAAATGCTACTAGTGTGTTTTGGAGAAGTACTGCCCTTGCCTTCATGGAAGGATGACTGTTCCTTATCCTGTGATGAACTTTCTTCTTTAGGAATATCTGGAATCTTTACACGACTTGGAGTCTGATAAAAATAACTGGAGAACTATCAAGAAAGATCATCTGCTGGCCTATACCAGCTTTGTCAAATTGACACTTTCTTCTAGAGATGTTCAGGAATGCAGAGAGGCACTTGAAAGGTACTGTTTTAAACTTTACTGTAGTAAAAAAAAACAAACCCTCTAAGAGGTGTTTGGAATTTTTTGTTTCTGGGTTACAGAACATCTGCCAAGCTTCTATTTTACAGCTTAACTTGTTTGTGAATGGCAGAGAAGATTCTCTGTACTGGCTGCTAGGAATGGTTCTTATGAGGTGTGAACCGCAGGCTGTCTTCTAACAGAGATTCAAGCCTTGTTTGAATAGACAGCACACAGCCATGGGGAAGACTCATTGATATCCTGGATCAATTAACTTTGTACCTTCTTTCCCTTCAGTAAGAAAACAATATTCTGTGCTTCAGCAATTGACTAATCCAGATTTTCCAGACAATTGGAAAAAAATACCCATGCAAAGAACTTAAAACAGTCCAAACAAAGCCACAAAATAACCCTCAAACTGAAAAACCAAAACCACCTCTTGTGTGTCAGCTTTGTCCTGGTTATTTTATTCTAAATTAACACAACACACTGGAATAGTTAGGAACTTTGTGTAAGTTGGGATGGGAGGAAACCACCTACACTAAGAACATCCTCCTTCACATAAAACTGGTGGTGTTAGAGCTGACTTCAAGGTTTACCATCTGTGGTGCACACAGAATAGTACAAAACAGTACGAACAGTGTTTGCATTCACTATACTGATTAGGGTCTATGTTTTTCTTGCTATTATCTTCCCTTTCTTAGTGGCTTTTACTGACTTGTATTTGTTCCTCATTTATGTAATGGCTATCATATTGCCTTTTGCAAAAATATTCAGTCTGCTAGTCTTGCATGAGTGTTTGAAGCAATACACGCAATGGATGAGGAATATTTAGTACTCAAGTATGTTCTGTTTTTCTTCTTTAACATTGACTGTATTGGGTTTTCTGCTGCTAATTTATTAGAGCCTTTCAAAGTATTTACATATGAAGCATTCCCAGGTCATGGCTAGTATAGTTTTGTCCAGTCATTGAAAGAGTTTATAATTGTTTTCTGGAAAGCCTCTCCTGAGTGAGGGTTGTATACTTGCCTACAGCTACCGCAGTGCTTTCTGTTTTTGAAGAGCCTGTCCAGAGTATTTTGGACCTTTCTGATAAATGAAGGAAAAGAGAGCAGAGTGAATAGTGCTTCCTGCATGTCTCTACATCTGCATTAGTGAACAAGTTTATCCACGTGGTTTAGGAGAACAGTTTTGAAAGTAGCTGTGCAAAAATCTGCTGAAAAAGACCATAAATATCTAGGTAATGTTTAGTATGTTTACTTTCTAGTGACTTGGGTTTAAGCAATAGAAACAGTACTGACTATTGACTCACAAAGTTACTGGATTCACAGTTAAATAGCATGAACCAAAATCACCTGCTGTAGCTTTTACCAGGACTCTGTTTAGAATGAGACTTCTTTACATTTTAGTTTTGATCGAGCGCTTCAGTCAGTGAAACCGTACGTAAATGGGGCTGATGAGTTGTCTCGTACCTATGTGGAAATGAAAGGACAGCTGTACATGCATGCTGGCACTTTGCTGCTGAAAATGGCCCAACACAATGAGGCACAGTGGAGAGCTGTGTTTGAACTAGCAGCATTGTGTTATCTCATAAGTTTCCAGGTAAGTGGTTTTTTTGGTTTATACATTTAGTCGATGAAGTTTTTGAAATGTTCTTGCTGTGCATATGTTGAACTCCTGTATTTCTGGGATCAACTAGTGTTTGTATACCTAAAGGAGGACTGTCCTCTTTCACAATTATTCAAAAGGTTTCAAATGAATAGGTTAAAAGTATACCTTCAGCTGTTTCCCTTGTCAGAGTAACCTGATTCTTAACGGTGAGTGAATTTATTTCCTGCATTGTATTCCCTTTTTCATAATACAGTTGAATACATGTTGAGTGTTACTGCTATAGGGAGGGAAGAAGAGGAATTCAATAGTTCCCATATACTTGTTGTGTAGACAGCAGAATTAAAAATATTAAGATTCTTTGCCTTATGAATTCTTTGACTTGATTGTCTTTTTTATGCCATTTCTTGCATTCCAGGTATTACTTGCTCTTGTGTACATTTAATATTACTTTTAATAGCTATAATTGCACATCTATGGGCATTGGGTGGATTCTCTACTCTCTTCACACACCCCACACCACACAGAACCCCATCCCTAGCTATATGATGCAGTACCTTCAAGATGAATGATGTCTGTTTTCCTGTAATTTCCTAATCTATAAATATGCGCCTTTCTTATTTTCTAAGATTAATTTAAATTATTCTGCCCCTATTGTGAAAAAGCTGTAACAATTTTCTCCTTACTTCACCAGGTTCCTAAACCAAAGTCAAAACTAATAAAGGGGGATCAAGCCGGACAAGATGTGCTAGAAATGTTGGCCTGTGATCGAAAAAGCCAGTCTGGTAATAAGAATAGCTGCATAGTTCCAGTTTAGTGTTACGGAGTTACTGTGAAGGCTGTGATTTGTTAAAGAACACATTTATCTTGTAATGTTACCACTCCAATATGCAATAAAGCCTTCTAGATTCTGACTACATATGTAAAACTGAATACTAGTCTGGTTTAATCCCTGGAAAGTTTTTTTCCTCCTCTTAAGCATGGTGTTAGANGGTTGGGTTTTTTTCCTCCTTTTTGACTCTCCCGCACACTAAGGTAGAATTTAACTTTTATAGTCTCTTAATCTACTGGAAATTGCTTCTGCCTGCTGGTATTATTTTACAAGTATAGTTAGCCCCAAGAGGAAAAGAAAATATTACTGTTTGTGTCCCTGACTTTTTCACCCTTTTACTTGTTCATTAGCTTTGTTCTTTTTGCTACTAAATACAGACAGTTTTTCAGTCTGCAAAATTTGTACAGGACCTAAATGAAAACAAATGAACCCACTACTCATCAGGTTCAGTTATTTCAGAGTGGATTTCATTAAGACAGGCTTCTTGTATTATAGCTACTTATTTTAAGGTCAGTTGCAATGTCCCTAGAATAGTAATGGTAAGATGGCTTTGTTTTCTCAAAGAGCTGGATTTACAAATGCCTTAGGATTGTTGTCATTAAGAGCTTAGAAAGCCTATGTGCTGAAACACTGACCTAATTACAGGGAGAATGTCTTTTAGCAGTCTGTAGGTTTCATAAGGGGAAATCCTGATTCCTGCCCAGCCTTCAGTAGCAAAGAGCAGCCCAGTGTAGCAAATGCTACTTTCTTCATGTTCACTGCTTTGTTAATGTGAAGTGTATTTCTGTTTTCTAGGTCATATGCTGCTGAACTTAAGCCATGGCAAGCAAGACTTCTTTAAAGAGATTGTGGAGTCATTTGCAAACAAGAGTGGTTCATTTACATTGTTTGATAGCCTGTTTGAGAGCGGAGCTTCTAGAGAGAGATCTTTTATTGGCACAGATGATATTGGAAATATCAGTACACAAGCACCAGTGCAAATGGAACTCAATAAATATGATATTGGTAAGAGGTGTTACTTTCGGAAACTCAGCACCAGTTTGTGTACTGGAAGTTCTTCTACAAATGCTTCCTATTGCAACAAAAGACAAATACTGGAATAGCTGTCCAAAGTTGCCCTAAGGTACTAGGAAAAACTAATTCTTTATTACAAAGTAAAGAAGTGCTTCATGAATAGTTCCTTCAAGATTTCTGGACAAGTAAATAGGTTGGCTAAAATTAGTTGCCTGTTGGACTGAATAAGGTGAGGATGGAAGTGGAAAAATTCTGAGAGTCAGCCCTCAGAAGCTCAAGGAGTTTTTGTCTTTGAGCACTTAGATGAACTCAATATGTTTGGCTAATCTAAAGTTTGTAATCTTTCATAAGGGATAGCTGGAATCTTGAACTCATTGGTAAAGTATCTTTGACTGTTGTGACAGTGAAATGTGAAACCCAACTTTGACCAGATACAAACCTTGTTTTTGCACAGGTGCTGTTCGAATGCACAATGGGAGTCTCCAGCACCTCGTGTGGCTTGGATTGCAGTGGAACTCTATGTCAGTCTTACCCCCGATGCGCAAGTGGCTAAAACAGCTTTATGACTTGCCCCAGGAAACATCAAGACTTGAGACTGATGCTCCTGAATCCATTTGCCTGTTAGATCTTGAAGTAAGTAAACTTCCCAAGTGTTTTAATGTACCATGCAAATTAAGGGTTTTTGTGTTTATTACCTTTTATTTATTTTTATAAAAACAGGTATTCCTACTTGGGGTGGTATTCACTAGCAACCTACAATTGCAAGAGAAGTTTAATTCTCACTACAGTGCACATCAGCCTCAATTCTTACCACTGCCAGTGTGCAAACAGCTCTATACCGAAAATCAGCGATCCTGGTGGGATGCTGTTCGTACCCTTCTTCAGAGAAAATCAGTGTAAGGCATTTTCAGTTTGGGAATGTTTAATCAAGCCTTTAGGGAATTTCTGCTACAGCAGCTTTGATTGGTCTCAATAGATTCTTTTAAAATTAGGTTTTTTGGACTTATTTTGGACATTAAAGCTTTGTTGTAGTAGGGATTTGATATTCTTGAAAGAGTTCTAAAAACGCAATTTTAATTTCTAGCAATGCATTTCTAAACAAGAGGCAGGTTAGAACTGAAACCGGGGGCTGTATTCATCAAATAAATGTTATGTGAGCAGATGAGAAACAGAAAATCCTAACGAACAAATGTTTCTTCTGATACTCAGGCCTGGAACAGCAGCAAAACTGAGGCTTATTGTACAGCATGGCATAAGTACTCTGCGAACACTGGAGAAGCATGGCCTGCAACCTGCCTTAATCATTCACTGGGCAAAAAGCTTGCAAAAAACAGTAAGCTGAGATTGTTTTTAAATATGTAGAAGTGTTTTTCTCTGTTTTCCAAACTGTGAACAGATCTGGGGGGTAGGGGATCAGATCGGTGTGTCTTATTAATAGATGTTTATTTTATTGGGAAATTTGTTGCTCTAGTCACTCTGTAAAGTACTGATCTTGAACTGTAGTGTTACTTTGTACATGTACATTACTTTACTAAGCTACTTTGCTTAGTGTCAGAGAAGGACTCTTGGAACTTTTAAATCAAACAGAAGGATACATATGAATAGCATTTTGACTTGAACTTGTTGATATAACATGTGTTTCTGTTCCCTTTTCTTCAACAGGGAATTAACCTTAACTCTTTCTATGACCAGAAGGAATACATTGGACGAAGTGTCTACTACTGGAAGAAAGTTTTGCCTATGCTGGAAATTATCAAAAAGAAGAGGAGTATTTCTGAACCTACTGATCCTCTCTTCAAACACTTCCATAGTGTAGACATTCAGGTACAGATTGATTAAGCCAAGGCTGAAGTAAGAGAGGGTCTAAGTCAGAAACTTACACAGTCGATTTTTGTCTACATTGTGCAACTCATATTGTTATTTCTATGAAACTGTTAATAATGAGATTTGGTAATATCAGTGTTTGATAAAGGGGGAAATTCTCTATTTACAACTTTAATCTTACCTTTAAAATGGTGTTTATGATTGGAAGGTACTGAATACCCTTAGTACAAACTTTTTGAAAAAGAATTCTCCCTTTATTGTAGGAAAAAGTGTCATTCCATTGTTAGGTATGAATTGTCCTTCACTTTATTTGTAGGTCTTTCAGGTTGCAGCATATGAAGAAGAGGCACATATAGCATTTGCTATGTTGGATGCAGTTGATGGCAAAACTGATGATGCTTTGTTAGCATTTGAAGCTATTGAGAATGTGGTTTCATACTGGAATCTTGCCATGGTAAGTTTGTAAGTTGTATTAACCCTGAAATGGTTTTCTTCATTCAGTTGCCTTTTGACTGATACTAATTAATCTGCATCTTGTTCTTTAGATTTTCCAGAGAAAGGCAGAAGAGATTGAAAATGATGCCATGCTGCCAGAAGAACATGAGGAGCACAAAACTTACCTTCTTAAAGCCAAGTATTACCTAATGAAGATCATTGCAGAAAGCTCCTCAGACATGTCAGTAACTGAGAAAGTAAGTAATTTTTGCTTAAAAAACTTGTTTCAAGACATGCAGTGGCTTAGGTTAGTGCATTTAGGTTAGCTTTTTTAGACAAGTCCTTGCATTAAAGCAGGTTAAACTCTGGGTAACTTCTGTAACCTACCAGATCATGCACTATCCCAGTTATTCTGTGGATGAAAGCCTTAATGTAAACAAATAGCTTTGGCCCTTCTTTTTATAGAAGTTGATGGTTTGAAAAAAATAGAATGGTTTGTGTGAATTGTTTCCTTACATGAATTGTAATAGATTTAGAGCTTTTCTGAAAAAGAAGGCAGTATTTGTATAATGAGAGCCGTGTGAATCGTTCAGCCAGAATTCTGAATGTAATCTGTCTGGCTCTGAGGGAGAATTGAAGTCATGATTCATGTTTCAAATAACTTTCTAGCTGCCAGTGTCTATTGAAACTGTGAGGGAAGTACTGGATACAGTGATCCAGGAGCTTGGTGAGAATGGTGAAGAGGGAAGTCTTGCCTTCAGAAATGGTCTGTCACGAACTATAGATTCAGCAATGAAACATTCCACTCCATCACCAACTAAGTTCTCTCTTTCTCCAACTAAGACCTACAAGGTATGTTGGCCAGTTATTATTTCAGGGAATCATTATGTTTGACAAAAAACTCACAAGATTCAATTAACTTTTTTTTTCCTAGTTTTCTCCTAAAACTCCTCCTCAGTGGGCAGAAGATCACAAATCTATACTTCAAATGATTTGTCAGCAAGTGGAAGCTTTAAAGGTAAAATTTTGTAACTGTATTCAATGAAAAACAGTTGGTCTTTTACTTATGGTGAGGATCTAGTAATAATAGCATGAGCTAACTTACAGTTCCTAGAATTATTTTCTCTAAATATCTGGCTAAACTGAATACAGAGTACATCTTTTGCTTAAAAGCTCCTCTTTGGACTTAGTCAGGGGCGCTGAGGCAGCCTGTCTGAGGTCTGTATGCACAGAGTTCTGCTTTGGTTCTCATGCACTTGGCTCTTGTTTGTTTTTTTTACTGGCTTGTTCTGGCTTTGGAACACAAGGTTAGTACTTTGTGCTGCATGGGCAGATCTTGCATGATTCTGGCAGGTGCTTTTTGGGGATTTCTTAAATTACCACCACCATTGGGCTTGAAAATGTGTTTAAATACCAAAAGGGTAGGGATCATGTTTTCTTCTACAGATACCTGTGTAATACATACTTATACTCTCACTTGGAACGTTGTCTTGACAGAATGAAATGCAAGAAATGAAACTTAATAATTCCAACACAAATGCATCTTCTCGCTGGCCTGCTGAAAACTATGGAACAGATACAATGCCAGACAGTTATCAGAGAGCACAAAATCTTCATGAAGCGCCATTGACAGGCAAGTTTCTGCAGAATGTGTGTCTGAATGCTTAGCTAAATCAAGGAAGATGTTTGAAAATAATGCCAAAACGTTTTAATTATTCACAATTAAAAACTGCTTGCTTGTCTATTCCAAACAACAACAAAAAACCGATCAAGTGTAAACTGTTTGTTTTCCTGGTGTATTCCTTTTTAGTTGCTACCACTGGCCCATCTGTGTTCTACAGCCAGTCACCTGCCTATAACTCTCAGTATCTTCTCGGAACTGCTGCAACCAGTGTAACACCAACAAAGGTGAGACCAAATCTACTCACTTAAGCTGCTTTCAGTGATCTACTGAAAATGACTGATTTTGATTCTGTACATAGCTTGATGTAATTGCAGTTCCTTATGCAGAATTTTGCCAACTTGTACTGCTAGGGGTAAACTGATAACTTGTCTTTCTGCCTAATTCTTGGGATATGGAGTTTGGGAAGAAAAGCCAGCAAAATACCTGCTATATGTTAGTATGTTTCTCCTACAGGGTATGTTTGATAGTACTTAACTATCCCCCCTTAAGTAGTATGGCAAAAGAAAATGGGGTTTTCAGTGATTCTGTTTTGTTTTGGGGTTTTTTTCATAAAAAAGCAACACACTCGTATTGTGCTCCTTTTTCAATGCTTGTTTTCAAATGCCCTTCAAAGTTTAAGCAGTTTAAACTAAGGTAAAACTAGTTAAAATTTGAAGTTGTATGAAAGTATGCCTTCCTTTTAAGGGTACGTGTTATGCAGGCTTCAGCACAGTAAGATATTGCCCTCTGTGTTACCATAATAAGCAAAACACTCATTCTCTGCTTTTTCTTTAGCCTCCTGTCTATGGCATGAACCGACTTCCACCTCAGCCACATATATATTCCTACCAACCACCGATGCATACACCACCTCTGCAAAACACTTCTGGCTGTATGTTTTCCCAAGAAATGTACGGCCCACCTCTACGTTTTGATTCCCCCGGTACTGCGCTCATTTCTCCTCGTGCGAGTGATGACTATTACAATTACAGTGTTCCACAGGCAAGCACAAATCCAACATTGCCTAAACCAGGCTATTTCACAAACCGTTCAGTCACACCACCTACTTTAAAGCCTGCAGAACCCAAAGTTATGCCTAAATTTGGACAACAGGGAACAACTGAAGGATCAAAACCACCTCTGCCAACACCAGCACAGCCAAGCCAGACACCAACTTTTAAATTTAAACCTAACTTCAAGTCTAATGATGGAGACTTCACCTTTTCTTCTCCCCCTCAAGTAGCACCACAGCCTCTTAATGCATCTTTTAATAGCAGAGAAAGCCTCTTGGATCTTCTGACATCTGATAAACCTTTGCAGGATGATAGATACGTCGAACAAAAGCCAGTTAATGATCACACAAATAGTTCAAGAAATACCTTCAATTTTAGCAACAAGCATATTCCAGGCATGTCTCTTAGAGAAAATGTGGGACAAAGTGCACACAAAAACCTGGGTTTTGAGAAGAACGATACATTTAGTATTCAAGAACCAAGCAAGCCTGTATTTATGATTTCAAATTCTGATTTGGCCAATAGAAGTCATGAAACAGAGGGAGGAAGTACCCATGGTGGAGATGAGGATGATGATGGTCCTCATTTTGATCCTGTAGTGCCACTTCCTGATAAGATTGAAGTAAAAACAGGTGAGGAAGATGAAGAAGAATTCTTCTGCAACAGAGCCAAGCTCTTTCGTTTTGATGCAGAATCTAAGGAATGGAAAGAAAGGGGAATTGGAAATGTGAAAATCCTGAAACATAAAGTGTCTGGCAAATTTCGTCTCTTAATGAGACGGGACCAAGTGCTGAAAATCTGTGCAAATCACTACATAAATACTGATATGAAATTAACTCCAAATGCTAACTCAGATAAGTCATTTGTATGGCATGCGTTAGATTATGCAGATGAGTTGCCAAAGCCAGAACAACTTGCAATTAGATTCAAAACACCTGAGGAAGCAATGCTTTTCAAAAAAAAGTTTGAGGAGGCACAGAATATTTTAAAATCCTTGGGATCAAGTGCTGACACATCTGTGACTCAGAGTAGTGGGACTGCAAAAGTAGCAACGAATCAGGACATCAAGGAGCCTAGTAGATCCATTTCTGGAACCCTGAACTTGAGCTTTCAGTTCCCGAAAGATGGGGTGAGCAGTGAATCTGACAGCAAAAGCAGCCTTACAGCTACATCAACTGCATCTGGCCCTACTATGTCATTTGGAAAGGATGCTCAGCAAGCCTTTTCATCTGGTGGGTTTGGCCAGCACCTTGTGAAGAAGGATCAATGGGAGTGTAAAGTATGTTTAGTTCCAAATGAAGCAACTGCAAAGAATTGTGTATCATGTCAAAATCCAAATCAAGATATGTGGGAAACACATGGAACCGCAGTAACTGGTGCTGCAAGTTTCAAAGCCAGTGGTAGCACAGTGCAGGACAAATTTGGATCTGCTTTTGCTAAAAAGGAAGGTCAATGGGACTGCAGTGTCTGTTCAGTAAGAAACGAACCCACTGCCTCCAAGTGTGTTTCCTGCCAGAATCCAAACAAAACTAGTACGGGAGTATCTGGTCAACAAACTTCCTCTATATTTGGCCAAGCAATTCCTCCAAAGGCTATTCAAAATGACTTGAGTACTGCTCTTTCTAAAGAAGGAGGTCAGTGGTGCTGCCCTGTATGCCTAGTCCAAAATGAAGCAAAAAATGTGAACTGCTGTTCTTGTCAGAGCCCTAACCCTCAAAACCAACCAAATGTATCTACTGTTCAGGCATCCCCTGCTCCTGGGTTTGGTTCCATTGCTGATACAAGTAAGCCACAGAAAAATGGGTTTGAAGGACTTTTTGCTAAAAAAGAGGGGCAGTGGGATTGTACTACTTGTCTTGTGAGGAATGAAGGTTCTTCAGCAGCTTGTGTAGCCTGCCAAACACCAAATCCATCTGGTAAGCCTGCTGGTGATACTTTATCAGCTCCTGCATTTGGCTTGAAAAGTAAATTGCCTGAACCTGATGGAGGACAGGTGGGAACAGGCTTTAAGTTCGGTTTTGAGCAAGGGAAGACACCATCATTCACATTTCAGATTTCTTCTGATACTGAAGCTAAGTCTGCAAAGGAAGGGTTTAGCTTTTCAATGCAAGTGCCTCCTGGTGGATTTAAGTTTGGGATACAGGAGCCTAGTAAAAATACCACTAAGAAAGATGAGCCATCTAAAGAGTGTACAACTGGCTTCTTAAAAAGCATTGATGAAAAAGACAAAAAGGAACCGCCTTCAGAGAGTGGAATTGGATTCCAATTTCAAGAAACAACAGACAAGGAGAAAGGTGACTTTGTTTTTGGGCAAAATAGCAGCACTTTTGCTGAGCTTGCAAAAAGTACTCCTAGGGAAGGCTTTCTATTTGGCAAAAAGGACCCTAACTTCAAAGGCTTTTCAGGTGCAGGTGAAAAGCTGTTTTCTCCACAGAATTCTAAAATGGATCACAAAGCAAACACATCTGCTGACTTTGGTGAGAAGGACGATGATGTGTATAAGACAGAGGACAGTGATGATATCCATTTTGAACCTATAGTTCAGATGCCTGAAAAAGTAGAACCATTTACAGGAGAGGAAGATGAGAAAGTGTTATACTCCCAAAGAGTAAAGCTGTTCAGGTTCGATCCAGAAACAAGCCAGTGGAAAGAACGTGGGGTGGGCCACCTCAAGATTCTTAAAAATGAAGTTAATGGCAAAGTAAGAATATTGATGCGGCGTGAACAGGTACTGAAGGTGTGTGCAAATCACTGGATAACAACAACAATGAACTTGAAGCAGCTGTCTGGTTCAGACAAAGCATGGATGTGGATGGCCAATGACTTCTCTGATGGTGATGCAAAGCTGGAACATCTGGCAGCAAAATTCAAGACACCAGAGCAGGCTGAGGAATTCAAACAGAAGTTTGAAGAATGTCAGAGATTACTACTAGATATACCACTGCAGACACCCCATAAACTTGTTGATACTGGTAGAACAGCTCAGCTTATACAGAAAGCAGAAGAAATGAAGAGTGACTTAAAAGATCTCAAAACTTTTCTGACAGATGACAAAACTAAACTGTCAGAAGAGGAAAATGTCAGCTCTGTTTGTGCCAGCAGTACTTCTGATCTGGTTATAAAGCCACATGCTGAAAGTACTGGCCCTACTCTGGAATGGGATAACTATGACTTGCGTGAAGAAGCATTGGATGATAGTGTAAGTAGTTCTGTATATGCAACACCTCTTGCAAGTAGTCCTGTAAGGAAAAATCTGTTTAGATTTGGAGAGTCTACCACTGGTTTTAGTTTCAGCTTTAAATCTGCCTTGAGCCCATCCAAATCTCCTGCCAAACAGAATCAAAGTAGAACATCAGTAGGCACAGATGAAGATTCTGATGTTACTCAAGAAGAAGAGAGAGATGGACAATATTTTGAACCTGTGGTACCTCTGCCTGATCTCGTGGAAGTGACCAGCGGTGAAGAAAATGAGCAAGTTGTTTTCAGTCACAGAGCTAAGCTCTACAGATATGACAAAGATGCAAATCAGTGGAAAGAAAGAGGTATTGGGGATATCAAGATATTGCAGAACTATGACAACAAACAAGTGCGTATAGTAATGAGAAGAGACCAGGTACTAAAACTCTGTGCCAATCACAGAATAACATCAGATATGAATTTGCAGCAGATGAAAGGATCTGATAGAGCCTGGGTATGGACTGCATGTGACTTTGCAGATGGTGAAAGGAAAGTAGAACTCCTAGCTGTGCGATTCAAGCTGCAAGATGTTGCAGACTCATTTAAGCAAACTTTCGATGAAGCAAAGCAAGCCCAAGAGAGAGAAACACTGATAACACCTCTTTCTTCTCGTGCTAATACACCAAAGGAATCTCCATGTGGTAAAAATGCTGTAGCTGTGCTAGAAGAAACAACCAGAGAAAGAACTGACCTCAGCCATGGTGACGATAGTTCTAATGTAACTGTAGAGGCTGCAGAGGTGTCAAACACTTCTGAAACACCAACAAAAACTGTTGTTTCTCCTCCAAAGTTTGTGTTTGGATCTGAATCTGTGAAGAGCATTTTCAGTAATGAAAAATCAAAAACATTCACATTTGGAAATACTTCAGCCACTGGTTCTCTGTTTGGCTTCAGTTTTAATCCTCCAAAAAAGAGTGAAAACCAGATTCCAACATCTCAGAACATAGCACAAAAAGAACTGGAAGTTTCTGAACCACCAAAAAGCTCTAATGCTACTCAAAAGCCAGTAGACAGCAAGGTAGACAACTTGCCTACTTCAACACAAGATGGTGCCTCTAACTTCTCATTTAGAATTCTGGAAAAAGGTGAGTGTCAACTGAACTAGTAATTTATTCAACTATGCGACTTACTAAGCAGTCAGCTCTGTGTTACTCATTATTCTTATTCTCTCAAGAATATGTAGTTTCTTTCAGTTCTAATGCAGGTATCTGTATGTTCTCCAGAGTTTCAACTAGAGAAGGAAATTTTAAGTCATAATTATTTTTGTATAAAAGTGAAAGTATGTGATGCAGGGTGGAGTTTTGTTGACTGAGAACAGGGATTTCAGGTAGGAAGCTGTAACTCTGAAGTGTTGTATCTGAATCTTTGACTTAAATGGTCAAAGTACCCGTGGACTCACTTTTTGAGACTTAAATAGGCAGTTCATTGTATATACCTGGGCATTTGCTCTGAGTCGTAAAGTGTGAGAACAACTAATATGTGCTTCAGTTAAAATTTTAATTATCCCCATGATTGAGCAGATGTGTATTCCAGAACTACTCTGTACCTTTGTTTGAAGTCTTAAGTATTGGCTTCTGCAGTTTCAATAGTGTAGTTTAACACCTACTTCCATAGCCTGAGAAGAGATCATACGATTGCATCCTCAGTTACAGTTTGTCACAGTCTGAAAAAGGTGTACTTACAGAAGTTGTGGCTGTGACATGACCATTATAATGTGCTGAAGTGTCTGTGTGAGAAGGATGGGATGTCTCAATTATGAACACATATTGTCTGTTTATTAGCTAAAGTGTAGTAAAGTGGCATGGTGGAAGGTGATAGCTGCAAGTCTATTCCCGTGGGTTGGATAAGCTTCTGTAGAATTAACAGATGAGATTTCCTGCTGTGAAATAGGACTGTGGAATACTTAGAGAACATAGATAAGTCTGTTTTGTCCTTTTAAAGTTCCAGGTAAACACTTATATACAAACAATTTATTTTTTTAGGATTTAATTTTAGCCTTTTTAAATCTAATCCAATGGCCTTTTGGACAAGGACATCCTCCTTGCAACCTGATAGTGAAGGTATTTGCATACTGCACTGAATGTGTGATACAGACACGCTAGCAGGCATGGACAGTAACCCAGCTGTGTCAAAGCAGTTGGCTCAGTTATAATTAACATGCATGCTGAAAGCGAGTACTTAAAATTGTGTGTCTGGCTACTGTATTTGTCCTGTTAAAGAATGTTCTAGCCCTTAGTGTGTTTACATGAGCCAGCACAATGGATCACCCTGTTTAAGCTTTTGGCTTCTGTTTGCCTTATTTTCTGAGAGTATCTGCCTTGCACTTCTCCATCACAGTTTTACTAAGTGTACACGCTGGATCTCTTAAATTGCTCTTTTCAAGAGAAATGAAACTGTTATTTTTAGAGAATATATCTCATGGTGCCTGAAGTCTTGTGCTCCATGTCAGTGAAATATGCCTGAAGATCCTGAGACAGGTTTTGCTGTAAAACGCTTGAAACGTATTTAGCCTCTATGGGAATGTTTGGTTCAAATTTCTCATTATCAGTGTTAACTGCTCTGCTTTTAAGAACAAGGAGTACACAGAAATGAGAAAGCTAAGCTGCTGCTTATGTATTTATTACATGTATAATCTGAAGTCCATCTTAGCTGGTTAGAAAACTTGCTGAGTAACTGATTTGTTGACATCAGAACCTGTAAACAAAACTGTTACAGCTTATAGTTTGATTATGTATAAGATGTTGCTAGTGATGCTTCTTAAAAGTATGCTTGCTGTAAGGATGCTCACCTTACACAGTTCAACAGTATTTTAATTTTAAATAGCAGTTTTTTAATCTGCATAAGACAGTCTCCTAATGTTAGTGTCTTACGTTGTTTAAAAGTGTCAAAATGTCATTCCAAATACCATTTTCCCAAAACTGTATGTTTGGAGAACTTGTTCTTATTTAGACACTGAACTCCTGTTCTGTATACACAATCTAAAAATCACCTGTTCTGTGTTTTTAGGCATCACTGTGCTTGTGTGTGCATTGTTTATTAGCAATTCAGTTCTATTTTCATTATTCCATGTCCGTAGTGGGAAGTGATTAAGTATTCTATGCTGTGTGCTTCCAATATGCACGCAGGTAACCAGGGAGCTAAGCCATGGGCTTTCAAGCTTTAAAGGAAGTTTATTTTGGGAACACTATACAACTGCAAGAACTCACAGCTGGGTGGCAAAAAGCAAACATGTACAGCAAGGCTTCTTGACCACACATGTCAGTGGGGCCATGCATTCTCATACTGCCCTCTGAGCTGTTCCCTTTCCCTTCTTCTCTTCCTTTCCCCTCCTGCCACCACCTCTCCCTCCTCCCCGTTGCTCTGCCCCTTGCAAACACCTTCTCAAATAAGGGTTTGGCTGCTTTGTCTATCTTGGCAAGACAACAGTTCAGAGGGAAAGACTAAAAGTGGTTGTTGTCACACGTTGTCTCTGAATTACACTTTGTTTAGCATTGACAGGTTTCTTGAGCAAAGAAAAAATTCCAAACTAGTTCATCTCCTCACCTATTTCTTGCACAGGGTCCCCATGAACCCCCACATATGCCAATGCACACATGCAAGAACTTTTCCTACCTCAAATTGATCCTGGCTTTATATTGGGGGCATATGATGCAGGGGGATGTGTTTAAAGAAACAAACAAATTATGTCTGTCTGGTACTTCATGCTGTTCTTTACTTATACTTTTCTGATAATTAGGTTATAGTTGTATATTTAGTGATTTATTTGCAGTTGATAATTGTCTTCAGTGTAAGCTTTTGGCCTTTTATTATGAGCTCTGACTTAAGGATTTTGAAAAGTCCTTTCTAAACTAGGTTTTCAAGCCTGACCAATATAAATATGAGACTTTTCTCGTGGTGCGCATCTTTTGGGGAGTGGTTTTTGAGTTGTGCTTGTGCAACGTTGAAAAGAAATTTAGCCTCAGAGTACTGCACCTCTGTGCAAAAGTATTTAAGTTTTTCTCAGGTCCGGTCATGAGCTTTTTATAAGTGCTTGTTCTGGTTTCAGCTGGGATAGAGTTAATGTCATCTCAGTAGCTGGTGCAGTGCTGTGTTTTGGATTCAGTGTGAGAATAATGCTGATAACACACTGATGTTTTGGTTGCTGCTCTCTCTAGGTGCTCTTTTTTTTCTTTCTTTTTTTTTTGGTGAGGAGATGCACAGAAAATCTGGAAGGGAGCATTGCTGGCACTGGTGACTCAGACTGGCCAAGTGGATAGTCCACACCATAAAACATCATGCCCAGTATATAATTTGGCGAAGTTACCTGCAAAAGGGGTCGTTCAGGGTTGCTGGGACAGGGTCTGGCATGAGTCAGGGGGTGGTAAGCAGTTGTATTGTGCATCACTTGTTTTTCCTTGGGGTTTATTTTTTCTTTATTATTATTTACTATTATTATATTTTACTTCTGTTTCAATTATTAAAGTGTTCTTAGCCTACAAGTTTTACTTTTGATTCTCCTCCCCATTCTACCAGGGTGGGGGTGTGAGGGAGCAGCTGTGTGGTGCTTAGTTGCCAGCTGGGCTTAAGCCAAAACAGTGCTTTAGAAGTTTGAGTCTTCTCAGTTGCACATTACTGTAGCTGTTACATGCATTAGGGTTTAAACTCTGGTGCTTTTCTCTTATAACCAGAAGATACTGATAAATGCATGAGAAAAAATACTGCTATTGTGACTAGCTAGAGAGATTTAGGCCTACCTGGTTTTAATGTCAGTTAAAACCAAGCCAAAAATATAGTACACAATTGAAAGCTTTTGTGCATGATTTTGTCCTTGATTTTGTTCCTTTCATATGCTAACAATGTTTTGTGTGGATTTTTTCTCCCAAGTAGAAAGTCTATTATCCTAAAACCAACACTCTTTTCAGAATATGTTGTACATATGCATGGCTCTTTGTTTTCATGGCTGCCTGTGAAGATGTATTTAATCTGTTTGCAGTAATCTTTGTTGAACTTTTTTGTCACTTTGAGTGGATGCTTGGAACACTAGAATCTTAGTCCAGTGTTTGATAGATTAGTTTCATGGAAAACTTTACCTATTAATTAATCAGAAGTGACTTTTGAAATATATTTCTGTTACTCAGCTATTTGCACAAAGGCTGCTGAAAGAAACTGTACGATAAGTCTTTGAGAACGAGCAGTGAGAGTGGTAGAACACTGAAACGGGATAATCTGTTGTCAAGGTCTTCTAGCTTTCTGCTGCTCAAATTAAAGGAAACACATGCTTTTACCTGACTGACTTGGAAGAAGTTTTTTATTGTCAAAAATACGTTTTTGAAAAGTCTCTTGTACTAAGGAAAGCCTTTTTTTGCTGTACAACTAAATGCTCCACACTTAAACCTCTGGTGAACTTGCTGCAGACTTAGTCTATTTAAGACAGTTGCTTAACTAATCTGAGAGAATAAAACATGATAATATTCAGGAGACCTGCATATCTTCATAATGTGGTACTACATGCATTTCTAATTTTTAAATTAGCTAGGTGGGTGAGGTTTTTTGCATAAGATTTTGAGAAAATATATGAAAATATCTATAGACTGCTGTTGTGATACAACACAGAAATTTGCTGTTCAAGAATTTTATCATATATCTACTTTCCACAGGTTCAGCAAAGCTATTGAGATCTAAAACAAAAACTGAGTAAAAAGGATTACTCTATGAGACTGTATGTCCTGGTAGTGGGTTTGAACTACAGTCTGGTGTATTAAAATGCCTAAAATGATTAATTTTTAATCAAAGGGATAGTCAGTTGGGGCAAAGACAGGGGACAGAGGCAGTACTTTGAAGAAAGACCTAAGTTTGAATCAGTACTTGGGATTTTGCTTTTACTTTACTATTCTTTATATTGCTCCTAATCTACTGGCAGATACTAATGAGAGGACTGCTTTTAAAAAGCAGAGTTATTTTAGTGTGTCAGTTGCATCAGAGGATTAAGGGATGTATCTCTAAACATTACATGTCTCTTCTGTCTTCCTCTCCTGCAATGGTGAGTGTTAAGTTGTACGCTTAGGAAAATGAGTGTTTTTCAGGAACTGAGTAGTAGCCTCATTTCTTGCTTAAGATTTATGTTTCCACTGACTACACTGTGCCACAAACTTATCAAATACTTTTTAATGAAAGGCACGATGAGCTTTTGAGACTACCCTTTATATTCTGCTGACTAGTTTAACTCAGATCTGGACAACATGAACAAATAGGGGGACGTATGAAATAAATCACATTGTTCTTAGAAACAGCTGATGTGTGACTATTGATTTGCTTATGAGGTAATTCTTATAAACAGCTAACAAATTTTGTTTCTCACCTTTATCCCCAAACTCCCCCTCTCAAAACAACACTAAAATCTGAACAAACAGAAGCCCAACCAAACCATAGATTATGTTTAAAGTGGTATATCCTCCCTATTTGCTTCCATTCTCTGATTATAAATATTTGTTTCCAAAGCTGTTTGCTTGTCCTTATGGCCATATGTTTATCTGCAGTTTGCTCTGGGCTTTACTTTCAGTTTTAACCTTTGATCATGCACTGTTCTCAGTACCAATGGGATGAGCACTTTATTGTAGAAGGAGAGACAGTAAAAAGCTATATGATAAAATTGATAGTGATATTTGTCCTTACTGAAAAAGCTAGTTAAATAGGCTGAAAGCAATTTTTTTTTTTACAAGGTGGAAATAAAAATTACTTTTGTAACAATAAAAGTTTCAGCAAACAGCTATTATGGTAATTTGAGATTAGCTAATAAAAAGCTTGGATTTCCCATAGGTAACCTGGAATAAGTTCTATTCAGTTGCAGTTTAATATTTTCTGGAACATAAAGCACTTTTAAGCAATACAACAGGACATGTACACAACTTCACTACTTTTTTTCAGGCCTGAAGTTTGCCTGTTTACCTCTGTATAACACATCTGTCCCATTTCTCCACTGCCGTATTTTATTTGACATGAGGACTTTTTTAAATAATCCTTGTAACAATATAAAGATGCAGCTGTGATTTAATACTTGAATTCCAAAGGCAGTAGAACAAGGTGTACTTGGCCATGCATGTTAGGCTTTCTTGAGTTTTAACAGGATAGTCTGTCCTAGCATCCTGCAACTTCAGTTTTGTTTCCTGTGGATCAACAGAAAATATGTCGGCACTTAGAATTAATTCAGTTCTGTAATAATGTGGGGGTAATGTTATTTCCTGCTCTGAAATTAATCAGTTTAATGGTTTGTTCAATTTCTGTAAAAGCTGAGAAGACAACGGTGTCAGAAGACAATCTTTCATCTGATGAGGTTATAATAGTTTATGAGTTAATGCCTACCCCTGAACAGAGAGCTCTCGCTGACTTTCTCAAGCTCCCTTCAACATTCTTCTGTTACAAGAATAAGCCTGGATATGTGAGTGACGAGGATGATGGTAAGGAGTGCCAAAGTTTATATTTGCATTACCTTTTTGTGAGGAAAGGGTGTAATGCACTACACTGGTGCAGCCCAGCCTTGAGCTTTGCATGTGGCTTTGGATGCCTCAGTGTAAGCCAGGACAGTTACAACACCAAGCCTGTCAGAGTTCAAGCAACATCTGGACGATGCTCTTAATCATATGGCTTTAGGTAGGTTTTAGGCAGTCCTGCAAGGAGCAGAGAGCTGCAGTTGGTGATCCTTACAGATCCCTTTCAACTTCAGATGCTTTGCAAGTGCTGTTGGAACCATTAAACATTCCAATTATTTTGTTTGGACCAATGGAAATTAATCATGTCAGTGTCTTTATGGCCTAAAATGTACATTCAAGTCTTCCAGACAGAAGAGTACAATGGAGGCCCAGGAGTGACTAAAGAGAATTTGTCTTGGTTTATTATGGGTGTTGATAAGTGTCAACAAGACAGTTGGTTAGGTAAGACTAAATAATCAGATACCGTAAGTACTAGACAAATGGCTTTTCTTCTGAAGCAAATTCCTAGTACTAAAACTGAACTACTTTTATGTCAAATCTTACTGAATGTAGCTAAATTACTTTTGATTTATTTAGCAACAAATATGTTAAATGAAGTTCTGAATCACTGTATTCAACAGAAAATGGGCAAAGACAAGCCCGCTCCTAGAAATATCCAAGCTTGCAAGTCTTTATGCAAAAGATCTTCAGTCATCTTTCCCCAAATCTGTGTAGTGGTACTAGTAATAAAATCACTCAGGAAGAAACGTGTTTTCTGAAAATAAAACCTGTGCCATGTATCTGTAACAACCTAGGCTGAAAAAAACCACATGCATGCAAAGGTAGAAGTGAAAACTTACTTGTAGATTTGTGGAACTCTTAAAACATAAGCAAAAATTATGCATACTTGCTAGGCCGGTGAGTTGGAAGAACTTAGCAGACTTCTCTGACCTAGAGGGTGCCTGAGAACTTACGCTTGTTTCCTGTGTTTAAGATGAAGACTATGAAACAGCTGTTAAGAAACTTAATGGAAGACTCTATCCCAGTGATTCAGAAGAGAAAAAGAAACAGCAAAATCCTGTAAAAGGTATGTCTTAAGAAATTTTAAGTATTGTGCTTTATGTGCTGAAACATAAACTGAATCTGAAGGACACATAGACAGGGACGAATTTTATGTTTCCTGAGATAGTTTTTAGAAGCACTGATGCTGGAAGCAGAAAAGCTGCATCTCAAAGTACAGCTTTAAGCTCAGTATGCTAAACTGTTAGTTAGCAGTAAAGTGGTACTTGAATGAGAAATGCACATTTCACGTAATTTCTTAACAAGAAAATCAGAGTCTCTTCCCACCTTGAGCTCCTCCTGAATATGAAAAACTCAGCTTGGCATGGTACTGTTCACAACAAAAGTTTTCTGCATCTTTGCATACTTGCTGCTTCTGCAGATTGCCAGTTTAAGCTTATGAGTTAACATTGCTCAGTTCAAAAAAATAGTCTTTATACTAAAAATACAGGTGTAAAAGACTTGCTTATGTTTATGTCTACTTTGGCTGTGCCTCAGACTTCAGTGTTGCATAACTGAAGATCTGGGTAGATACGTCTAGAAGTGAAGTTTGGGGATTTTTTTGAGGATAGGTGCTAGAAGGATGTATTGATTTTTATTATTTTTTTTTTCAGCAGACATTGCAGAAAAAAGCCAATTCAGCAGTGAAAGAGAATGTGCTGCTACTTGGGAAAAGAAACCAAGTCCTGAGGACAAAGCTGAAGCTCAGCAGGTTCCTTCTACATCTCTTTGTGGTGTCAGCAGTGAAACTGAAGATAACAGTCTGGAAAACTTAAAGTCAGAAGCTAAAATTCAAGAAACGAAAGTAAGAACTAAATATTTACTAAATTTTGTATTATTAAACTTGTTCAATTACTTCATACACCTATGAGACACTACAGTTTTCCCCATGTGAGAACTAAGATATCCAGTGGGGAAAAACTATTTCATTCTTTAGTGACTGTGCTTCATGCCAACACTGCAACAGAAAGCTTAGAGCTTAAATTCCTTCAAAAGGGAAAGAACATACAGGTGTTCTCATAAAGTATAAACTGCTTTGGCTACTAATGTTGCTCCTAGTGTATACATAAGGACTAATTGGTTTCAGGAAGTCACAGTATTCTTTTTAACGTTTGCTACTTCAAAGGTACCTCAGTCTCTTGTCAAGTTAATGTCCTTGTATCTTAAGTGCAACGAAAAACTTCAGGAAGCTTACAGCAACTTTTCTTGGTGTTGTGTTTTTTTTTCCTCAAAGAACTGTGCTTAGCCTCCTGGAGAGGTGGCCTGAGTCCTAGGCTCTTCTAGCTTATTTGCCTAATATGTTACTTTTTTATTAATTTCAGGAGAATGAGGCTGCAAGTTCAAGTGACTTGGTCTGTAGCAGTAAGGAAGAAATGCCGACTTCATCAACTGATGCAGTGACAGTATTGGTCCAGTCAGCTACCAGCAGTGAAGAACCAGATTCCACCACAGAAACAGTCCAAGTATCACAGACTTCATCACGAGCTGTTGATGCACCTGTAGACTTGTCAACTAAAAAAAGTGATTCAGACTGTTCAGAGTCAACACAAGGTAAGGTCATAGGTATGTTCTGGGGTGGTTTTGTTGTATGCTTTTTCATGGATTACTTTATCTAATGTAGTTGCTGTCTTGGGAAGAAGTAGCAGCACTGAATTAGAAGTGTAAGTACCAACTAGCAAAAATGTGTCTGGGGATTAAAATTATCACATTTATCATCTTTCTTGTGTTCTGATTCACTGCCGGAGAACAGTGCTAGTGTCTGTTGTGTAATTTATGTATGATGTACTTTGATTAGTTCACTATTAAATACCACATTGATAATTATTAGAGTTCTGTGGATATGTGCAGAAGTAGAATGCTGAAACCCCCCCCCATAGCTTTGAGCCTTTTTTCTAAACCATATTAAATTGTCACTATGACATATGTCATACAAACTTAAATTTATTGGAAGCTAAAATACTGTAGACACTTATGCAGTTTATTTTTCTGACTACATAAATGCATCTTCTTTAAGAAAGTAGAGAAGAACTTCTGACTTTTCCTTCTTATTTGATAGAAAACAGAGTCATCTCATTTGGTTTCGGCAATACTGCAGGCCTGTCATTTGCAGATCTGGCTTCCAAAAGCTCTGGAGACTTTGCTTTTGGCTCAAAAGGTGAGTTAGACTAGTCTCTGAGGCAGACCTCAGCTGGACTTCTGTTTCATACAATAAACCTTTTGTGTAGCACATTTCTACTGATCCTACTGATCAGTAGAAAGAACAATTTTTTGCAAGTTTTAATCAGAAAGAAAAAAAGTACACAAGGTTCAAAATGTAACTCTTTTAATTGTAGATAAAAACTTCAAATGGGCAAATACAGGAGCAGCTGTTTTTGGAGACACGGCCCATAAAGCAGATGAAGATGAAGGTGGTAGTGATGATGAGGTGGTACACAGCGATGATATCCACTTTGAGCCCATTGTGTCTTTACCAGAGGTAAGATGACTTCTGGAATATAAACCAGCATTAAGATAACATGTCTGCTAACACAACAAGTTTTCAAAAAATGTTTTGCTTAACCAACTTTGCTTTCTCTGTTGGGTAGACCTTGTTCTGCATGTCTTACAGTGGCTGTGTAGAAACACCTGCTGTTCTAAATTCTAGTACAGGGTAGCATTAGGGAAGTGGCTGGTACCTTAGTTAAAATCTTAGTCAAGGTATAAAGGAATCAATGTTTGAGTGTTGATCAGGATGCAAATTTGTACCCCTACCTTGTAAAACTAAAACATTATATGTAGCACAGCTGAAGACCAGGAAGGGGAACTGGGTTAACTGCTAGTGCTAATATAACTCAGCTGTGGCTTTGTATCAAGGCCTATAGATTCAGTTGTGTGAAAGCCACAGCAACTTAAATTTTTTTCTCTAAGCTAGGCAAGAGATTTCTAGGATCACTAAGCAAAGAAAAAAAAAAAATATTAATTCACCTGAAGGCTAAGGGAACTAACTTAATTGGAAAATAAATTGTTTTTCAAGAAATAGGAGAACCTTCAACTTTGAAGGTAGCTTTACAGCTTAGAGAGTGAGGCTTCACACAGCTATGGTTTGGTATTTAGCCATGGTGTGCCTAATAACCATTTCAGACTCTCTTGATGTTCTAGTCATATTGTGTGGGTTTTCTATAAATCACATAATTCAACTGTGGATTAGTAAAATTATTAAGCAAGGCACATTGAGCATGAATACACATTATGCAGCATCCTTTAATTTGAACAGCTAATCTGATCTATTTTGCAACATGCTTTCAACCACATTCTTCAAAATTCAGTGTGCTTTTGCTCATCTGTGTGTCATAGTATGACTTCTCTGATGTGTTTTGTCACACATTTCTCCAGTTCGCTCAGCTGTTCTTACCTTTGGAAGATAGGTTAACTAAAGGAGGTTAGAGGCCATAATATGCATACATAAAGGGAGGAGCAGGTATATCTGTCACACCTGTTTGTTGTACTTGATTGGTGTTTATTATGCAAATATCAAGTTCTTTAACAATGTTTAAAAGAACTCCTTGCAATGGTAAAAGTACCATGTCTTCTCTGCTCAGTGTGAACATCATTCAGCAAACCTGAAACTTTTCTGGGAAACTCGACAGAACACTTCATAGCAATTTGTATTGTTTCTTTTCAAAGGAAACCCCACCACACACACACAAAAGCTCCCACAATAAACCAACCAAAGTACTCCCAAAGCAAAAACTACCAAAGAGCCAGCAAAACCATTTGCAGCGTGGTGAGAGAGTATTGCAGTGCTATAGCTAACCTCAAACAATGGAATTTGTTGGGCTCTTAAATTTTGAAAAGGGTGTTACACTCTCTTTAGCATGAGGAACATGGTGTTGGAGAAAGGAACACACTGAATAATTTTCCATTGGAATATATCAGAATCATCATAACTGTATCATCATAACTATGTAATATCTCTCCAGGAAATGATGGGTACTCATTCTACTGTGCTGGTTTTCTAGGTGGAGGTAAAATCTGGAGAAGAGGACGAAGAGATTCTCTTCAAAGAGAGAGCAAAACTCTACAGGTGGGACAGGGATGCTACTCAGTGGAAGGAGCGTGGTGTTGGAGAGATCAAGATCCTCTTCCATACACAGAAGAAATACTATAGAGTCCTAATGAGAAGAGACCAAGTACTTAAAGTCTGTGCAAACCATGTCATCACCAAAGAAATGAACTTAGTGCCCTCTGATACATCAAACAATGCTTTAATTTGGACAGCCACGGATTATGCTGGTGAGTTTTTCAGGTGATTTCTGTTTCTGGGGTTTTTGTTTCTAGGTGGTCTGTAGTTTCTGTGGCTTTGTTTTTCACTTGAGACTATTATAAGATGAAACTAAAGAAACCTTCTTCCTTGCTGGATTTATTTTCAGATGGTGAAGTAAAAGTAGAACAACTTGCAGTCCGATTTAAAAGCCAAGAAATGGCTAATTCTTTCAAGAGGAGGTTTGAAGAATGCCAGCTAAGCTTGTCAGAATTACAGAAGGGGCACTTATCGCTGGCAGCAGGACTGTCAAAGGACACCAACCCTGTTGTGTATTTTGAAGTTTCTGCTGATGATGAACCCTTAGGACACATAACCATGGAGCTGTTTTCAAATATTGTCCCTCGAACTGCTGAAAATTTCAGAGCCCTTTGCACAGGAGAGAAAGGATTTGGATTCAAGAACTCCTGCTTTCACAGAATAGTCACCGATTTTGTGTGTCAGGTAAGCATAACAGGAAGATTCTTCATTGAGAGAACGAGGTCATCTTGACAAATGATGGCACTTCAAAAAGTCACTTATACAGAATAGCACATTCTTGTTGGTAGCATGGATCTGCTGTGCAGGATAGTCTTGCCTGCCCTTTCCCTACACAGAGATAAGAAATGGTGCAAGCAGCACAGGCTTCCCTAAGCCAGGTGCTTTTTGCCTGTGTCTGCCACCTCCTCATGCTTCAGTGTTAGCTAGTGCTGTCATGTTAGTGTGGAAGAAAGAAATGGAGATAAGGAGCTCCTTTTAGAATGGGCAAGGGGCCTGTTGCTGAACAGGAACACCAAGGAAAGTAGGTGTTCCCAAAATTACTATTCACCCATCTCTCTGTACAGAGAGGAACTCCTGTATGCTCACCTGCTGAGAACGCTTACTTTCTAGGATTCTCTTACAGTTTAAAGTACCCTCGGTATTTCAGGTAACGTGTACTTTAAAACTGATATTCCAAGTATTTAGATGTTCAGATTTCCATCTAAAAGAGGTCTTCTAGATCTGATTATCATGCAGTGGCCTGTTCTATAAAATACCCAAATTTTGCACCAAGACTGTCAGCCTGCATTGCATCTGAACCCCCATGGTAGATAGTGTTGGTTTTAAACCTTGGTGTGTGTTCAGTAGCACTAGCCACTGCTTCATAAATGCTGAAGGCTTAGGAGTTAGGTCATAGCTCAGATAGACCTTTCCTTCCCTAAAATTCTCATCAAGAATTCATTGAGTTGTAGTGACTTGTAAAAGGCAAAATGAAACAACTTCCATACACACATTGCTAATGTTCTGCATGTCACTACATCGCTGAAGCTGAGGTATGTAGATGGCCTTCTGGAAACTCAGAAGTAGACAATAATATATGAATGGCTTGTAACCAGAGTGAAATATTACCCTGTCTCTTGATTAGTTATCACCTGTGTCTGAAGTTGCACTTTAGGCACTAAGTTTTTACAAAAGAGCCATTTCTGATAAGGAAAGCAGCATTAGCTTATTTAAGGTTTAAGCTTGTTGCAGGGTATTCCACATTATCTAAGGAGCAGACTTTCTTTTAAAATTGTTAACTGCACCACGTATACCCTGACAAAAAGTGAGCTTTTATCACCTAAAATTAGTATATTCTAAGTTTTGCCTTTCTCCAGCTACAGCGAGAAACCTTTCAGTGAGAACTAAGGCTTTTTTTCAAAGATACACCATCACTTTTATGTGTGTAGTCAGATAATAGGGAGCCATAAACCTGCTGCCTTCCAGAAAAACAAAAAGGAAATAAAAGTGTTGGTTTATGTTTTGGGACTTGTCAGTTAATGTTGTGCTCCCTTTCTTTTTTTCTTCATTTTTAAGGGAGGAGATATAACTAACCATGACGGAACAGGTGGACGGTCAATTTATGGAACAGCATTTGAAGATGAGAGTTTTGAAGTGAAACACACTGGTCCTGGATTGTTGTCAATGGCAAATAGGGGCAGGGATACAAATAATTCTCAGTTTTTCATAACACTTAAAAAAGCAGAACACTTGGACTTCAAGCATGTTGTATTTGGATTTGTGAAAGATGGAATGGATGTTGTGAAAAAGATTGAATCCTTTGGTTCTCCTAAAGGGTTAGTAAATGGAAGAATTGTCATAACAGACTGTGGGCAAATATAGAATTATTTCTTTGAGTAAACAAATGTTTTAGCAGTATAAATCAGTACTTAGATGTTATTGACTAATTATTTCAACTTCTTAAAATGGACACTTCTGATGTATAAATGTAAAATTACAGGTTATAGTTGGATTTTTTATGTGTTCTAATTGATTTTTTTTGCATGTTAAATAAAGTTCAGGCACTGGCATATTTCAGGTGTGTTTGTGTTATCCTGACATATTTGTATTAAGTGTCAAATTTTAAAAATAAAATCCTAGTCTTGTTAAAATAAATGTCTTCTCTTCACTTTGGTTTGTTAAAAAGGAAAAACTTGCATAACTTGGCTTCCTGCTCTCGTGAAGCTCCTTTGAATGTGCAGGTTGTAGATGCAAATGGCTGGAGAGGACAGGGCAATCCTCGGGAAGTTACAGACATTCCACTGTGCAGAAAGCAACATCCCCTGGACATTGGGATTTCACCTGGAAGGCTGTCGAGTAACCCACTGCTGCTGCTGGCACTGCTCTCCTGGCTCTGCTGGGGTCCCATGAGCTGCTTCAGCCTTCTCACACCCCACTGCAGGCTCGAGCTTGCACCTACCTGTATCTTCCAAAACTGCCTCTCCACAGTGAGTATGTGTGGATAAATGCGGAGGTTGTTTAAACTCCTACTCTACAGCCCAGCGCTGGCATTGTCAAGGGGTTTTTTATTCAAGGTAACCAGTTTCTTATTATGATCTGTAAATTGGAAATATGTGACTTGTATATTCAGCTTTAAGTTTACTTGGGTTTGTCTTTATATTTTTAAAGGATAGTAGTGCTACTTTTTCATGGGTGACCTTACCGCTGTCAACAACTACCTGACGGGAGGCTGTGTAAGCCCGGCGAGGGGCGGCCTCTTCCCGGCGAGTGACCGGACAAGAGGATATAGCTTTCCGATGCACCATTGCTGAGGGGAAGGGCGATTAAAGCGCGGCCGAAGCTGCCCGGAGAGCTGGGGGGACTCGCCCTCCACCCTGTGCGCTGCGCCATGTCCCGCCCCCCGCCGCGCCGGGAGAGGGACCGTCTGCGCATGCGCGGGCCGCGGCGGTTCCTTCGAGCGCGGCGGTGCCGCCATGGCGGGACCCGCACCCGGGCTCGGAAACCCCACCAGACCCGGACCCGGACCCGGACCCGAACCCGGCCTCAGACCCGGACCCGGCCTCATCCGCGGCCGCTCCGCCCGGCGCCCGCAGCGCCGATACCCGGGGGGGCCGGCGGGGGTGAGACGGCGGGCCCGGGGCGGGAAGGGGGCAGCGGGAAATGCGCTCCGTCTCGCCCCGTCCCTGAGGGGCTTGGGGGGCGGGCTTGGCCTACCCTCCCTCGGGTCCCTGTGCACACCGCCTACCCCTGCACTGCGAGGCTAACGTGGGGTTTGAACAGACCGGGGAACTCAGGCGTTCCCTTCGAGTGCTGCCCCCTGCTCTGGTTGCCTTACAGGGGAAGCGGGGAAGAGTCATCCTTGCCTGATCTGGAAATTTCCCGGGAGACTGGAATTCCAGATTGTACGCGTTACCAAGACACTTATTTTTTGCCTAAAACTTTATGGCGCCTGCCACCTGCGTGAGATCATATATGAGTTCTCTTAGAAGTAGTCTGCTAAGCACGCATGAAATAGGATAAGTCACTTCTCTCATACCTTCTTTAGCCACAGCAAGTGCCAGTCTTACTTAGAAAGTGTTACGAGTGTTTGTGATTGTTTTTCCTTTGTGAATCCTATAGACTAGCTCCGTTGTCAGAGAGCAGGGAGTTGTTCCATACCTGGTCAGTCTGAGGAGAACCAAACCCATAGCTCAGATTGCTGCAGTGACCAGACAGTAAATGATCATTGGTGTCATTCCCTTGCCGAGGTACAGCAATGCTATTTTACACCAAGAGAAGGCCAGGCTCTTTGCACTGTTACGGGTGAGGGAACTGGACTGTGGTGCCTTTGTTTCCTTTGCTTTTGCTGACATGAGCATTTATGGCTTTGCACAGTGGATTGGGAAACTGATCTACCTAAAAATCCAGCAGCAAAGACCCCTCCCCCGTGCTAGTGTTTCAAAAGCCTTTGATAGGAGTACCTGCTGGCCAGGAACCTTTGTTTTGCCTGAATTCCGTTCGTCTTTCACTGAAACAAATTTTTGCAGTTGTTTTCGTGCATGCATATTCAATGGGTCAAATGCTTCCTGTGTGTCCAGGGAATAGCAGACAAGTGTTCAACTCAGGCTGCAAGGGAAGTCATATGTTGGGAAAATACCCACGAGCAACCAAAGATTGGGAGAGATTGAAAGCTGAATTTGAGCTAGACACATAGTTGTACTGGGATATCAGGTTGGTCCTGGGAGTCATCAAATGAATGCAAAACTCAGCTTTTTTTTTTTTTTTCCCTGAGGAAGTATAACTTGCCATTTTAGCATCAGGAACTCTCTCAAATGTGATGTGAAAATCTGAGTTCTTTCACCGCTAAAATCAGGCTGTATGTGCCCTTTGTTCCTGCAGAAGGTTTTGCAACATGAGTAGCATTTGATGGTGCACTGGATTCTGTGTTTTCCTTGGGGAATATTCAGCTTTGAATTACAGAACTGTTCTTTAAGGAAAAAAATAATTTTAAGACTTATCTTTAAAAGACTAACACCGAGCCTTTAAAATGTAGTGCTTGTAGCATAAAACTTCTTCATTCGCTTTTTTAGTAGGTAGTTATAGTAAGAAAAAGCAGAGCAGGAAACTTCGGCACAAAAAGCCTGGGTATGAAGGTAGATGGCGCTGTTTTCGTGATCGCTTGTTTCTACTTTCATGCCTTTATTTTATGTTACCATCTTCATAGTGCTTTATAGTTTCTCAAATATTCTAACATATAACACTATGAATATTTCATTATGAGACTGTAGGGAATATATTTTCCTCCTAATATGAGGGCCATTTGCGTTTATATATCGAAAAAATCCCACTTTTTTTTCAAAGCCAGTAGCTTGTAGTAAGAATTCTGTCACAAGGCATTGTAACTGCTAAACAAGTAAGTTGTAACATACATTTTCCCTGCAAAGCCTTGCTAGATTGCTGTGGGTTTGTCCTTTCTTTTAGGATTGCCTCTCAGGAGCACTACATACCAAATATGAAAGCAGAAGCTCCCTAGTATACAAAGGTAATACTGAGCAATGGGGCTTTGATCTTTTCCAGGGAAAATATATACTAGAGCTGTATCTTAAATTTATTTAAAGGGGTTTTATATTTTCTCATTTTAAATGGGTAGATATTCTTAATCAGGGGGTTGTGACACCTGGGAGCAAGCCTGGAAATGTTAACATTAAAGAGCACAAAGGATGCTTTAGAACAAAGGTTCACAGCCTGTTTGTGCTTAGTGCCTGCTTGAAGTAGTTGATAACAGTCTACCTCGTAATGCACATAACTGCCTTTAATTTAAAGATAAATAAATATGTTAAATGTTTAGAACGTGTTTGGGCTTCTTGAGAAAACACATGTTGCTGGTGTATGTGGACAACAGGCTAAAACAATGTATTTTTCAGACTTCAGTTACAGAAAAACTAGTATTAGCAGGCAAGCTCTAAAACTTCAGAAAGACAAATATGGTGTGAATGCTAAATAATTCTTATTATAGTTTAAGCTGTTATAATTCTTAATTTGTCAGGCTGCATCAGTGGTGGTTTTGGTTCTTAAACCCACATGTCTGCATGGCAAACACTCCTAATAAACCCTTGCTTATTTCTTAATGTCAACTTCTCAAATGCAAAATAAAATTATTGTAATTTTATGTATTCCAGGTGACACAGACAGTTGTTCTTTAGAGTCAGAATTTACTGAAACTGGAAGAGAGAACATCAGATCTTCTAGTGATTTCCTAAAGTGTTTTAAAGACTGGGATGGGTAGGTGTTTTCTATTCCCCTTTATAATTTATTTTCTCCCATCATCCAGAAAAACCATGAATAAACAATACATTTGGACTGTGAAAAAGTTGTTTTAAGGTTCTTGTCTTGTTGAGTAAAAAATTATTTGTGTGCCATTTTATGAGATAATGTGGGTGCTGATTTTGATGAGCAGTATTGTCTGATTCACTTTCTAATCTGATCTGTGTACGCTGGAATTCCTAATGGGATACAGGGGTAACATAAACTGAACTAGGTGGCAAAAAATGAACTAGGAGCAAAGCAAATAGCCCAGGCTGATAAGCAGGTTTATGTTTATTTGGAGATAATTTGTTTCCAAAAGCCAAGAAATGTCAGGGCTTTTTTACACCAAATGTGAAAAACAGAATTTAAGAAAGGGGGTGTATTTTTGGTTCTCCAGAAATTTGGTGGTCTGTGATGAGATAAGAGTGCTGGTTTTACCTGTTGCATACATGTGCTTACAGCATGAAAATCCATGTTATTGTTACTACTTTCAAGTCAGTAACACTACTAACTCCTGTGGTTAAAGTCTTGTGAGTAATAATGCCTTCCATCCAAGTGATTTAACTCTCCTATTTGTTTTTAGTCAAATATCAAAGTCGTACATTGAGCAATGTTTGCCTTTTTATACAGCCTTCTCTCAGTGCTCAGTTATGTAGCATGTTAGAAAGGAACTGAGTAATTTAAAATTATTGCTTTTTTATATTTTTAGTTTTGATGATGACCAAGATTCTTTTTGTGATTCAAATGGTCTAGAAATAGAAGAAAAGACCATTACTTGCTCTGAAACTGATGCAATTCAAAATACAGCTGTATACATGAAAACAGGTAAAAAAATACTGAATTTTATGTATTTTGTTTAGCTAACTCAGGAAATTCTAGCTACGGTGTTGTAGCAAGGGCAAGGTGGCATTCATTCACTGAAAATGTTTGAAAATGCAAGTAGAGGAGTTTGTGAATCAGTGTAGCTGTCTCTTGTGGAGAGTTTTAGGTTTAGAAGAACATTGATGTATTCTTTTCAAAGTGTATGTGAAAGTGTGGAGACGGACAAACAACCAACCCCAAAGTGGCTGAAAGGAATCTCAGAAGCCAGGCAGAATAGATCAGTGGAGCTGTCGATGGAGATACTTTCCATGCACACCAGCAAAGCAGAACAAGGAATTCATCCACCCCTTCCCATGAGCAGGCAGGTGTTCAGCCATCTCCAGGAAAGCCGGGCAGTGTCATGTGTAACAGTGACATGGGAAGACAAACCATGATGCCAAATGTCCCCCCATTCCTCTTTCTTCCTCCAGCTTTATATGCTGAGCATGAGGCCATATGGTGTGGGATGTCCCGCTGGTCAGTTGGGATCAGCTGTCCTGGCTGTGTCCCCTCCCAGCTCCGTGTGCGCCACCAGCCCCCTCGCTGTGCAAGTCCTGCTTAACAACAGCTAAAACATCCCTGAGTTATCAACACTGTTTCCAACACAAATCCAAACCATAGCCTCATACTGGCTTCTGTGAAGAAAATTGCCTCTATCCCAGCCAAAACCAGCAAAGTACCCAAATTAGTATTTCCAATACTGTTACCTAGGTAATCTTACGCAGATGTGGTACCTAGGTGCAGTTGACCTTAAAAGATGTCTCTTCCCAAAGAGATCCCAGTCTTTCCCTTCAGTTGTCTGTGAACTTGTCCATTTGACAGTTTGTGAAATGCAACCATTCCTCACTGTGCCATCTGCAGGTTTCATCAGCTCCTTACGCTGTAATCTGTCAAGTCAAGCAGTTTCTCATGTGTTGTCTAGTAGTTTCTTAAGTCTTCTTCTGTGAACTTTGGTGTCAGCCTGTCGCCTAAGGTCTAGTTAGCAGCAAATCACTTGCCTGAAGTCCCTACAAAAAAAGAAAAAAAAAAAAAAGGGTATTTTGACAACATTGTGATTTAATCTGTGCATAGAATCCATACAGCTATCTCTGGGACTTCTGTATTGCAGTGGAGGGCATAGTTTTATTTATCATGCCACTGATTCCTGATCAATTCAGACAAATCATGGAACACAACTTTGAGCGATTCTCAGTAATTATTTTGATTACTTTCACATTTTAATACATCTTGCTTTATACTTGTTATTCTGAATTCCTAAAATACATTTTTGTTGGTTTTACATAGCAATCATATCATTATTTATCTAGGATTAATTTTTTTATGTAAATTATTTTTTTTCCTGTCCACAGGCCATACCTTAACATCTCATTTGGCTGCAAATACACAAGAAAATAGTGACCAAAATATTGGCAGTGGTTTGTTAAAGAAAATTGTGAGTGGAACTGCTAGTCAGGCATGTAGTAGCCAAGGTTTAATACCACCTCACATCAGTCAAATTTATGATGAATTATTTGTCATACATCAGAAGCTCCAGGTAGGAACTGGAATCCCCTTAAATTTTTGTTGAATACTGTAATGAAGATTTTCACTTTTGATAAATCAGAAATTACTTATACAGTAAAACTTACCTATGTATTAAAGCTATTACTTATGGCTGTTCTTTATACTAATCACAATTACTTACATCCTAAACCTCTGTCTTCATAAGCCCCTTCCCCTAAATTAATTCACTGACTGGGTAGTGACTTGGATTGTGGGTAGATCAGGTAGATGGGCAGGTGGGTAGATTCAGCTTGAGGGAGTTTGAACCCAGTGACTCTACATCCAGGACTGTCTTGTGACACACTGTGGGCATGGAAGGGAAGTACCCACAACCTTTGCTTCTCTTGAGAGCATCTAAAACTGTTCTGACTCCAGGCATTCCAGAGCACTTGCCTTCATGGCCTCCTGCAGAAATCCTCCATTCATCCCACCAGTTCATCTCCACCAGGCCTAGGCTACTGACAAAAGAACTTCCTATGTGGTTTTACTCTGTAATAGTTCTTAAGCTTCTGCTAGATTCCCTGCCATGACTGCCTTTGCACCATATCAGATTAAAATAATTTTGTATCTCTTTTTTCCTCACCACTCTTTCAGGGATGCTTCCCACTAATTGAAGAAACAATATAGTTAATCTAGTGTTCAGCATAGACGGTCAGATCAGACTCTGTTCTGTCTTACAATTAATACTATTATCCAAATATTTTGGATGCAGAAGCCAAAGTTTAATTATGTAGGTTTACACTTGAGCAACAATGTAGAGCTGAATTTTACATTTCTGGGAGTCTGAGCCATCCCTACACACGTCAGTCATTTGGGTTAAAGTGTGAGAAAACTGAACACAGATGGGCCATCAGGATACTTTGTATTAGTAAGCTGTTGTGTAACACTATAATTTCACAAAAAGCTAAGCATATCTCTGGGACAAAACCTCAGATTCAGTATAATTTGTGACAACTTCATGGGGTTTTTTAAGCAATTTCAAGCTTTTTTTTTTTCTTGATACAGAGAGAAAGTTCAGCACAGCAGGAGTATGCTCTGCAACTCCAGAAACGAGAGCGTTGTCTAACAGAACGAGAAGCATTGCTTTTTAAACATGAAGCAGCTTTGGCTAAAATAAGAGGTGTTGAGGAAGCTGTTCAGACAAAATTTGGAGTTATAAAACAGGTGAAAAAATATATTTAATGATAGATGTTTCTCTATATGCCATATAATTTGTTTGTAGTTGTTTTAAGCCATCACATGTTTGCTGAAAATACTGAAAATAAAATTTCTTTAAAGCACTTGAAATCCCTCCAGGAAAAATTTATATAAAAAGTGCTGAACAATATTATTAGGATTTCTGTATGACATTTGTTTCAGAATGGTGCGTTTAGTTGTGTGATGTATAGTATTTTTTACTGTTACAAGTTAGAAGAAAGAGGTCAGTTGGTTCTAAAATAGTGAAAGCTATATGACCAGTATTAGAGAAAAGGTTGTGATCTATCTGTAATTGTATGTAAGTTAAATGAGTATTTTTGCATTAGCTGTGGTTGTAGTGGATTTCCTTGCAAAGACTTTAAGACACATTCAGATCTTATGACTTAACACATTGCAGAGAGTATGAGCAACCAAAGACTCAGAAAGTTCAGAGGAAGATCAACCTAGTTTTGGGGGTGTGGGAAGAAATGAAATGGTATGATTTTGCTGTAAAAAGGTATTTATTAATAACGCTGTTCTTGAGAGCGTTTGCTATTGAATTTAAGTATGTGGAAAGTTTTAGTTATTATCCAGGAGGTCTCCAAGAGAAGTCCTTAAATATGTGTACTTTGTGTCAAAACCAGAAACTGAGAAATTCAATTTCTTTGAAATGTGCAGGGAAACTTTTCCCACAAACTGTTGAGGGAGGATACATTAACATGTTACAAAGGAGGAAAGGATACCAGAGGGTAGATGTGAAAAAAGTATATTGTTCACAAAGCCTAAGTGTGCAGTATTGCATTTGAATAGAAATAGCAACAGAAGCAGAGGATGATGAGTGGATGCATGGGCTCAACACACAGGATGAACTGAGGATGAATGTGCCAGGCTTCAGCTACATAAAAGGCTGAAAATCTAGATGTGGCAAAAGTAGTTAAGCATATGAACAGGGAGATTGGCAAGACTGTGGTGTTTCTGACATTGAATAACTTAAGAACAGAGGAGACAAACATCTGGCAGGAGTGAAATAGTATAGCTGGTTAAAATACAGGTGACACCACCTGGAAAGAATAGGAGCTATAGTCGATGCATGTTGCTCTCTGTTTCTGTATAGATCCTTCTTAATAGACAGTATGGATCTTGTTTTTCTCACTACTGTCTGAATGTACAAATTTGGCCATGCAGAATGACAAACTTGGTATTTGAAAGCCTTTCCTATTATTTTTAACACTAAAATAGAACTTAGTGTTTCTAAAATAGTCTCCTTGAAATCATGTTTTTAAATTTGGTATTTCTATAGCAACACGAGGCAGAAGTTAAACAGCTGACAGAAGCCTTGAAAGACATAACTAAAGAAAATAGGAGACTGAAGTCATCATTTGACACCTTGAAGGAAATGAATGAGTCTTTGAGGAAACAGGTAAAATTAATTATTTCCTGCTATAAATAGTTCTGCAAGTTATAGTTAACAGTTTTAAATATCTGAGCAGCTTTAATTTGAAAAATAGCTGATTTTTTCTTTCTATAAGGCAAGAATTGTGTAAATAACTGAAAGTACTTTCTGCACATTTTTCTAGTACTTGAAATTTAGTTTTTCCGATATTTTACAGTATAAAAAATATTGGACTTGTTCCTCTGACCCACTAGGATTGTTAGGAAGGGCAAATCCATGTCTTTTGAAGTGAATTTAAAGTGAATGGAAAAAAAACATTTTATGACTTAATAGAATCCACCCTGTGCTCATTGACTGTGCTGATACTGTTAAAAAAGAAAGCAGAATGTGTATTTCTAATTCCTTGTCCGCTCAGTGTTTCCAGTTGTTTTTCCAAATTAAGGCAGTATTTTCTCAGAGAAAACTGAGACTGTTTCATGGTAATACAGAGAGTAGGAATTTGTTTCACTTGACTGTTAAGTCTGACCTAAAATGCTGACATTAATTCTGGTTCTGATAGTTCCAAGGGCAGTAAAAATCTACAGCAGAGCCTTATTCTTTCCTTTAGAGAAGGTCAGACCTAACTCCTGGAATGTTGATGGTTGTGGTTCAATGCATCTGTCTCATTATTTTCCCTCACTGTAAAATCTTTGCATTTCTGTGCAGACAGGGCTTCTGTGATAATTATGGTGTTCATTGTTGTATGCATAGGCCATGTTTCTTACATTTAAATGGAGGTTATAGTTTCCCTCATGTTTTCTCGCCAGGCAAACTGTTTTTGTAGCATGTCAGTAAACATCTCATTCTGCAGAGAAAAAAAGTTTCACCTTCCCCATTAACAAGACTATTGTAGCATTCTTGAAACGTGTGCTCCATTTTTATGTCACTTCTTCATGAAAAGATGTGAAGTACTTGTATATCTAGAGTGGCATTGTAGTCCTTATACTTCCCTTGCTCACTGAAAGGTTGGGCTGCAGGTCAAAAAAGAGCTACTGCTGCTGTCTTATTTATCTTGCAACAGGTTGCCCAGAGGGGTGTTAGAATCTCAAAACTTGTAGCTGTTCAAAAGCTGTCTGGATATAGTCTTGGGCAGCCAGTTCTTGGTGGCCCAGCTTGAGCTGGCAGATTGAATCAAATGTCCTCCAGAACCACAAGATGCTCTTGGACCACAACCAATCTGTGAATCTGTGATTTGTTGAGGGAGGTGCATGACCATGTGTTTTTCTATCACGTTACACACTCAGAAAAAGAAAAATTAACTTAAGCAATTTAGCTGCTCAATAGCAATTATCAAATTATTTCAGTGTGATAATTAAGTCAAGCATTGAGTTTTGAATTGAATGATTTTCGATTCTTTCAGTTAAGTGATATAACCGAGCTGAACAAGAAGTTGGAAGGTCAAGCACGAAAAGCACAAACTCGTTTAGAGAATCTACAAGTAAGGCTTGTTCTTACATGTACCTGCTCCCTTTATAGGTAACCAGTGAAATGTAATTAATTGTTGTATTTTGTTGTAGAGGAAGCATGAATTTTCAATGGTACGGAAGTCTAATGATATATGTCAAGTGATGCAGCAAAGCAAACCTGTGAAACAGGCAAAAGTGATGGTAACAAAAATTGCTAAGGTAAGAACTGAGCAAAAGTTTTGAATCTTTTAATTTCAAAGATATTAGGCAGTGTAACATTTTCTGTGTATCTGCTAGAAATTAGAAAATGTAGCTTCCAATGAGTGAATTAGTATAATAAGAAAAGAAGCATTATATTGGGGGAAAACACACAGTTAACAAAGAATGACGTTTGTTGTTAAAAATATGTCTTGGATTTCATATGCATATGTGAATGGTATATGTGCATATTTTTATTTGTATGGTTTGCTTTCCACTTCCTGTCATGCCATCTTTCATCTGCCAATTAGAATTATAACCTGCTTTCAATGTAACAGATTTCTTTTGCAGTGTCAGAGCAAATCTTATTCTGGTTACTGGTACAGCACAGTACAGCACAGCACTGTCCTTGTGTATAACACCAGGGAAAAAGTAATCAATCAGAAGTATCCAATAAAGAATCTTAATCTTCTAAATGAAAAGTGATTTACTACTGTTATTGTTTTTGATAAATAGTCTAATGAGAGAAAGAGAATAAATGCAGTGTTGATACACAGTTCCAAAAAAAATCTTCTTACATCACTTAATGGAATGCTTTCTGTCTCCATGTAGTTCCGTTTAGTACCAAGTGCTTTGGTATTAGTCTGCCAACATCTCTCAACTGGTAAAGACTTTTTTCAGATAGAGGTGAACTGTGAAATGAGAAAGAGGTATTCAGACCATCCTAATTCTTTGATTTACATTGGATGCCTTAAAACTGTGCTGTTTATTTACAGCAAGCAAATTCTCTTTACATATGTTTTTGCATACTTTAGGTGCAAGTGAAATACAAACAGTATCAGTAGTTACTGTTCTGAGCAAAGAGGAAAACAGTTATCTGAAGGTAGACAGAAAGCGTTTAAAGTCTTTAGAGAACTGTTTGTGAAGCCTGTCTTCAGGTATCTCTGGATATCTTTCACAGAGTATTCACTGCAGTGTAGTAGAACCAGACTGGCAACTTCATGGAGTCTTTCTTCTTTTTCTTTAACAATGCTAGTTGCCCAATTAAATTTTAACAACAGTAGATCATGTGAAATAAAGCAAAGTAGGTCTAGTTCATTGAGATAAGAATTTCCCCATGCAAAGGGCATTAAAGACTTGCTTTCTCCTGTAGTTGATTTGTTCAGAATTATCAAATGGAGGGATTTGGTATATGATATTTTTTTCCCAATGTGTTTCAGTACCATTTGTCCAAGTACAAAATAAATTATGGGCATATTTATTTCACATCCACAAACCATCATAAATAGTGGCTGTTCTGCACTGGGAAGTAAGGTGTGAGAGAGAGAGAGAAAAACACTGCAGGGTTCCCTCTGGGTCTTTCAAAGAAAGGTCTGATAACAAATGGCTTAATTAAAAGGCTGTTTTAATAAGACAGAGTAAGAGGAGGAATACAGATAGTGAGTAAATCTTGTGTCCCTTCAGATGCTGAGAACCTTGTGTTTGTGCAGCATCAGATGGAGCTCAGGTGGATTTTTCCCTGGGTATGTCAAGCAGGTCCTTTCCATTGAGAGAAGCATCTCCTTTTTGGCCTTTCAAGATACATAATTTTCTTACAAGAAAACAACTCTATTCATGAAGGACTTTAAGAGCTTGTTGCCTTTTTAGACAAGGGCAAGGCCAGGAGGCGTAATCAGCAGTACCAAGTGGGAGCTGCCTGAGTTTATTCTGCAGCCAAGCACAGGATGAACTGTGCAGCTGATTGATCTGTGCAGCGCTGCTCAGGTTGCACCTACTCAAGTTAGCTGTGATGTTGATCTCTGGCTCCTTTATGTACAGTGGTCTCCCAGTCAGGATTGGCACCTTCCAGTCCTTGATCCACAGACAGTTCACCTTTCCCAGAGATATTGTAAGTTACAGTTGTATTAATAACATGCAGGCTTCTCAAATCCTAGCTATAAGGCTCAACAAAGCACACATGGCCTGTTCAAGATGACTATCTCCTTGAATATAATGTTTTTCACAGGCTCCCTATATAGTAACTTACCTCCCAGATTTTTTCAGTCATAAAATTGTCATCCTTTATATTATGCATAATATTTCATAACTAGTGTACTCTCATGTGTTTCAGTCTCTTACTATTTTGACTTAGAAAAATAATTAACTTGAAAGCTGAAATATCTGATGTTGTGGATGTATTACAGCTCCCATTGAATTCACAAGTTTATGAGCTCTTAACTTTTCTTATGGATTGGATCTCAGACCAGCATCTTAGCAAAATAAAAATACAAGAAGAAAGAGAGGACAGTCATAAATTTATGGTTGCCCAGAGCTCAAATAAACCCTGTATTCGGCAAAAATGTATGAAGGTAAAGGGATTTGGATTGTTTGCTTGTCTTAACATGTTTTGGATTTCTGGGTTTTTTTAAATGATTCTGAGAGTATTACAAATCAGCATGTAATTGAACCCAAATCACTGTTAATAAGTCAGTATTTGCTCCAGCAGTGAGATATAATAGATAATTTGTCATTTGTAAAGCATGCAGATAATTTTAATAAAAAGTGTCCAGTCTCAACACTAGAGTTTCAGAATTTTATGTCAAGTCACTTCTGTCAGTTGATAGTTCATCTTGTGTTTTATGTGTGATACTGTACATAATTCCTTTGTTTTAAGGAGATAAACAGATCAAATTTAAAATATTTTTAATGCCCATTTAAATATTAATATTTTAATTTATGACTGGTAAAAGGTAATGCTGTGCTGTACTTTCAGCATTTTAATTGTTTTCTTTCTGGTGATACCAAGATTTGGAAATCAGTGAAGTGTTCATAAAGTCCACTTTTGTTGTATTTCTTCATTATATAAAAGATTTATAGCCACTGGCATTGGATTTACTGAGATTGAGCTCACACGTATGTCCACTTTTGCATGTAAACCTCTGTAAACTCTAAAATCTGTGTATGCATATAGTTCTGTTACCTGTGCTGGATCTACCCAGAGAGTATATGTAATCTGTTAGACTTCCAATAGAAAGTTAGGAGGTTTGTTTGTTTGTTTTTCACTTACACTTATCTTAGAGAGTAGTTTTATATACTGCATGTAATTCTACTCTTGTATATTTTCACAGCTTTTGCCTATAGCTACTGAGCAACTCCAGTGGATGCCATATGTGAATTCTAAACTGCACATGCCTGTGATTAAATTTATTTACTGGTCTATAAGACAGTTAGACACTGATATACAGGTAAAACAAATAGTCCTCTTGCAGTATGTTTTTTTTAATAACTAAATTCACAGAAGATATTAATGGATTTTGCATTTTAAACACATGTGACAAATGGATGTTTTCAGGTAGTATAAAAAGAGAAACTGCTGCCTTTGTGAAGTGTAAATTCATAGTGTTTACCACAGATAGATGCCAAATGAAAAAAAATTCTTTTTCAGGTTAAATTTATTTTTTATATTGTGTATCTAAATATGATCTCTGTTGTGATGTCTAAGCACATCAGAAATTATATTTTTGCATTTGTATTTACAAAACTTGCATTAGAAAAGGCAGTGTTAGGAGGGCACTTTATGCATGCACTTTATGCATGGGATTTGTTGTAACTGATGAAAGTGTGCAGCAAAGCAGTGAAGGAATTTTGGTTTTTCTGTTCTCTGCTTGATGTCTAACCACAAGACATTCCTTCCACTCTTTGACTAGACTGCTATAAGAAAATATGAAACAGCATAATAAAGAAAAAGACAGTAGCCATACTGTAGAGACTCAGCATAGTGCTGTCAATAGTGCAAAAGGTAGAAAGTTTGTAAATATCTTGAGTTTAAATTCAATAGAATGCTAAGCTGTTGTGTTTAGTGCTAGTAAGTAACCATATTTCAAACTTCACTATTGTGACGTTTGATCCTGAGGTAATATTTCTGTATAGTTTGTGATGAAAAGTCAAATAGATATTACCTGTACAGTATTATTAAGGTACATATTTGGACTTTGATTCTGTAAATGGTTTTACAGGATATAACTTCAGGCAACCTTATAAAATAGAGTTGGCTGAAACTGAACTTTTTCTGGAACCAGAGACAACTTAAATAATGTCAGCATATTAAATAATGTCAGGGCCCTTGCTAATTAGTCTCTTGTGAAGTATGTGTTGATACAGCACTGTGATAATGTTGTTTAACTCCTTTTGGAACAGCATCTCCTATACAGATTATATTCCAATACGTGGTCAAACCATTTGCTATTTAATATTTAATCACATGGGGAATGTATGAATCTTGGTATAGTACACAGAATGTCAATGTGTTTTAGTGTTTACACTAACTGTGTGCATTGTTTGAAACAGCATGCAACAATGAGATCAACAATGAGGAGACTTGGTGAAGATATTTTCAAAGGCATAGTGAGTAAGGGAAACCCACATGGTTCTTCTGAACAGTCTACAGAGAGTAAATCAAAATCAGCTGCTTTCTTTAAGAGTTCCTGTATGCCTTTGAGGTTTCTGTCAACTTTAATTGTGCTTAAAACAGTGACACAAGGTAAGTTAAGATTTTGTTATTATTAATTCATTTATTTCAGTCATGTGCCCGGATAAAAAGCATTTCAATGATACTATAGAATCTGTTATGCTTTATTAGTGAAAACTGGTTTTACTTGGTTTTACTACCTTGTGAAGCAAAATAGACAACTATGAATCTTACTATTATTCATTTCATGTTTGAATTTATGTGTTCCTTTTAATATGATGACTTTTTGTTAGATAAGTCAACATTTATGAAGAAGGGGAAAAGAGATGAGGATAATTCTGTCAAACTGCTTTCCATCCTTGTCCTTTAGGCATAGAGATTGGTGTTCACTTTTGTGTCAAAACTGAGAAAAACCTTCAATCAGTCACAGATTAACTTTGATCATTTAAACAAATTCTGGTTTTAATTTATATATGTCTTCTTTGAACACTTCAACATAATCTGAATTATGATTGCAGATTCTTAATTCATATATGTGCATATTTGATGAGTAATCCAAAAGAATATCTTATTTTTACTTCTATTACTAGCTTTCTCTTTGACTTAGAGTTTTAATTCAATAATGGCTTCAGTGATTGCTATGAAGCTATGCTAAAGGAGTCCATCAACATAAAAGCAGCAGAGTTGATAGGTCCCCTCTGAATCCTAAATGCAATATAATTGCTACTTATTATCAAGTTGAATTTCTGAATCTATTAACACTTGGGTTTTTTGTGCGTGCTTATTTCTTTGGGAAAAAAAAGATCAAATATCCTCTTAAACAATATAAGCCATACATCCTCCAGTGACTTTTAGGGGGTTATTCTATCTGAGATAGCTACATCATTTTCAGCTCTCTCTTCTGCCTTTTGTTAACCAGAAAGGATCGGGGGTTGTGTAGGGGGGCATCACAAGGTGAGTGACTCTTTCCTTTCAATGCTGTTTTATGTTTCTTTTGTTCCCAGAATACTTCCACCTTTCACACTGGCAGATATGTTTAATAGTAAAGTAGAATTCTCTACTTAAAACCTGTATAATTTGGTGTTGGCAAAGAAACAGAGGAAGCTGGGTCTTCCCTGCCTCATAAGAGAGGGAGAAGGTAAAGCTTTCAAAGTAGGCATTAGTGCAAATCAGATTGTGTCTGGACAGTGTGAGAAGAACTCTGAAAATATAACTCAAAGACTAGAGTACCTGTTCTCCCAGCTGATTTGTTAACTACTACCTTTCAGTTTTTTCTCTCTTCAAGGGGAAATAGAAACAAGAGGTGTTGCAGATCCTTTTTATGGAAGTCAGACAGAGAAGTAATTATATACCATTAAGAGCAAGTGTAAGATGCAATTGCTGCTTACCTGCAACAACTTAGTGGTACTGTGGTACTGCATAACTGGGATTTTCTGCAAGAATAAGTTTTACAAGGATAGCACAAGAATGAATGCATCTATAACCTCCAGCTCTTTGTGATGTTTACCACTTATATTTCCCTTTTCAAAGACACTTTAAAAGCACAGATCACTTTGGTAGCAAGTAATTGTTCAGTGGGGTTACAAATGAACAATCTAACCTAACCTAAGAGATGGTCCTGCTTTGGGCAGGAAGGTTGGACTAGATTCCAAGCAAAATTTTTCCATTATGCTACCTTTGATTTTTGCAACCTTTTATTCTCTGAATCATTTCTATTTTAAAATTTCTTTACTAGTAATGCATTTATTCTGCTAATAACAGAAAGAGATTGAGACTCTAAACAGATGAACAATCTGATTAGAGTGAACCAGTTTAGCTTCTCATGATTCCTTTTTACTGCTGACTTCTGTAACATGGAAAATATGATCTGATGTTAAACATATGTCAGATATCACTGTTTATGAATTTTGATCCCTCTGACCACATGGCATTAATGATCTAGTGATAAAGTAGCACATTTGGTTTGAACATATATCCTCTTTTCTTCAAAATGTCATTATCCAGCAGGTGGCATAGTAGTTAAACTTTTGTGCAGGATAAATTGTTTCCTTCTGCACTCCAGGTGATCAATCTGATTCCAAGATACTGAGGAAGATTTGACATCAGGAAATTAAGTTAGATTGGTTCACTTAATCTATGTTCTTAGTGTAATTTAGTGCATTCCACAGTGGATGAGAATATAAAGTGACTGCACTGAAACTACCACTTTTTACAGAAGGAATGGTAGTAGTTGCTCTCATGAAAGTTGCTCTTACTCAGACAAGTTAGCCATTGACTCCTTTAATAGAGGCTTCTCAGATGTTGAAACCAACATTGTTTCAAACTATGCAAGCATGTGTTTTCTTTCCTCTTAAGCAAAGTATTTGCAGGACTTTACGTTTGCAAGTATGTTTTTCTTAAATATATGAATTGCAGATAGGGTTTTTCTCCACTCACAACAAATTGTTAAGGAATAAAAACAGACGGAGTATGTCTTTAAATAAAAAGTGAATTTTCACCATTTAACGTTTAAGAATATATCTGCAATGAAAACTTTCAGACAGTGATTCACATTGCTTAATGAAACAATGATTATAGAGGTCTTATTGCCTGTATTCTGATATCTTTCAGTGGATTACCTGGCTCAGGCATTTGATTCTCTTCGTGTAGACTTGAAGACAGATGAAGGGAAGGCTTTATTTTTGGAATACCAATGTGTGCCTGTTGTATTAAGTCACTTAAAAGTATCCTGTAGAGGTCTGCTTTCCAGTGCTCTTGATGGATTACTTCAGATGACCATGGAATCTGGTAAATTTGGGTAATTACAAAAAAAGAAAAACAAATTAAAAAACAAATCATGAGGTGAGGTAAGCATAAATACAGTGTAAAAACAGCATGATTCTTATGTATATTAACATTCATTTGTATCATGTACATTCATTAGAGACATAAAATATTTCTGAATTTTCTTTCTGAGTTGTCTTGTGTTTTCTTCTTCCCGTCAGCACCTGTGTTTTATATTTTGTCCTGCTGGCTTTCCTATTTATCGCTGTGAATTCTTTGCTGCTCTTTTTGGTTTGACATTTCAGTTTATTCCACTGTATTACCTTGCTGATATTTTTCTTTGAAGTAAGACTGTGCCAGGGAAGCCAAATCATGAAAACCTGCCAGAAGGTGGAGATAAAAAATAGGCTGTCTTTAAATTCTTTTCCTAATTTGAATGATCAGTTCATCCCCCAATCATGTTTTGGTTTCTCATAATTGGAAATAGCATTTTTAGAAGAGATGGTTATGTTTTGCTGAATTTTACTGTGCTTTGGCCCTAGAAGAGCATGAATAATCTTATTTGTCACAGTGCTTTTCCAAATGATACAGGCTAAGGATCAGTTGATAACCAACTGGATAAACATGAAGGTAGAGAGGCATTCCATTGCCATGTTGAATAAACTTTGTGAGTGGTTTGTTTTTTTTTTTTAACGATAAAAATCACTCACTGGCTTTTGGAACAGAAAAGGGGAAGGGGCTGCTGGTATTTTTGAAATGTGCATTGTTTTGGAAGGATTTTGTTACCATGCATTGTACTAGTTAAAATACAAAGCATGTTTGAATTTGGATAGTATAGCATTGAGTAAAAAGTGATTTTGTAGCAACATAAGTGCAAAAATGTTTAACTAAAGTTCTGTTCTTCCTTGTAGTCTTTTTTTAGTGCAGTCTTAACATGAAAGTATTCTTCCTAATAGTCATGACTGTGGTTGATAAAGTGATTGGGAAAGAATTTAATTGAATGCACAAAGGTAACCACCTAAGCAAGGTGGATGGTGTCTGGCATTACTTTGGGTAATGTTCATAACAGTACCTCTTCTGTTACCTATCAATAGTCATTCTGATACACTAATTGCCTACAGTTTGAAGAATAATGAAGATATATTGTGAGAGACTCAAGTTTTGCTTTCTTGTCTCAGAGAAGTTGTATCTATATGAAATCAGGGAAGGAAAAATACTGTTTAATGGAACTGACATTTGATTGAAAATTATTTCTTGGCAACTGGATATAAAGCCTTATGTAGAACCTTTTTCTTTGGTAGAATAAATTGCCACTACACAAGTTAAAGGCATGTTCTACTTTTTTCCAATACATAGTTAGTGTTTTGCATGAAACTGTTAACCATGAGAGGTAGGATTGTTGAAGAGAAACTGTTTTCATTTCTTTGTAAGTTTCCTATAAAAAAGACAAACTATAGAAGGCAGCAGCAAATATTCAGAGGGCTCCCTATGTTAGAGAAAAACAGGAATTTGTGCTCACAGTATGCTTACAGTTTTAAAACTGTATTCATGTGCAGCCTTAAATATGAAGTCATAGATAGTTGCCCATATACTAAAATGCAGAATTATATTACCCAAATAGACAGCATCCAGCCAGGAGGCAAAGTCTAGACTTTTATTTTTTTGCTGTAATTTTTGTCATCCTGGGCATTCTTTCAACTCGCTGCAATAATTTTCTGACTCTGTAGGAGTGTTGTGATACTTTTGTTCAAAAATAATACCTTTAGAGATTAAGTGATTAGAAATTAGGTTGCAAAAAAGGTTCTGTGGGTTTCTTTCTGCCATATTATTTTCTATAACTTAATTTTTTAAGTTTTAATTTGTTTAAGAAGTACTTTTGCAGATTCAAGTTTTAGTTGTCCAGGCTGAAAAATGTTAATCAGATGTGAAATCAATACTGTGTTGCAGTACTGCTCCGTTCAACTGCGTGTCCTTTATTTTATAGTAAGCAATGAATACTAATGTTTCCATGCAGTTCAGGCTTGTCTGAGGTCCTTATGTAGATTCTCTCCCATGTAAGAAATTATCTTCCTTATGTTCCAGAAATGAAGCCTAGGTTACTCTCATATGTTAAGGAAAATTACTTAAACTGCATATAAAGAAGGTACCTACTAGTCTAAGATGGATATTTGTGTTGGCAGAAATCAGAACAAGACAGTCTGCAGGACTGTGTAAGCAGATTTGGTTTTGGTATGCATGTTCTCAGATTTTGGATCAGTATCATTACTTTTGGGTTCATAGTATGTCTGGTGCGATCAGTGCAGAATCCAAGTTTCCATTGCAAGTTCATACAACATCGACAGTGCTGCTGATAAGGCATTTACTTACTGAAAACATGATGTCAAATGCAGCTGCTGAGGCATTAGTATTGTCTTTTTTCTATCTGTGTACAAGACCTTAATGGCAACAAATGAATATTCTTACTGTTGTGCATCTTACTGGCACACAGCCTTCCATGCACTCCATCTCGATTTCTCTTCAGGATTTTCACATCAAGAATCTGGGAGAGTCCTGACGCCACCATTTCAATGATAAATGGTGGAGGACTGAAAGGTAACATTCCTCAGTACTTTTTTATTCTGTCTATTTATGATTCCATTATTATATGTTCAGCAGTCCTGGTCAGCTCAGATATGCATTCATATCTTTACTGTTCTGATTGTTGCTGCCTTCTCTTAGATCTCTTTTTGCAAGGAAGAGAAGAATCAGTAGACAGAAGTGGAGGAATAATTAACTCTAGAGAGATTTACTTTTCTGAGAAGGCTTGCTGGATCACAGGGTGTCCAGAGGATGGCTTGAGGCATTTCAAAACCTAAAAAAAATGCATGGAGATTCTTCGGTTCTTTCTGGAAACTGTGGCCACAAAGCCAAATATTGTGTTAAATGTAAATTAGTCTAGACAGAAAAAGGGGAGTAAACCAGGATTTCAGCATTTGACAAGGTCTGCTTCTCTGCCATTCTCTAAATGTGTGTTGACACTCACCATTTGCTTCTGTGAAGGAAAGGCTAACTTTAATACAACAGATTGTCTATTTGTAAAAAGTCTTTCACAGTGCAGTGGGAAGAAGTAAAATCTATATGGTAAGAGGCAGCTGATAGCCAAGATCTCTATGTGTCATGCTGACTGGTATGCACTGTGCCTACACATGTTTTTGAATGTTTGGGCACATCCATGCTGTGAATGATGAAGATAACTATCAGGAGTTCAAGCCATAAAACATACTCCATTTAAAGATCAATGCCCCTACAGTTCAAAGGCTAATGAAACTTTGCTCACTGAGAATTTGGACCTTCTATATGTTTTCAGTGAGCTTATATGCTCCAGTCTGAAGGAAGAAGCAGATGTGTTTTGCACTGCACAGCTCAGTTGTGTGAAGTACGAAGGAGGAAGCATAGGTTATCACACCAAATGAGCCCTGTACAACTTCTAGTGACAGACCTTTGGGAAACCTCACTTGGAATCCCCAGATCTATTGGGAGGAAGAAGGCGTAAGCAGCAAATTTTACAGATAGGTTCACTGAATTTTTACTCTTCTATGCCTTCATGACAAAGTACTGTTGAAGCAACATCTGAATGTTCACTTAGACGACAGTAGAGTAGAAAATACAACCTTGGTGATCAGGGATTAGGCATTTAATTTCTACTCCCAAGACAAAAGGGGAATATTTTGACACCCTTTGTGCCAAGAGGCCTATTCATTTGCATTCTTAGTGTTAAAATCATTTATCATCATTTCTTCATTAGAGATACAAGATGAACTATCAGCCTTCAAGGCAGTCTTTTTGTTTCATCTCTTAGTATTGCTTCAGTTCCAGGTTTGAACATTTTGGTCACTGCTTGGATCAGGGTTTACTCTTTAATCTTTTTGATTCTCAGTTAGAGGTCTTGCCATATTCCACAGAAATAATGTCAGTCTGGTATATCTCACAAGCAAACTTCAGGCTCATTTGAAACTGTAAATAAAAATGCACCTGAGGTCCACAGCTTATGAAAAATTCGTCTGAGTTGACATTTCTTCTGTACCAGAGTAGATAATACCAGTGTACTTGTCCAGCCAGGCCATAGAAACACAGTGGTCTTACCACAGGAATTCTGTGAAAAAATGGTTAAGACTTTTGGTACCCTTGGGAAGCTAATTTGTATGTGTTTCTTGAAACTTAGTTGCATCACCATAGAATACAAAGATCCAGGGAGCACATATACTATGTTATACACGTTATTTCTTGGAAGGATTCAAGTTATGCATATTTGTCTAACTGGGATCTCAAATTGCATACATGTGTGCTGGTTTAAAGATAAACCAGCAGGAGGAATGAATCCAATTCACAAACAGATTATAAATCAGAATTATAATTTAGTGAAAAAAAAAAAGATCACAATCAGTACAAGGGTACAGAAAACAAAAGGTCCCTTTAACCCACAAAAACAAGTGTGTGACCCAGCAGCCTGGGGCACAAACAGAATGGTAATTGTCAGCCCCTGTGCTGAGCACCACCTGGCCCTCCTAGGTACAAAGTAACAGGAAAGAAGAAACCTGTCGGTGAAGGTAATGGTCCTGGTCCAGTTGAGAGTGGCAGTCGCAGTCCTGCTGAGGCTCTGGTCCTCCTCTGGATCTGATGATCCCCAGTCCCAAAAAACCCCAGTTTATATGTGCTTAGGCTCAGGTGGGAGTGCCCAGTACCTCCCCCAGGGCTGGGAGTTTCACAATGGGTGATTTACACTCTGGCATAGTTTTGGAATCCCTGATGGCCCATTAGCAGACATGACCCCTCACGCTGGGTGTGGAGGTGCTGATGGCTCTCCAGAGGGGCGTTATCACACTGAGTCACTGATGTGAAGACAGGAAACCTTTCTTATCTCACAGAAGTTCCCAAACACCCACCCTGTAGCCTGAGGAGTCAGGTGTGCCCCAGACAGAGCTGCAAATGATCCATTGTTAGCAGTTCATGAAGGGGGCCAGGTGTAACTCTTTTTCATGGGGCAGGGAGTCTCTTTCCTGGTTCCATGGTTGAAAAAAGAGAGGAGGTAGTCCCTCTGAGGCACAGGGTTGGTAGATGAAAGAAAAATTCCAAGATTTTAAATCCATAACAACATGTCACCAGACATCTGTGAGTTTTCATGCCATTGTATAATTCTGAAGTATAGTGCCAGCCAGAAATAATCTCACCATTTTGTCCCAGTGTGGTGGGTTGACCTTGGTTGGACTGACTACAGTGCCCCCTCCCCCCTCCTTCTTCCTCTTAGTTTTTATTGCTGAGCAGGTATCATATGGTATGGGAGTCAGTTTGTGTCAGCTATCCTGGCTGTGTCCCCTCCCTCCCAAGAGCTTGCCCAACCCCAGCCTGCTGGTGATGGGGAATGTTGGAGAGACAATGCTGATGCTGGGCCAGCACTGCTTAGCAGTAGCCAAACACTGTTGTGTTACCAGCACCTTTCTAGCCACCAATACAAAGCACAGCACTTTGAGGGCTGCTGTGGGGGAAGTTAACTCTGCCTCAGGTAGACCAAATACGCCCAATCATTAAAGGTTTTGAAACTATAACAACGCATCAAAGATACAGAATACATGTATGTATGTGTGTGCCGGTCTTGTTTGTCTCACCTCTTTTACAAAAACGTTAAAGCCTAAGGAGGAAGTGAAATGTTATACTGATCACTTTTCTTTTAATATATGAAAGCATTCATAATTGATACAAAGGCTGACTTTTAAATGTCAGGGGTGAAAAAAGTTGAGTTTAGTTTTGGCCAGCTCCTCAGGGCGTGAGTCTGCTAAAGATGTTATGCAGTAATTTCAGACAGTTTACTTTGTGTCAAGAGAGCTTCAGTTTCAGTTTACTTTCCTGCTTTAATAGTGTTGGAGTTTTTTTCCATATTCCAGTACTTCTGTGCATTCTGTTCACTACTTTTACTGTTAGTAGACTTGAGGAAAGAAACTTTGCAACTGAGTCCTTACCTAATCATTTGTATTCTGTTAGCAAATTGTGTCGTTTAACCTATGCTAGAAATTCAATAAGTAGCCAAAATGAAGTTGTAGGATAAACAATATAATGTTAAATAATTTATGTTATATTTCATGTTCTTTGCATGATGGAGAAATTAGTTTTCTTCAGATGAGCTCAGTGGCCTAAGTTGAATTGGTTTAGTCAGCTATCAGCAGTGGAAGTAACAGGTTGCTTCCAAATTCCACAGTTGCAAGAGTTAACAGCTTGTTGTGAACCTGACAGTAGAAAATCAACTCCACAAAGTTATTTTATCCCTTTTCTTTCTACATTCTGTTAATATTTTTGTCTAAAAATGTCCATAATTGTGCATAAATTGGTACATTTCAACCTGATCTTCTCTTTGAATTGTACTTTCCAGTAGCTCATACACATGAACACAGCACTAAACCAGCACTTTAAATATATTTTTACTGTAGCTATCAGGGCAAGATATTTGGGTTTTAGTCTCATCTGTAAGCTTTGAACCCTTCTGAAGATAGAACTAAGAAAAAAATCTTCTCAGGTAGCATTGGAATAGAAAGTAGATTTAATTTCTTGAAATTCTGAATGTGCTAGATTTCTACAAATGCAGTGCTCTTACCACCTTTGGAGAAAAATTTATTAACTGCGGCATGCTGATTTGTCAGTTTAGTCAAATGGCATATAATGTATTTATTGCTTAATGAGGCTCTTACCACTTCACATCTAAATTACTATTAAAATTAATCTTAATAATTGAAGTAATAGTTAGTTTTAATCATTCAGATTGTTACAGCATGAACCAGTGGCTTCCAGGGCACCTTCACACCCCAGAGTTCCCTCCCTAAGACTGCAAATTTCTTTTTTTCAGCAGATCATGTTTCTAGGACAGGAGGTGCAACAACACTGTTCAAGACAATTCCAATATGCCAGACATGAAACGTCTTCTGGAAACAATCTAGTAATAAGTAACACAACCTCATCAAGAGAATTTGTTCTATGGGTGTTGAAGAACATCTCATCATTAGTTTTAAATCACCCTGTAGTTGAATACTTGTCATATACAATCTTGTTGAATACTGTTCTTCCTGTCTTCTTACTTCTCACGCAGCCTACTGTGTTTTTTTAACTTGTGAATCAGTTAAAAGGGTTTCAAAGGATGTAGTGAATTTATAGTCACCTATCAAAAATACTATTGTTAACTGCAGTCTGATTCATGCTTGATTTGAAATCTGCTGTTAGCAGAGAGATGCCTGCCTTAGTTTCACCCTTTGCACTTTTATACAAAGACATTATGTCTTAAATTTCTCCTGCAGTGGTAACTGACTTCTGTCATGTAGATTAGTAGGTTCCGCTTTCCCTATCTGAAGTTTGTTCAGTGAAATCAAAACTTACCTGCTCATTGAACATTACCAAACACTGGCCTTTGCTTTAAATAAAATTTACATTTACTTTGCCTTCAAGCTTATTTCCTTTTTGCAGAGAGTATATTCTGCATTAGCGTGTACTTACAAATTGAGATGAGTGCATATTAAAAAAAATTCTCAACTTAAACATGAGAGAATAATTTTAAGGCATATTCTGGTTGGGCGTAAGTGTGATTTCTTAACCATATTAACATCATTGAAGAATTTTAGTAACTGCAAAAGTGGGCTGTTTTTACACATTCACTGAAACTTATTTCTAATTTTTATTTAATTTTTTAAAAAAGAAAATACTATGGTCTTGGACAATCAAGTCTGTGTCCAGATGTATTCATCTCATAGGGAAGTTAATCAAGCCAGTGAATATAAAGGATTGTCTCCATAGTAAGAAGCTATGCTTATTTACTTGTAAACCAAATCTTTTTACATGAACTACTGATATGGACACTCCCTCTTTTCCTTTATGTTGGAATGCTTCCATAACTGATGCTGGGTATTCTACAATGTGCAGTGTTCTATGGGTACTTCTAAAATGTCAATGGTCAAGAATCTTTCAAGGAAACTCAAACCTGCCCCTTTATATTTACTCTTGAGTCTTAGCATTTTGAGACTTAAAGACTACAAGCAGTGAAGGCATGGAGTAAAAAATACCTGTATGCTTAAACAGATTAAAATTTACCTTTTTCCATCATATTATCTTTATTGGTAACTTTGAAAGATTGAAACTTTTCAAGTGAGCTCTTTCTGTGGTACTGAAAGGGCAAAAATGTCAAGTTTGTAAATACCATACTAAGATAGGATTCCCCCTCACCTATGTGAAAGGCAGATGTGAAAATTATCCTGAGTGTTTGAAGCTATAGTGAAAAAATGATTTACAGCTTATGTGGGATGAACATTGAAATGCAAACTATTTAAGAGGAAATCCTCCCTCTGTTATCCTGTCTTACCTTTGTAATTTTTGTTCATTCTTCTGAAAACATTCTCTCTAATACCAAATAATGTCTGTGCCATTATTTTGTCCTTGTTCTAATAACACAAGTAATGCTTAGCCATTCTGAATTTTAGACCCCTATGTCATCCACTTCAAAGTAAGAAATAGAAGGAGCCTTTAAATACAAGGTTATGTAGAGCCAAGTAGCCACTTCAGGAGTAAAGCTTCACTGTTCATTTAGAGCAATACTGTAGTTCATAAGAAGCATGCAATTTTGAAGGGAGATATGAATGCTAACTTTTTTGAAGTATTTGATGTAAAAAAGAGTTGTTTATATCAGTGTTTGGGTATACACATCCCTTTTCAAGTCAATTTAAGTTGTGAAATCTTTAGAACACTAAAGTTTATTCAAGTAGGATCTTGTTTGCTCTTATTTATTAAACTTGCATTTGTTTAATAAATAGTTTATAGTTTTATAGCTTTTCATAAAATGTAATGGTTTAATTTAAAACTAAGTATGATTTAATTAGGAAAAAATATTTTAATACATGTTTTATTTTGTATTTGACTAGCAAATGTATGTACTGTACTTTTTAGCCAACTGTTTTTAGAACAATGTTATAACTGAAATTTCATAAAGAAAGGCTTTTTTGTCAGTAGTAAAAAAATTGTGCAGTTTGAGTGACATCTATGCATTGTCAGGGTTCAGATTTTATTTACCTGCTCACTTGCAATCTGATATTACAGAATTACAGATCATGCGAGGTTATGTTTGTTTATGTAAAGGCTTCTATATTTGAGTTTGAGATTATGTTTGAAATACTGTGCTCGGTTCTGAGCTGGTCATTCATTACAGGAGTTGAGATATGGGAGTAGGGGAAACAAGGCAGGCAAGCTCTGACAGAAAAAAATATTGGAACAAAACTCTTTTAGATGTTCTCTGTAAGAGGGAGTTTGTGATTCTGGTAGTTCATTAGGCCTTTTCTGGCGTATTGAACAAAGTAACCCATAATAGTGTATAGCTTCAATTTAAAATGCTGTCTAGGTCATTTGTAATTTTTTTTTCCTCTTTCTCAGGCCTCATTAGTGGTTAGACCATGTTGATTGCTCATGGACATACTGAGTTCGATCAGGACATCAAAAGTTTTCATCCAATGATGTTTCTAATCAGTGATTTTCTTGGAAAAATGTTGCTTCTTAATGTATCATCTTGATGCTTCTGCTGTTCTAGCAAGGAAGATAATTCTGTTTTCCATGTATTTTATACCTGTTGCATTCTAAGTGGGCAGTTCTAGTATGGAATTTCATTAGACTATTCTGATCTTCATGCCATAGTCATTAATTAATACACCAAATAAGCACAATTGCAAAAACCGGTATTTAAAACTGAAGTTCATTTTTAGTCAATTCCTTACACTACACACCTTCCAGTCATTCTACTAACCCCCATCTTCTCCAATATGTGTTGCTTTATCAAATGGCATTGAAATTTGGCCAAGTTACAACTGCTATAGCATTTATTTACCAGAAAAGTATCTGACTATTCTGCCTTAGCATACCTGTGGTTTCTATACACATATTATAGATACATTATAGATACATTATATTATAGAACATTTTATTTTCTTTTCTATCTGCTTTCATTCCTGAATGTATCTTTAGTTTCTTATTGAAGGGTACACATGTTCAGTTTGCCATTTCTTTGGTCAAAATCCAACATATTATATTGCATTGACTGTTCTGTCTTCACAAAGTGCTGCTTCCTGACTTGCTTTTTACCAGTTTGGGGTTTTTTTAACCTAAGATTTTTTACCCACCAAACAGTGCACCAAATCCACTCCATGAGTGGCTAGTTTCTTCAGGAGAATGCTATAGAAAACAGTGTCAAAGTCTTTACTAAAGTCTAGGTAAACAACATTTGTAGTCCTTCCCTCGTCCACTAAGTGGTCACTTTGTCATAGATGGAGATCAGGAGAGCAGGACCTGCCTTTCACAAATCCGTGCTGGCTGGGCCTGATCCCTGTACATGTGATGTGATGGCACTCAAGATGATCTCCAAGACCTTCTCTGGCACCAAGGTCGAGCTGATCAGCCTGTAGTTCCTCCTTCTGGCTCTTCTTGTGGATGTGTGTCACATTTGATAACCTCTAGTCAAGTGGGACCTCCCCACTTGCCCTACTGGCAAATGATGGAAGGTGGTTCAGTGAGCATTTCCACCATCTCCCTCCGTACCCTTGGATGGATATAATCCAATTCCATAAACGTGTATGTCTAAGTGGTGTAGTAGGTTGCTGACCATTTTCCCTTGTATTATGGGAGCTTTGTTCTGCTCCCTGTCCCTGTGTTCCAGCTCAGGAGACTGGGTACCTGGAAAAGAATTGGTCTTGCTATGAGGCAATGAGGGCATTAGGGCACCTCAGCCTTTTCCTCATCCTTTGTCACTATAGTTTTCCCCCACATCCTGTAAAGCGTGAAAAAATTCCTTAGCTCTCCTTTTATTACTAATGTATCCATAGAAACGTTTTTATTGTCTATTCCAGCAATGGCCAGACTAAGTTCTACTTGGGCTTTTGCCTATCTAGTTCTCCCCCTGCCTAATTTCATGACATCCTTGTAGTCCTCTTGAGTTGCCTGCCCCTTCTTCCAAAGGCCATAAACTCTTATTTTTTCCCCCCAAGTTCCAGACAAACCTCTTTGTTCAGCCAGGCCAATCTGCCTCCCCACCAGCTTGTCTTTTGGCACACTGGGACAGCCTGCTCCTGTGCCTTTAAGATTTCCTTCTTGAAGAATGTCCAACCTTCCTGGCTGGACTCTGCCCCTCAGGACTGCTTCCCAAGGGACTCTCTGAACCAGTCTCCTAAAAGACTAAAGTCTGCCCCTCTGGAAGTCCCAGTTAGTAGTTCTGCTGACCCCCTTCCTTACTTTGCCAAGAATTAAAAACTCTTACCATTTTGTGATCTCTGTGCCCGAGACAGCCTCCAGCCATCACATCACCCACAAGTCCTCTGTTCACAAAGTGCATTTGGGACAGGTCCAACAGGATGCCTTCCTTAGTTGGGCCTCTCATCAGCTGTGTCAGGAAGCTGTGATCTTACACACACACACCAGGAACCTCCTGGACTGTTTCCTCTCTGCTGTATTGTATTTCCAGCAGACATCTGGTAGACTGAAGTCCCCCATGAGAACAGTTGGCAATTATGAGACATCTCCCAGATTCTACAGAGTGTTTTGTCTGCCTCTTCATCCTGGTTGGGTGATCTATAACAGACTCCAGCCAGGATATCTGCCTTGGCCTTTCCCCTGATTCTTAACCACAGTCACTCCACCCTGTCATCAGCATTGTCATCTAGACAGTCAAAACACTCCCTAACATACAGGGCTACCCCACCACCTCTCCTTCCTTGCCTCCCCTCTGAACAGTTTACAGCTATCCAGCACTCCAGTTGTGTGTGTCATCCACCATGTGTCCCTGATGGCAACTATGCTGTGCAGTGGCTTCCAGCTCCTCCTGTTTGCTGCCCATGCTGCATGCATTGCTGTAGATGCACTTCAGATATGCTATTCATCTTGTCACCATTTTTTGTGAGAAGCCATAATTTCAAAGACCTCCAGACTGAAGGACCTCACACTAGCACACTGTCCCTCAAACACTGGTGTGCTGCCCCAAGTCATATGTCTAGTGGGCCTGGTTAGTGAGATGACCTCACTACCTCTTTTTTGTTCTATTTTTACATAAGTGATTGGTAGAACTTTCTTTTTCTTAAGGACGTCTATCTTAACTTGACTTTTCATACTATTCTTTTTATAGTTTCTGACCTCCAAGGCATAGCTTTCTTTTCTGACCTTTTTTGTTTTCCTTCTAAGTTCTTTTCATTCTAAGCATCTCTTGTGGCGTAAGTATTCCTGCTAATTTTTTAATCTTTTCTATTACAATTTTTTTTCTGGATGTAACCTCCAGTTCCTATACATCCTTCTTATGTCTGTGTGAATGTCTCACACATTGTAGGAAACCAAGGAGCAATTTATATCATACTGAGGTCAACACTTACTGGGTGACCAGCTGAAGTTGCCAGTTGGGCTCTGTTAACTCAGTGTCAGATGTGGGCACCTCCACTGTGCTTTAACCACTGGCATTTAACAGTCCTGGCTACTGATGACAGGAGAAAATGCTAAATTCAGCAAATGGCTCAAATTTTACAAGTGATGTTCTATAGACAGTTGGTTATAAGCGACATGTTAGAAAGAATGCAAGAAACATGTAAGTAGATGTAAACATAAAACCAAATTAAGTTCTAATTATTTATTGACTCAGTAATGTGTATCTCTTTGAATAATTATTGGTTTGGGTAAAGAACAGAGGACACTTCAGCTATGCAAACCACAAAACATCTGCCTGCCTTTTCCAAACTTCATAGTACATCAGTTGATCTTGCTTTTTATTGCTTTTTATTGCTGCAAGGTTGGCCTCTTGCTACCAAACTCTGTTAATATCCTGCATCTGTATGTTTCTACCCACACATTCTATTACACATATGGTGTCTACCTTTGAATTCTAAATCAATTTACCAAAAGCACCTCTACTGAAAAGAGGGGAAAGATTGCACATGCCCATAGTTTCTCCGATCTGTGCTAAAGGCATTTGCTGTTTCTCAGTCTCTTCATCTGAGGATGTAAACCAGCAAAGGCCCACAGGTTTCATGAGTTCACTGTATAGTATATCAAGGAGGTGGCACTTGGTCATTTGTTGGAATAGGTATTACTGGGTCCTTATTGAATATTCAGTATAAATGCCCAGCCCTGAGAAAATGAGTTGTTTAGGCTCTGAGGCTGACTTTAAATGCCAAGTTGTTTCCTTTTTTAAGTCCTATTCCAAACAGTTTTCTGTAGCATTTCTTCTGATTTTGTATTAGTAATGCTCCTGAAATAAATTAAAACCTTGAATTTACTCCAAGGCACTTGTTATGTTTAATATGTTGTATGTCCTTGGACAAGGAAGAGAAAAATTTTGACCAAAACGTGCATCCGGTCCTCTTTGTACTGATAAAAGCATCTTGATATCCTATTTTTAAATTACTGTATTCAGCATATGTGCAGAGATTTTTTAAAAATGTCTGTGTTTATTGATTTACATTATAATTTACATGTTGTGGTTTCTTATTAAGTAGAACACACTAAATATTTTAACATTATGTAAACATTAAAATATTTTCCTTACATGTGTATTCTACTAATGCAAATACCCCATGCTACATGAAAAACAAATTATTTTCCCTATATTTTTGCTGTAAATAAACCTGTAGTATCAGAACCAAGAATGAGAAAACACGGGAGATAACAAGATTTAATCTTATTCTGAAGTGATCAGATTTTGAGAATAAGGGTGGAGGAAAGTGTTACACAGTGTGACATAAAATCTCATCTGCTATTTTAAAGGAGTTTTGTTGGTATTTAATTGTTATCCAGCACTTACTTTGCCTCTTAATCTTTATGTTGCCTGTCTTGAAACTGAGTATACAGGGACAGTATTTTGATAATGAAAGGCTGTCAGGTCTCTTATATGTACTATCCATGTCCATGTGATTTGCAGCAGCGTAAAATATTTCTTTCTGAGTGTCTTGGTTGTGGCCAGAACAGGGTTAATTTTTGCAGTAGCCAGGAGGGCACATGGCCTGGACCTGGAGATTATTCTGTACCACCTCATGTCATTGCCAGGGGTGGGGAAGGGACTCTCTTCTGGGGAGAAGGGGTTCCTTCTGGTTGAGTAAGCGTGGTGGAGGGAGCAATGGAGAGTGGCGTGGCTGGAGTTGGGTCGGGTCCAGCTCCACAGTGAGCATTTTTTGCATGTGAATCATTCTCTTTTGCATGATTTTGTTCCTGTTAACTGTTTGCTTTCTTATCTCATTGCTGTTTCCAGTAAACTGTTCTTATCTCAACAGCAGCATGGTTTGGAGAGTCTCAGTGGAAGCACTAAGCTGGGGAGTACCGTTCCTAAACCACAACACTGAGTCTTTTTGCATGGCTTAATGTTGCCCTCAAATGAACAAAAGGATAGAATCATGATAAATGAGCGTTGAATAAATGTCCAATATAAGAATTTTTTATTTGAGTTTAAAATGGTTCTGTTTCCTCTTTTCCTTTGTTCTCAAGGGAATAGACCTTTTTTAATAAAGGTTCAGTAGTGCCAAAATCCTTAGGAACTTGCATTTTTTCAGTTTCTAGTTTTACCTGAATTTTGCATCTCATGCTCAGCATAAACTAAATTATTTAATTCTTCTAATAATTGTACAACATGAAGCATTTAAAGCCCTCTAAAGATAACAATAGCTGTTGTACTTTTCCCTGCACTGAACTCTGTGATACAGTTTTTAACTTATTTTCTTTTACAGATTGCTTACAGCCTTTCCTGGAAGCCTGCAGTAACGAGTCCTTCTTTCAGACTTGCTCTGTTTTGTTTCGAAGTTCCAAGCTAGATGTTCCAGTTTTGGAAAAACTCTGTGTTATACTGCAAAAGCTCTCCAGAATAAAGTAATCCTTTATTACCATCATTCTGTTAGTTATTATTAGACCAGTAAACTTGGGGACCTTTTTCTTTTTCCTTTTCCTTTTCCAAAAGCTCATCTCTGTTTTGCTGTTTACTGACTCCACCGTATAAAATGCTGGACTTTAAACGTTAGCAGTTGAATTTAAACTATTTCCATTGCAGAGGTTTAAAACAAGACTCTCAATTAGTGTATAAATGTAGTTCAATTTACAGAGTACAAACTAGAAAAAACCCCCACAACCTAAAAGAACTATTCCTTGTGTCTGCAGATGACAAAAATGCTTGGAATTCTTAGAAGAGAATCTCTAACCTTCAGTTTTACTTGGATACTTGGTAGTAATCTCCTTTGAAATTTTAGTCTCATCTGTGACTTCTATTCAAGTTTCATCCATTTTCATTTCCTTCAAAAACAAAATTTAAAGTTTTGAGCCATCTAAGCCCTTTTGGGAATGATCTTTTTAATATATGTTCCCATTGCTTACTGATTATTGGTTTATTGTAACAGGTCATCATATCAGTAGTAATGGGCTGCTGAGCTCCATTGGTGTGTTGCTTAATGAGGTTGTTTAATTTATGAAAGTGGGTATCTACAGTGAGTAATTTTTTACATTAGACTTAAAGCTGTTGACAAAACTGAGGTTTTCAGTTTTTATAAGGAATAAAATTGAACTCTAGGGAAAAAAAGTTTTCCTATAAAATAATTGAATATAAATCATAACTGACATTGGAAATACAGTAAAAACAAAGTTGGCTCAGAAATCCTATTTATTTTAAATTTTTTCTTTATTGTCTCTAGAATCTTATTTTACATGAGTGAAAAACCCTATTGCAGTCTTTCATTGAGCTTTCATTGTACTACATGTACATACCCCTTACTCAAGACAAATTATAATTTTTGGTAATTTTTGCCAAGATTTTTCTCACAATGCATTGATAGACTTCTATTTAGCAACACTATATGCACAATAGAAGAATTATATGAAACTCCCAATATAATGCACATTTTTCTGCATTAAATAATTATTTTCTATGGCATCTTTAGTGTTTAGATGAAACCTCTCAATTTTCAATTGGCAATTATTTTATTTAAAATCTTTTGCAGAAGCAATAAGAAGATGTTTGAATTGTTCGCTCTTCATCAAATGATCCAAGAGCTGCATAGGACTATAAATCCAGATCACACCTTCCTCTGTATAAACCTCAATTCAATTCTGCTGAATTTGGGATTGTTGAGGAGTAACTCTGTTGCCTCCGGTCTGAGCACAAGTCACTAGAACTATCTTTCAATCTAATTATTGTTCTGTGTAATTTATACCAACTGCCTATGTTAGTTGAAATTTGAAAAAAAAAAAACCTGATTTTTATAAATAAATTAAGCAGAACCTCAGTACTGTATAATTCACTGTGTATTGTGTAGATTTTCACTGAAAAAAATTATTTGAATTCATAAAAATGAAAATGAAAAATTGTTCAATATGCTAAGTGGCTTTCTTCAGTACTTTTTAACAAAGTGAAATAATGCTGCTGTTCTCAATAAGTCATGCAATCTAAGGAATTGGATCCTTTGAGTTAAGCAGGTCAGAAATACCAACCTTTCCTTACAGGTATGAATCTTAGTTACCTTTAACTCTTCAGAGAGTTTTGTAAATTAATTTCTTTGTTTTATGGTTGATAAGTAACAGACAGGTATCTTATCAAATTATCTGTTGTGATAATTACAGTTTTAATGGTTAAAACCAGATTTTAATATAATTAGATGTGTTGTATGAGAATTTTTTTGGTTTCATATTAGAATGTTTTAGTATTTGTATGATCTTTTCCTGTATTTAAGTAATGTTTAATATTTTATCCTGCTTTGTATAAATTTCTAGTGCAACTTTGGATTGTAATGTCTCTGCAAATGTAAATAAAAACATTTCTTAAAATGCCTGGCAATAGTAATCACTAGTCTAAAATTATTGTATTTTATTGTTTCTGCTATGTTTTGTAGTAATTTGCAATACAATCCTCATAGTACCCACATTTCTTTTCTGACTATGAATATATTCTTTGTCTGCCACAGTTCAGTGTTCACAAGTTCTTACACATTGGAAATAGGATACTTCTAAAAATTCATATTAGTCTTCCATTTCTAGTTTGTACTGTAAGTACTCAAACTTCATTTGTAAAATTGAAAATACAGTTAAAGCTTAAAGGTCTGCTGTATTTCAGTCTTCAACTAACACTGATGTCAGTATAAAACCTTCAGAGGTTTATTTCTCATTTTCATACTTCTTTTTGTATGTTTTTTACCAGAAGTCTTTGAACTGGTCTTTGAAGTTGAATTTGAACTGCAAATATTTTTCTAGCAATTTGACTTAATATTTCTGACACATTTTTCTATGAAAGGAGTCTACACTGGATTTGGCACCAAGTAAGTCCAGAAGAGAGAGCAAGCAACCTGTACTCTGGGCAGGGAACCAATTCTAGGTAATTTTTGAATAACACTAATCACAGCTAAAAGCATTTGCTGACAATGAGTTGTTTTGAAATAAGTATTTCTTGATCACTAGTTTTGGTTTCTATCAAATTTACAAGCAGTGCAAAAGCTTGCATATACCTTTGGTGGAGACAAAATCCTCTAGGAAGAGTGTGGAGAGTCCTCATGTGATTCTATATCTACTACCATTTAAAAATACCACAAAATTAGTAACAAAAAAAAAACCTGTAGAAAGTTGTTTGCTTTCTTACATTCACGTAACAGCTGATTGTGCTCTTAGTTTTTAGCCTTCATTGCTGTTTGTTAATCTACTGATCTTCCTTGTGATTCCAGTTTAACACAAGTTGGTCATCTAACAATGACAAAGGCAACGTGGTAAAAAGAAACACATAGACTATGGTGTAGCTCTCAGTATTGGTCCCTTGTGGTTTATATGCAGGTTTATATTTTGATGTTAATTAAATTTTTCAAGGCCAGGTTAGATGGGGCATTCAGCAACCTGGTCTAGTGGGAGGTGTTCCTGCCCACAGCAGTGGGGTTGGAACTAGATGGTCTTCAAGGCCCTTGCCGACCCAAACCATTCTGTGACTCTGATTCTATAGGAAAGTTTCAAAACATACATGAGATGTTTAACTCTGTAGTAATTCTTAGGTAAACAACTATTGTCATAAATATACTCTGGTAGGCTTAAATGGAGGCTGGACTTCTGATGGTAGAAGTAAATTTTTGTGAAGCCAGTTGTTAACAGACAACTTATAGTAGTTAGTACATTGTCATAAACTTTTCAGTGAATATAAACCATGCCATGGCTCTTTTCTCAAATATATTACTAATCAGTCCTCTTAATGCGGAAATGTTTATGAAGCCTCCTAATACCTAGAAGGCTAAAACAGTGATGAATGTGGAATTGGTTTTATTTGCCATCAGATTTTCAGTTTGTGTTCCATTGCATCTTTAAATGTGCATGCCTTTATGGGATATGCAGACTAAAAATACAAGTGAAAAGTCTGTCTTGCAACAGTATGATTTCAGGATCAGAGACTTCAAGGGAAGTAAAATATTAGTCTACCAAAAATGGCACTAAAATTATCAGAAATAATAAATCAAAATGGAGACTTTGTATTTATTCTGTTTTGATTTGTATTTGATTATCTAGAGTGATGAAGCTAACTAATAAAGCTGTCTATGCTAGAAACACAGGTAACCTAGCTGGCCTTTGTCATTAACAGGCAGAAGTAGGTACTAGAATAATACTGTACCTAACCCACAGGTATTTCTGTATTTCTGCTTTGAGTTGATATGTCAAATTTTGTACACACCTGCTTGTTGAACTGCCTTGAACATCAGTCTTGTGAGCCAGCCCGCCCCAGGTGTCCACACCAGTCCTGGTCATGGCCTTGCTCAAACATCCCCATCCTGTTATTCCCCTGACTGACCTTGGCAGTCTCTGTGGGGAAGGGGAACAGAGGAAGTCAGTTGCATTCCCTGCTGTGTTTTGTGGATTTGGGTTGGGTTTTGGAAAGGATAAATTTCTGTCAAGTGTGCTACACTTTGGGCATCTATTTGTATTATCATACCTTCACAGATGGAATCTAGAATTTTCTGGGTTTTTTTCCCTGCTTTTAGATACTATGAGTATGGATTTCTTCTACTTTTTCTTTCAGGAACTGTCTACAACAAGAGACATTTGAAAAAAGTTAACTGTAGCTGTAGCTCTTTTCCATGGCTCCCAATTGCCTAAGGCAACGTGGCTTATATGATCACCATTTATCTGATTTCCTGCAAAGGCATATGTTATTTTGAATATGCAAGACACCTCTGGCAAGAGGTGAATTAATATTCACCTAGAGAATATTAATTTTCAGCCATTTTTTGGAGGGACATTTGAGAGGAAGCAAGAGACCTGATGAGTACTTTCACTTAAAGGAAAAGCAGGAACTCTCACAGTTTCTGGGAGCTGATCAGTCAAAACACATACTTTCAAAATAGCTACAGTGCCACATGTGTTGGTCTCCAAAAGTGATCAACTACCACCACTGGCATGAAACAAAGAAAATTCCTTGTAGTCACAACCTATTACTTTAAAGAAAGATAAAGAATTAACACACAATTTTGTCTTACTGATTTTTTGAACAACTGTGAGAGTCCTTATTGAGAAAGGCAACAAGAATACTGCATTTCTTTATGTTAGAACAGTTTTCATACTAGAAAAGGCTAACAAACATGAAGGAAAATAATTTATTTTTTTTTACAAACTCATCTATTGTAGAATTGTAATTGCCCTTGTTCTTTATCAAAGGCTCCCTATTGATAAATGAGAAAGACTGTTTCAGACCTGATCTACACAGCCTAGATCTGGCAAATCTGTAAGGAAGATTGTTCCCTGGACAGGGACAGTTGTATTTGCAGAACCTTGGCAGAGCTAAATAAAGTAGGCTAACATTACCCAGCCTGCACAGCTGTGCTCTGTTTCTTCGTATTTCTGACTTTCACCATCTGACAAAAGGTCTCTCTCTTCAAGTGGGATTTCACAGTTACCTTCCAGTTCTCCTGAACAGGACTGGTCTGCATCTCTTCCTGAAGTTATATAGATTAACTTAATATATTATAGGGAATGATTTCTTGTAGCAGATAGATTTACCTGGAAGGTGAAAGTATGCTGAAGGCAACATATTTTTTAAGAACTTCTATTCATGATCAGCATCAATGTCAAAAACACATGATTTAACTTACCAGACCAGGTTTAAAATGAGCTGTAAGTAGAGCTCGTAATTCAGAGCTGTTACACTGGAACCTCTAATTATATACTGAATTTTTCTCCTAAAACTTACATGGCTTTAGAGATTGATGGTCTGATAGAAAGCATTTATCTTCAGGATAATGTATTTAAATGTAGTCCAGAAAGTTACAAAATTCGATCTATGAAACAGTTTGGTAATCTTCCACTTTCCAAATGGTTAGAGGAACAGTGGTGGCAAAGCAGTGACCCCTTGTGCTCCTCTTAATGATGCAATGCTCACGTGTTTTTAAAACTCACAAAAACTATTGTAAAAGTAAAAGTGCTGTGCAGCTTTGTGATCCTGCCTTAGAGATCTCCCTGAGGAATGCTGTGATGGGCAAAGGTGCCTTTATGTGTTATGCTGACTCTTGTAGAGTGGTGTGTCATAACCATCACTATTCATCGTCACAAATAGATGTGTTTTGGGCTGATGAAATGCTTAAATGCCATCTTCTGACCATAGTTAGGAACATCCTTGTTTATTAGACTTGTTTTTCACAAGTAAGAAAGTGTCTTGTATGACTACCTGATCACTTCTAGAAGAGATAACTTTGAACAAAACCAGTTACTGTTCATTTACCTGTAGCTACTTTTTTCGAGTGATTCTGAGTTGAAATTTAACAAGACATAATGCACAAGACATTCAGATCTCTAAAGTCACACTGAGAGAATTAACTGAGAAAAAGAGGTTTGAGAAGCCATACACATATATATATGTATACGTATGTATGTATGTATATATATATTTCTTTTCCCAAGACCAATTCTCTCTGTGCCCATTACTCAAGGATATTTAGACTGGACCCAAGGAATACTTCCATGAATATACCACATCTCTCTGATCACTGCAGCTTAATGTAACTTCTCTGCTATACAGAAGCTAGGGCTACAAGCTCAATGGCCAGGATACTGCTACTAGTTGAAGGGTCAGCATAGGATAACATTCCTACTAATAAGTTTGCTTTAAGATCATCTTCAGTTCCATAAAATGGCATCCTTGGTAAAGTTAATTACAGGGAAAAATAAATAATCTATCCACCTTCAGGGTAAAAAATGGTAGAGTTGCAAACAGAAGCATAATATCCCACCCACACATCAGCTTTTTGGAAAAGTAATAGGCCTTTGAAGAAGGTTGGGGATAACTAGTGTTGCCAGACTGGTTTTGTGCTTCAGAAGAAGCAATATTCTAATATATGGATTCAAGAGATACTTATATAAGAAGTGCCATGAAACATAATTTTTCTGTTCATGATCCTTCCCACAGTGTAGCAGCTTGATGTCCTCTTGATTTGTCCTCCTCTATGTTGAAGTGCGAGGAAGTGTGAGGATGATGTTTTTTTCACAGAAGCTTTGTACACCAAAGCTGAATTTCAGAAAGAGGTGCTGAACTGTGCTTTCTTCCTGATTCAGTTGTCTTTCCACTAATCAGTCTTTAGTGTTATGGCCTCCTGATTTTTTGTTTACTTCTATGTGGTGGATTAATTGGAAAATAATTCCTGAATTATCTTGAGATACTAACTGCAATCCTATTAAAAACTTATTTTTAAGGCAGACTCAACTGTTGAAAAAAGAAATGTGTTGTTTTATTTATTTAAAGGATATGGCCAACTGAGATGCTTGTGTGTGATCTGTAGAACAGCTATTCACTGATGGCTTCTGCAACAGCACATGCAAAGGCTTCTTACTATTCTTCCATAGGTATTCAAACAGTCTCATTTCACAGAACAGTGGCAAAAAGGAAACAACACTTTTCTGTCCTTGAAGAATGGTTGATAGTGATAAATTAATACCTCGGGTAACAGGTGCTATGCATTATAAATGGTATCACAATAAATGATCAAAAGAGCTTATTTGGATAGGAGAGACAGAATATATATATGCAATATTATATGTCTAAAACTAGATAAAGCCTGAGACAGTGCATTCTTACCCTGTTTATGTTAATATATTTAATAGAATGTGCAGTAGGAAGCCTATCCAATACATAATAAGGGCATGGTCTCCATTTGTTTTCATTATCATAGAGAAGTGTGGAGGTTGCTTGCAGAGGAATGACTTCTGCATACAGGAGTCATTGTTCTACCTCTAGGTCATGATTTTCACCTGCAACAGCAAGGATTTCTCTGTTAAGCACACCCTTATAACAAAGCAGGATTTCTAAACTGTATGAGGCTTTGAGTTTGACAGGGAGAAATGGAACTGGCATGTCTTTTCAGCTTGCCCTTCAACCCGTAATGCTGGGCATTTACACACATTGTCTTATTGTTCATGAATAATTGATTATCCCAAATTAGAGAATATGGAGGCAGTCAGCTGTTGTTGCTTTATCCTGCAAAGCAGAGACCTATCCTTGTCAGTTCACATTACCTCTGTTCTTTTCATTAATGTCACAAGACAAAGACCATGAGATATTAAACACTATGTAGAGGACAATTCCTGGCTTTAATGGGAAATCAGAGAGAGTCTGCAAGTCTGGCAAGTTTCTCTGTGGAAAAATTGGGACAATACAGGTCAGGCTAGGGAGCTGGGATTAGGTGAGGAAGGTCTTACAAGGTAGTAAGTACCTTCCATGTGGGGGTAATCCAACTTGGAGCTCTGTTTTTTTTCAGAAGCTAGCGGTTCTTCTGATGGTCTCACCTGTCACCCTAACACTACATGAACATAATTATCTTGTCATGCAGTGAAAGCTTCCAGTTAAGATATCTGGTAATGTGGTATAGTACTGCTAATTTAGAAATGCATGATGAAGACACATGAACAAGAGAGTTACTGTGAGATTATTCACCAGTCTCACCCTCTGTACCAGTTCTCAGTACACAGAAAAAAAATTACAGTTTCTCTGAGGAATTGCAAAGGTTTTAGCATTTTCACAGAACCTGCAAGGTGAAATACTAAACCCAAACTCTCTTGACAAAATGGTTTCTGCTTCAAAAGTTTCCCAAGTGTGATAGAGAGAAGCAGTATCCTACAGGAATGCAGAGATTCTTCCATGTATGTTACCAAGACACTCCCATACCACAGGAATGTACCTGCTAGCCCTTGGCTAAATCATATAATTACAGATTTATAAGGCAATATGCTATTTAATCAAAGAAATGGCTAACACAACTGTGTTTGACCTCTTCCTTTTATTAGCATATTTTATGTTCATACTTTACAATATAATAAGTTATATATACAGCATTAAACAAGTTATTAGAAAGTAAGCTTTGGCAAATCTACAGGATCTTTTTTCATTCCTGTACATCTTTTGTGTAACAATAAAAATACTGTATACTAAATAAAATAATGTTAAATAGTCTGTGTTCACATTGGCACCATCAGTTTCAAGATCCTATCTTTTCATGGCCCAATAAACATAAAAAAGAGGATTTCTGTATCTTCTTTATCTTCTTTTTAACAAATAAATGATGTGACATATTTAGGAGTCAGTCCACTGAATAACACTGTAGTTATGCACTGACACAAGAAAAATAGAATCTTCACTCTATTTTTTTTTCCTTTCCCTTTTTTTAAATGCTAGTAGCAGTAGTAAAAATTCAAGGTCTTGAAAATCTTGTTGAAGATTGCTGAGCTGTCAGCAGATCTAGAAATCATATTGAAGCCTGTTGAAATCTGTATGAATTTGTCATTAATTTCAAGACAGCAAGAACTTCAACCCTAAATTCAACATAAGTCAGCTAGTTAAATGTTCAAATAAATGCAGTTTGCTGCTTTGTTAAGAGTCAAATTTGGCATATGCAAATTAATGAGTGTTTTGTGATATGAAAGAAAGGGGCAAAGAAGAATAATGACAGGGATAGATTTAATGTGGCTGTATGTACTGCCTCTGCTATACAAATCAAGTGCTGAAAAGATACTAAATCTAGATGTCAAAGGGTGATACTAAATGTTCTGCACAATTATGATGCTATAATAGATAAGATCTAGTTACTAAGCGATGGAACACTGGGTGTTAAATTCAGGGTAATACTTAATATTTTCAATAGCATTTTGTTCAGTCATGCATTTTGAAATTTTAGTATTGCTTTGTAATTGATACGTCTCTTAATTTAGTGGTTGCACTTGGTGAAATCCCCCATCATTATTTTAGCTGTAAATTAGGCAAGTAGGTTTGGTAACAGATACTGACTTGTGGTTTGAACGAGTTTTAGAGAATTTTCAACTATGAAAATCAGAGATTAGTTCAAAGGAGAAAAACAAGCTCAACTTTTGTTATACACAAGCTCACAATAATGGTTTACCTTCCAGATGAGTTTGTTTTCACATGTGCATTCTGTGCTTAATGGTCTAGGCTTGCACGAGTACGGCATTTAAAACCCACTTTTTTCCTCTGCACTCCAAATGTCTCTGGATAAATCTGCTCTTTTTGCTCTTACCATCACGTGTACCACTGTTGTCTGAAATTCCTCTGCTTGGAATATAATTTGATATGTTGATGTCACTACTCGAAAAGTACGTTTTTCATGGTAGTGAACAAGATGCAGGGGGGTTTTGTTGCTGTTTAGGGGGGGAGGTTGTTTGGGGTTTTTTTGTTTTTTTTTTTTGTTTGTTTTTTGGTAATAGCAAAGAGGAGAAGAATTTGTTGTTCTCAACTTGCAAGGAGTGACTGACAAATTTTACTGTCCACTTGCCTAACCAGGTTGTCCTCAAGAAGTCAGCAGTTTGAATTTATAATTTCTGAAATGTCAGTATGGACCAAGAGGGCATTAATGTGCATTATGTACATTGTTTTGAAGCACTTCAATCTGTAAGTTACGACGACTCTTTATTTGTATAGTTAGTAAATCTGAGGACTGTGTGTATACACCCTATGCACATACTTCTAGATCCAACAAACCCATAGTAAGTGTGGAAAATTGAACTGGTTGGAGTGAATAGAAATGTACATGCCTCATATGCATTAACTGATACTGTAGCTGTGGCACTGCTTCTGAGTGTGACTATTAAACCACTAAACTATTGAATGAAGCCCTAAAAGAGAGGAATGTTTTCAGAGAGCTATTCAATGCCTTTCTTGAAGGCCAGGCAGGAAGTGCATCAGCGGGGTTATTTGCCCTTATGCTCATATATAGGCTGCAAAATGGATGTTTGTGTGTCCACTTATTACCAGTGACTGTTTAATACGATAATTTTGTTTATTGTCATATTTCATACCAAGCTTCTTGGGAGATTTCTGCTCTTATTTTTTGTAGATGTGTAACTTCACTCTTTTTAGAAGTCAAAGAGAAGATCTTCCCATTGGCTATCAGGAGCAATTATGTAGAAGAAATATCAATGGTCTTTTGTCCATAGTCTTTGACACAGTGCTTGCTGGAATCATGCTTCTTTGGGGTGATGTGCAAGTGCAGGTCCCAGGCAGGCATGTCAGGATGTCCCTGCTGGCTCAGGAGCTGGCATTGCTTGTGCCCACTCCAGGATATCTGCACACAAGGATTCAACAGCATCCAATCGCTCGATTTGCACCAGTTTGGTGAGCAGTTCCGGGATGCTGTACCCCGCTGTGCTGATGCGGTCGAACAGCTGCATGCCATCTGTCATACCACCTATCTCATCTCTCTTCAGTCCAAAGCTCTCGGCAAGGTGGCGCCACGTTTTCACTATGGCTTTTTCTGTGTTGTAGGTCGAGCTGAGCATTCGGCTTGTCTTCTCCAGGCAGTCAAATGGCAGCTCTGTAGGGCTCAGACCTGGAAAGGGAGGTGAGTATTGTCAGGTGGATCTGGGCATGAGTGTTAACATTTATTAAAGTATTGCAGATTAGAGAATGAATACAGCTAAAATCTTTCAGTGATAGTCCATAATAGGTATGCCTAGCTCCAAAGTTATTACTGTATATTATCAAATTAATTCTTCCTAGTGACAGTGGGGTACAATAATTAGGGTAAAAAGTTGCCTGAGAAAGGAGTATTAGATGGGTTGTATGAATTCCCATGGCTCTGCCCCTTCCTTCAACAATTTACTAGCTGTTAGAAAAAAATATATTGTAACCGTATCCCTAGTGAGCAGCCCCATTAATACACCTCTGCATGTCAGGCACAGTGTTTGAGCTCAAGAGATGGCTTTGACCCTTCCCTGAGATTGTCACCAGCAGCTGCTGAAACATGTCTGTAATTGAAAGTTGCCCTTGTGGGAAAGTGAGAAGTGAGGTGAAGCAATGATACCAGATGCAAGCATGAAAGTCCCTGCAAGTGCTCAACTGTCATTTCTATCACTGAATCTCTAGAGAGGATTTAACATTCATCCTGTGGGGGAAAAGTTATTTTTTCCTGGACATATATTCTGTGTATTGATGGTCAGAGAATAGAGAGAATCAGCTACAGCATTTTTCCCAAACCAGCTTTTTGCTTCTGTATTTTTCCTGCTTCTTACTAAAATTAGCAGTAATTTGGTGGGAGACAGAGCTCAGTGAACCACAGAATACTCATACATGTGCACATGAGGCATGTGTGGTGGGAAGTAAATGCAGTCACGTCTCCTGTTCTGCAGGGAATTTAATTCATGTCACTTCTGTTCAAACAGTTCAAGTCGTCAAGTGCTAAACAGGGTTAAAACACTTAAAACTTGGAAACTCCACTTTTTGTTGTGAGAGGTGGGACACCATTTAGAGAAGCAGAGTAGGTCGAGATTTGTGTCTTATCCTTATTCCTGACCCTCCCCAAATCACACTTCCATGTTTGGAGCTATTTTCTATCTGTTATCCAAAGAACTAAATAAATAAATCAAGTGGCTTTCCTCTAGCTGGGGAATGCAAGAGTGCTACTTCACTACTTGGCCTGTGTGTGCCTCCCAACACAGCCCAACACAATCCTTCCTGCTCTCCATAGGAAGCAAGCCCATGCACATGACTGGAGAGAAGTCGTGACATCCTCCAGCCCCAGCCCAGCCTGGACAGCTCTGGGGTCAGGGCACCATGGGACGTCCTGGCAAGTGAGTACAATCTGCCTACAGAGTGTCTTTTCTGGACTGGGACTATTCCCATAAAAAGGCAGAGGCCTTTCTTACTTTATAGCAACCACCTGTGATCTGATTCCATGCTGTTAATAGAGGTGCGAGTTTTGTACACTCACCTTCTGCAACGTCGCACACGTTAGCATACACGTCGAGTATCTTTTTCCTTCGACTTTGAATCTAAATGAGAAGAGTTTTATTTCATTAGTTTTTTCAGTCACAAGAGTAAACAACTAGCAGCAGTGGAAAATCTGTGGCACATCTTCATTTCATGGTGCTAAGGGTTATCACATAGTGTCCTCAAGGGTGCCTTTTGAAACCTCAGAGAAAATGACACAGCAATTATTCCATGAAGCACAAATGTATTTCTGATTTCACTTGCCACTGCTAAAGATCTTTCTTTCCAATTTCTAGTCTTTATTTTTAGCGCAATTACTTTTCTGCTTCAAGTGTTTGTATATTTTATTTTGCTTTCAGACCAAATCAAACTCCTGAGAATCAGGACAAATCCAGTATTGTGCATGCAGACAATTAATCTCCAGGTAAATCAGGTCAGGACTGGCTGCCTGGAACTAAATTCACATGAAATTGCCTTCTTCCAGTGATCTAAGAGGACTGTAGAGGAAGGGATATTCCTTTCTGTCAGTTGACGTAGAACTGCTTAGTGCATTACTAATTAACCATCTTTTCTTCAATGATATATTGCATGAATAAATCTGAAACATTTTACAGATGGATTTACAAAAAAGCAACTCAGTGAAGCTTTGAAAAGGAAAAATCTGAGGTCCAGGGCAGTCTAGTCATTTTTGACAAGAAAGAAAATCTGAATGAAAACCTGACATTTTTCAAGCTAAAAATGGACATTTTTATATAGTTTCATTTAGCAAATGTATTCTCAAGGTTTGGCTTTGGATTCAATGTGAGTGAAAACAAATGTCAAAATGTCATGAGTTCTCAGGGACTGGAAATTTTTTCCCTGTGCCAGCTCTCATTAGGTCTGAGCTTTCTGAAAAGCTGTCTTTTTGATAGGACTCTAGCATTATCTCCACAAATTTGTCACTTTTCTCTGAAAACCAGGCTAGAAAAAAAGCTCTACTTTCCATATTTTGTTTTGTGGAAAGATTTTCCTTATTTTATTTGGGCTCTAAAGGGCAAGGCACATCAATTACTTGGATTAATTGACTTTCAGAAGAGACCACAAAGTGGCTGCTCCACCCAAAGCCAGTCTTGTACTGCAGGGCACTGCAATGCAGACACTGATTGTTGTTCACATATTCTTGGTGTAATTTACATGTGCTTAATCAGTCGTGTTGCTATTGTAGGCTTGGATTTAGCTGTTTGGAAACCTTGTAAACAGGAAATTTCTTCTAATGGGATTTATTAAAACTCCCCCTAGGAAAACTATTGGGTCCTTACTTTCATTCTCCCCTCAGTTTTAGGGCAAAGAGAGAGGTTAAGTAATTCCACGCCCATGAAGAATTACGCAGGATGCTCTTTTTACCAGAGCCAGAAGAGGAAGGTTTTGTAAACCCTATGCTGAAAGCAAACAGGTAATGTTTAGCCTGATGATCCTCTGTGTGGTAGCTTATTGCAAATGGATTTTGTTTAAACTGGGAAGAAGCAGACTTGGTTAAGGGCAAGACTGACTTCTTTATCCTTGTGACATCTTAGATATAGAGTGGGGGATCTTGATGCAGTCTGCACTTTCATTGAAGAGTCTGTCTTGTCAGCAGTCTTTGGTCTGTGAGAAGTATGTTAGAGCAGAAGGTCTGGAATAAATAGTTCATGCTTCAGGTGTGCCTGTGAGCTATGTATCTAAAGGACTCTGGAGAGTGTATCTATGACATATAGTCTTTAAAAGGTAATCCACTTCTTATTAAGTGTTTGGATTTCATGCTACCCAAGGTGTATTATCCTATTTCAAGCTGGTGCTTACAGAAGCATCATAAAGTTGGGTATTTACAGAGACCTCAGAAACCTGAATTTTAAAATGTGAGCATTGGAGTAGGAAGTTATTTTCAGATTATCATGATTTACAACTACAAAACAGCTTGTGCTGAGACTTCGTATGTATAGTCTCAGTTGAAAAGTGAGCTGTTTTAGAAAGTTTGAGCTGCACCATCCCAAAAATTTAAACCATGCAAATATGAAAAGATGCCTTTTCAAACCTTTTTATTCTTAAACTGTACTTGATGTTTGATACTAATTATGTGATTTTATCCTAGCTACTGCCATTTTTAGGTTAATTTGAAGTACTAAAAAAATATCTGAGCAGACAGTTTCTTTTTAAGGACAGTTTCATGTTAACACAAACTAATAAGTTGTGTGGGTGAGGTGTGGCCTTAACTATAACTTAAAATACTCCAATGAGATAAAAATCCTTGAGCAGTACATGCTAAGCAGGAAGAAGCAAAGGCCTTTCACAGCAAAACAAACAGTGGATCACAGTGTCCTTCAGAGCACAGGAATGACCTTCAAAGCATGTGTGTGTTTTCCAAATTACACATGAAAACCAAGCACAACCCCGGGTATTATTGAGAAGTCTGTGCTGCGGAAATGCCGATGCAGCTGGGTCAAGGCACTCAGATGCTGCACTGGCAGCCAAATCCAGCCATGCTGCTACAGTGTTTTGTTGTCTGGGGTCTTTCACAGTAAATGTGGCATTTGAGATAGTTATATTAGCATTAGCTATAACAGGGGGTTGCTGTTATTCTTCTCTTTCTTTGGACTATAAAATATGATAGTCAAAAAAGTGAAGTTATTACTCTTGTTGGGAATTTGGTTTTCATCCCTGAACAATATACATGTACATAGATGTCACTATGCAAAGGTGATTCTATAAAAATTTTGCCTGGGGAAGCTCTTGTAAATCAGTCTGGTCTACATGACAATGCGTTTTTTTGGGGGGAGTAATAATTTTTATGTCTTTTCCTAAAAAAAAAAATAATAATGCTCTCAATTTTAAAATCTCAAAATAGCCTTACCCCAGTTGATTTATTGCTTGTAGAAGATTTATCTCTGGCCAAATGCACTAAAGATAATAAGCATCTCTCTGGGGTCCCTTGCTTGTCAACTGCAGCTTCTTCATCACTATCCATACTACGGCTTAAAAGTCGTTCATTCTCAGAAGAGGCATCATTTTCACTGTAAAATGAAGAATAAGGTTATCTTAGTGAAGCCTCTCATGGCTTGACTCCAGTCATCTCCTATTTGCTCCCTGAGAACTAATTGAATAAAAATGCCTTCCATTTTTTAAAATGCCTTTCCTCCAAAATCCTGGGAAAGTAACAGCATTCACCAGCCGAGGATGCATATACAATGCCCACCAAGTTACAGTCACACCTAGCTTGCAATAATCCTTTTAGAGAGGGATTTTCACACTGAGGACAGTGTTTAGCCCACTGTCATCTTGTTTGGCTGCCATACAGAGAAAAGATGAGGACAGCTACCACACTGTGCCATCCAGATGATGCCTGTAGCAGCTATTTTTATTCTTCCTGCCTAGAAGGGAAGGGGAACCTCACTAAGGCCGTGTGAGTGAGAGCTGCACCCTTGTCCCAGAAAGGAACCTCTCAAAAGCTGAAGTGGAGCCCCAAGGGCTGATGAGTTGGTCACAGAGGGAGTGAAGAGGATAGAAGTTTCTCTTTGGTGATGTCTGCCATTGTCTCACAAAACAGAGGGGGAAAAGCCTACTAAGGCATCTAGTCTTTTCCCTGCTGCAGCAACATACCCATCAAATTTGTTCCTTATGTGTTCCACTGTGCCTGGATGAATGGTGACCATGTTCCTCTCACACTTCAGTTAAACTGCCAGTATGTTTATTTTTTACCCACCTTTTGACAGCCTTAGCTGGAGTTGCTGTAAGTTTTTCAAATTCTTCTTTCTCAGAGAATATCACAACGCTATCTGTAGACAAACAATTAGAGAAATTTAAATTGGCAATGAGTTTTCAAACCACTGTTTTGTGTCAGGAGCTGGTTCTGCTGACAACCTTCTGCAAACATAAATCTCTCTGCTACTTTTTTAATTTTTATCAGAGGATTAAGTGACATTCTGGTAGTGCAAAAAAAACTATTATAGACAATTCTTTAGTAAACTGATGTGGGTTTTATCTAATGCAAAGGAGAAATTGTAATTAAGAGAAATGTGTTAAGAGTATTTAAGCCCAGTGTTGTCTTGTATAGAAAAAGCAAAACTAAAAAAAATTTATACCTTGCACTTCTTTCTTCTCTTCTTGTGTGTTAGCCTGAGCTTCAACATTTTTCACTGAATGGCTCTTGCAACAGGCTGGAATATGAAAGTAAAACATTAATTATTATCAGAAGCCATCCAAAAATAGCATTTGCAGCTAAAATTTCATCTGCTGAACAATTACCTTGAGCAGAAGGTTTTGTTTTCACAATGTAAAACATGATGATGAGGACAATGGCAATAGCCATTATGAAGATGGTAGACATGGCTATTATAAGAGCTGTAGCCAGATGTCCTTGTCCTGAAAGATCTGCTGGAATAAATGAAAAGAATATTTTCATAAAGGAGCAACTCTTAGGATCAGAGACTAGTTAGTTTGCAGCCTGGTCTACGCATATTTTGCATACTCATTTAGTTGATCTGAGTCTTGGTTACTTATTAAGCATTGAAAAACACAGTGTTGCATCTCAAAGGCAAACCAATCAACAGTGTTTCAATATTTGCATATTTATGCACTAGCCAGTTAACAGTATTCATTAAAAATATTTGATGGCTGATCTACCAGGCACAAAGTGCAGGAAACTGTATTATCTGCTAATTACATGGAAGCTATACTTAGACAAGGGTAGAAACTTTCCCAACATGGTGTTCTGGGAATCAGCATTGAAAAGACAAAAATAAAAGGTAAATATACAAAGGGAATAAGACCTAAAATGACTGTTGATAACTGTAGCTGCCTCCAAAGCTCTGCAGTTAAAAGGAGAACACAATGCACATGTAGAAGAACTCATGTTTTTCTAACAGATACTTAAAATGCAGCATGGCTAGTAGGTGAATTTAAAATAAACTATGTGAAAAGGTATTCAGAAATATAACTTGGATGCAAAAGATTAGAATTGAAAAGCCACAAAAGGATGAGGAAAATTACAGATATGCTAAAATGCATGAAAACTTTAATTTTTCTGAAAACATGATCCTCAAAAATCATGTTTTCAAGTCAGCATTGTCAATACCTCAGTAACTGCATCTTTCTTGTGTCTTTTCAGGTTCAGAACCCTAACAATCATGCTGGAGAACTGTTTATGTTAGCTCAATAAGAGACTGACCATATTTGTGCATTTAATTCTTTTCACCATTCTCAGCTAAGCTTTGCTGAGGCTGAGTGCCATTTCTGTATAGCTACAAATAATGAACTGAATTTATTGCTGGCATTATTGAGTACAGTTCAAATCCATTTTATATTCAGCTGATTGAAACAGCAGTGTTGATTAACCAAGAGATAAAAGTGAGTTCTGAATTATTTCTAACAGCACTTTCAGAAATGCAGAAATAGTGGCAATGAAAACCACAATAGATGTTTTCAGTTTGCTTGCACTTTGTTGATGCCCTTTTCAGAACAAACAGCTGCTAAATTAACTTTGTGAGTGCATTCTTACCTTTGTGAGCATGCTGGTAAGGCGAGAAAGTGCTGGTGCCAGAGGTACTTGGGAAAATGGCTGAAATGCCAGAGTTAGCCCCTGCACCTGCAATATAAACAGAAATGCCATAAACTTCCTTGGTTACTTTGTCCACTCAAAGGAATATGTTGGCTCAAGTAAAGAGAGCCTTTCCTTAGCTTAGTTACATTTACTAGCAAAGAAAACCTGAACTGGTCACTTTTTGAAATGTCATTAATCCCAATTATGCATCACTGGCACGCTGAAAGTTGTGTTACATTTTTGTCTACATTTGACTATATTTTTGCATTATGTCTGGAGGGAGTGGACGAAGTCAAAGGTCCTGAACAGTTATGAGCTTAGAAGAAACCCAAGCATCTTCAGACACACACAGGGCTAACTGTTACACATGGATTCCCACGTTACAGATCTGTCCTGGGTAGCAGAAAGTTTTCCAGGATCCAGCTGAGCACTCAAACCCTTTACAACCCCCTCCTCCATTATTTGCAACTGCAGACTCTGAGACTCAGAGGTAGATTCATCAAACTAGTGCTTCTCACAAGCATCCTTCATTAGCAGCATCACTGAAGCTGTGATGGTACACAAACCCTCATGACCCCACAGGAAAACCTTGGAAAGGTGACAAATAATGGTATTGAATGCTTTTTTGTTCCATGGAGCTGTACTGCCATGAAAGGGAGTATTAGAATTTCCTGTAATGTAACTGGGCAGTATGTTTCTTATGATTCCCACTGTCAGTCTAAATATATGTTCTGGACAGAGGGAAAAATCCACTGAAACAGTAAAATGAAGAACATAACAGGAACAATTCATGCTGTGAGATTGTTCAATAGGGGTTTCCATGTCTAAATTCTACAGTTAAGGTTAAAAATTAATTTTTCAGTTGGTGTCATACACCAAGTTTTCAAAACATGAAACCAAGTAATAAATTAGTATATTTTGACAATACCAGACAATACTGCATATTATTTAGAATAAGGCTTTCATACAGAATGGTGTTGGCACATTATTTCAAAACAGAACAGAAATATTAAGGTTGGGACTAAACATAACCTTCATTCTCAAAAAAAGCTTTAATGCCATTGGTAAGCAGGTAATGCAAACAGCTGCTGTCAACAGACACTGAAAAACATTTTCTGTCTTGGAATGGGTATGAAATCCCTCCTGCTTTGTATTAGCTGTTGGTGGAAAAAAAGTCCAGTGATAATTATATTCATCAGACTTAAAGGCAAAGAACTCAGTCATCTGGTAAGGTGTGTACAGCATATGGCTTCACAAGCTAGTTTGGCAACGAGAGTGTATGAGAGCTCACTGTGCCATTCTTTTGACCAAGTAAATATCTGAAAAAATAAACCCACCAGGTAAACCTGACAGGAAATTAGGTGGTCTGGAATGGTCTGAGAAATGTTCCATGGATAAGAACAAAGTAATATACACATTCTTCAAATGACGAGAAGTATTTTTTTAAAAAAAGAAAAAGAAAAAAGTATTACCTAACATAAAACATGGCTGCATGTAGTGAATGAGAAATGTACACTAAAAGTGGCCACAAAGTATGAGTTGCAGATGTCTTCAAAAGAAATTTTCTTTAACAATGGTAAAACTTCTTTCAAACATGGTTTGTTGGAAGGAAATGGATTAATTTAATTTAATTGGGATTTTTTTCAAACTGAATAAATGTTTTCATGAAGTTTTAAATATCCTGATTTATTAATTCAGATGCTTTTCACATTATGCAAATGATGACCAGATTACATAAGTCTTGCCTCTGGTCCTTTCTCTGTGACAGTCTTCCTTCTAAGATGAACTAGTTATGAGCTCCAGAAACTGCAATGCAGCACTAGACCATCTAGTTATCAGTAAATGAAGATGTCACCTGCATGTAGTGGATATGAAAGACAGGTAATTTGTAAGATTTTCAGCAATTCTGCACAAAGCTGAAGTGAATCATCCTTGGGCATGACCTCTGTGTTACTCACCATGGCTGGACAACAGAGGAAATTTAATAAATGGCCAGTGCTCTAGCCTGATACTTCCCTTCACACCCACAGCTACAAGGCTTACGCCTATTCTTGCAGCCCCCCTGGCAAATGCAATTACAGCCAACTGTGATTCTGCACAGCCAACTGTGATTCTTGCAAGCTGCAACAAGTCAGCAATAGCTCCTCTTACACTGCCTCTGGTGAGCATGGGCGAGCCGTGCTGCTTTGCCTGCCCACAGTTCAGCTAACAAGCTTCAGCTCATCTCCTCCAGGAGGGAGTTTCATCAAACTCGCCTCTCTTCTTCACCTGAAGAACGTAGGAATTGAAGTATTTCTGCCTAATCAATCTTTCGGTTGCTTGGTATTGTTAACCTCATTATTTTTCACCCGTCTGTGAACGACAGTAGAGCCTTTCAAGGTGGGAAGTCATGCAGCAGCACACAGCATAGGAAGGGTAAGGAGAAGGGTCATCATCCTTCATTCAGCATCATTGCCACACTTCACCCAGCCCCACCCCACAGCAGGGCACGGCACGCTGCCCGTGCCAGGCCAGCCATGGGCACATACACACACAGGCCTTGCCTGGGCACAAGAGTGAGCACCTTCAGCTCCTGAGCCTACCTGCAGAATTTTCTTTGAGTGGGAATGGGGCCACCCCGTCAGTTCTGTAGTGCCTATTGTGGCAAAATCGAGGCTGGCGCTAGAACATGATGGCCTTTTACATATGCCCAAGTGGGAGTTGGTCCTTATGCATATTTTAAGCCTATTGTCAAATTTAATAATTTGGCATATCCATTATGAGCCAAGATTTTTCTTTAGATGTGGCTTAGAAGAAAGTGCCAATTCACACACCTGCATTACAAGAGGAATAAAAAATGCCAGCTTCTGTGGAATTTCAGTTTATATCACTTCTGTGTGAGCAAAAAGAAACAAAACTCATAGCAGCTGGTTTTTCCCAGTCCAGCACCACACCATGGCTGCAATGTCAGTTTTTTCTGTGCACATCCAGTTTTGCATCCCAATCACATTGTTAATTCTGGTTCCAATATAGATGACACATAATCTATAAAGACTCAGATACAGCTCAGGCAGGGGCATCCTAAGGTGCTACAGCACAACATATGGAAACAACTCTATTAAAAAAAAAAAAAGAAAAGACTGATGTCTGTAATATAACCATGCAAAAGAGTGGTTTATATTCCTAGACACCTGTAAGTAATACTGTAGGAATGTGATGAAGACATTAGGAAAGAAGTTTATCACTGATGGCTGGTAAACTTTTGCATTATAAATGTTTTGATTCATAAAGTTGTGACTTAGTTGTAACTTTACTGGAGTCTAAATACAGTTACAATAAAAAGCCCCTCTGTGTTTACTATTTAAAAGAACAATTGAATCTGTATTCATATTTGAATGTTTGGGGGTTTAAATCCAAAGATAGCTTTAACTTAAATTGCCATGCAGGGCCCTTTTGTCCTCATAGGGAACAAGTGCTGGGCAATAAAATACTTTTCTGCTGTGGTTTCAGTGAGCCTTTCTGTTTTATGTAACAGACTATTACAGTGTTTCTTGTATCTTGAGACAGACTGACAATGAGAAGTGATGAACAAAGCTACAAGATTTGTGAGAGGAGGAGGAGGAGGGCACAGGGAAAGGAGGTCTGACCAACAAGTGTCTGTGAGTGAGTAAAATCTGGTGCAGTAGGAGACCATATGTGCTCCTGACATAAGCTGCTGTGGGTATCAGCTTACTGGTCCATGTGAAGGATTGCTACTCATAGTTAGCAACAGCTTTACTTTTGAGTTTATTTAATACTTTAAAACATCTAAAAACATCCCTGAAGTGTGTACACAACAGACTATCAGAGTGATCCTCAAATAAGAAGCACTTAAAAAATCTGTGTCTATACATGTATCTATTTCTTGCCACTGAGAACAGCTTGCTTTCTCCTGATGCACCAGTCTTCTCACAGCCATGGTCCAGTTATGAATGGCACAGCCGAGCTGTGAGTGACATCATTGTGACTTTTATACGGACATGAAGTAAGATAAAGCACTCACGCAAATAAATAATTAGCAGCCTTAAATATGAGATGAAAAATAAATTATACTGAGTTGAAATTCAATGAAGATAGAAGGTTTATGGCTGACAAAGTAATTGAAAACTGTATTTTAAGTAAACCTAGTCATAACTAAAGACTTAGATATGTAGAAAACAGAGGTCAGAATTTTCAAATATGGTAAATCTGTATTTGGATACTTACATGAAAGGTTTGTTTTCAGATTTAAGGACACAACACTTCAAATAAAAAGCCTGTGCACTTGGAAAGTCATGAAAGCTAAAGCATCTGTCAAAGCCAAGCTGCTTTCTAAGGTGCCTACATCTGACTTCAGTAACCAATTATAAACCAATTCTGAAAATATTGTAAATCACTGATCACAGAACATAGCCTAAGCAATGGAGGATTGCCTTTATTTTACTGTGTTTTCAGGTTACATACAGGATACTATGAGACAATATTCTAACATTTTCTGTAGCTACAGACAGATACTTCAGTTAGTGTAGGTAGTTATTATACCAGGAAGAGCATGAGGTAGATTAATTCCTGAGACTGAAACTTCTAAAAATGGTGATAGGAAGGTTTCTCCAGACTTTTATTTTCAATCTGGTCAATCTCAATGTAAGTAACAACAACACATAAAGGAAATATTTTATGGTGTTGTGCTCTCTGTAATGTCTTTCATTGTAATGTTTTATTTCTCTCTCCTTTTGTTTTGCCAGGGCAGGGAAGCAGTGATATTTATAGGCCACATGGCCTTAGTCTGACGTTCTGGATTCACTGAGAGCTGTCATTGTCGCACAGCACTGGAAGGTCATAGGCACATGGTCCATGAACTAAGCCTCTGTCCAGCAATTCAGTGTTATCACCTCTTTCTCTGTGCAACATGAAGGGAATAATTGCTGTTTAAACCTTACTGTCATGACTTCACAGCACCAGAAGGAAGAGAATGGACTCGCCAGGAATGAAGCTCCCATTTCCCCATTGTTCTGGTGGCCAGCCTGTCTGTATAGGCGGTAGAAAGCTGCAGTTCTGGTTTTTCAGCTCCTGAGCCCAGTTCAGAGCAATGCTGCAGAGACCTGCAGTGTCTTCCCCAGGAGGTGGTGCTCAGTGTGGGAGCTGCAGCTCCAGCACCAGCAAACCCATCAAAGTCAATGGAGTAACTGCACCAGGACCAGATGCTCTCCTGAGCAACACTTGGGCTCAGCTTTCCCAGAAGTTGAAGACAAAAAGCTCCATATTTTCTTCTCTGATCTTTCCCCTTGAAGGTTGATGGCTGAGGCTGGCCAAGTTTGTCCTAAGGTTGGGTTCCTTTTCTAATACAGCGAAACTCTAAGAGGAGGAGAATCAGGCCATGCTACCAGTGAATAATAAAACATGGCCTTCAACATTTATCCCATTACACATGTGAAGAGGAAAGGGGTGTTCAGAGATCAAACAACTCAAAAAAAAAAGAAAAAAAAGAAAGAAAGAAAAGTTTGTTAGCTCCAGCTAACAAGCTTGTTCATTTGTACATGTAATTTGAAACAGAAGGAAAAAGGTCCAGACGTTGATCGTATTACAAAAGCACAAAACTGGCAAGGAAAGGAAATTAGTGATATTACAAAGAATGGAGAATTAAAATAAAAATCTCTGAAAGAATGATTTTCACTAATACAAGTGGTTTTGGCATTAGGCTTGTTTGTGTTAAGCACTTGAATTAATGAGGCTGAGTTCTCAGTCTTCAGTACACAGGTATGGATATGCTCCCCTGATTACAGCTCATCACATAAAGCCATCAGTTGTTAGTCATTTGTTCTGTCTCATATGCTTAGTTCTTTTTGAATTCTAATGATACAACAATAAAAGTTATCTTTGTTGTTTGTTTGTCATTTGCTCTCTGGTAACCAAAAAATAACTTCAGCATATATGTTTTCCTTTATTGTTTTTCTGTTTTTCTTCTTCTTTTTTTTAATTTTTTCAATCCATCATTGTAAGTGTGAGACTTAAAAATTTACACAGGTTGGTTATTATATCTCTTTTCATATATAACAACATAAAGTATTTTATGCTCATATACACTTATGGATATACAGTAGATTAAAAAGAAAACCCTTAATCAATTGCTGAAGTTCTCTAGATCAATAATCTGTAAATGGAAGAGGATCTGCATATTTGTTGTAATTGTGTAAATCCAACTTTAAAGTAAACATTCGTAAAGTTTTTGTAGCAGGGTTTGATTTTGTTTTCCTTCAGCATTTTTGAAGTGAAGTGGCAAATATCAAAGTTTGAAAAGAAAGAGGGAGTTAATATATATAAACTGAGAGTTTTAGCTGCTAAAAGACAAAAATCTCTTTCTGCAGCAACTGCACCCTTCTGCCAGAGAAACTTCATGTATGGCTGAATCTTCTGTCTTTTACGCATTTTTTTACATTGTATTAAAGGAAAAGAAAACGAAACAAAACCACCCTACATAGTCAGGAGCCTGAAGTGACTCCAATTCCAGAGGCGCTGACAGAAAATCCAGCACCATTAACTGTGGGATGCCACATCTTAGAGTGGTTTGGTGCTCATTACCTTAATTCTTTGATTTGTATGGGAAACCTGCCTCTCTTGCCTCTTGCAGTGCTGTTATTTATCACAGAGATATCATGTCCCAGTTTAGTGTCAGCAAGGAGCACTGATGGCTCATGATCTGCTTCATGCACAGCTGAAGGTCTCATATCTTTGACCTTTTGGCATTGTGCTCCTCTGTGCTTAACACTGAGGCTCCTACACGGGAGACTCAAGGGAAATGCATCCTGAGGCCAGAAATCTTACATAGGTGTTTTACAGTGCACAGGATAGGAAAAACTGTAGTCTTTATGGTGATGTTTGGCTTTTCCTAGTAAGAAAAAGCTTTCCTGCTACACAACACACACCCTTATGCTCATTTATGCACAGCCTGTGCATAAATGCATTTATGCATTCCCTGTATGTGCCCAATGCCCGATGCCCACAAGCTGTTATTCCTCCTAGGCTGCAGAATTGTTGCTCCCATCCTTCAGTCCAGAGGGAGAGTTTCAACACCATAACCTGGTGACACCTTTGCCTCAATTAAATGTCAGACCTCTGAGAGGTATCTCCCTTTCCTCCCCCTTCTTTTCCTGCTATTTGTGTTGTAAGTCCCTTGAGAGGCAGGGGGCAAGGAAGGGGGGAAAGGTAACTCATGCCCATCAAGGAATTTCTTTCTCACTCCCAGTCATTTTTTCACTAATGTTTCCAGATGCTGGGGCATGGGGTGTTCATCTTCTTTCTTCTGCTATTTCAAGCTTTATTGACTGTATATGAGATGAAAATCGCACAACACACGCTCAGAGTTGAAAGATATTTGTTTGCCCTTTGATCCAACCCAAATACTTTTGAGCAAGTTTCCATGCAGGAGCACACCCCTTAAGACTTTGCCTTCTGTAACACACAGACAGGCACTTGCCCAGCAACGAATGTTTTCAGCTAAGGAGAGCACCACTGTTCTCCAACACTAATGAAGGCCTGAAACAAGATTTATCTGCATTCATCTTTCTGTCTAGAAGTGCAAAGCCAGAGCTTGTCACGCTGAGCTTCCTACTTTTAAGTAATTTGCCATTCTCATTTCCTTGTGACCCACCATGTCACCTTTCACCAGTGGTGTGCTGTACATAGCAGTGTTTGAAGAACAGGAGTTCTGGGGAAAAGGCATCCTTTCAGTGTGGGGTTTAGGCTCCTCATCTCTGTTCAATGCTATTTTGAAGTCTCAAGAAAGGACCGGAAGATTCCTGTGGCCATTTGGAGTTTTCATTTTGGGTCCTCCATCATGACAGACAGTCAATAAGCAGAGCTTGTTCTGCACAAAGGAACCATTCCTACCAAAAACCTGGTACTACTCTTCATACGACAGAAACTGCATGCTCGTGTTAAGGTTATGTGCTCAGAGTGCAAACCTTAGACGAGTTTGGAATTTGCAAACCTTAGAAAATTCCACAGTTGTGCAACACTGACATGTCATCTCTTCTTTGCTCTGACTGGTATAATCTGATGACAGCAAAATGTGTGAAAATTATAATCTGCTAATACCAGATTTTACACTGTCTGCCACAGCAACAGTGAACCTTTCAAGAGGTTCTTGCGGCAAGCCTGATTTTCCATCTGGAGTACAAATTAATGCCTATGAACTGGGGAGCTGCCATTCCAAATGCAGTCCAGAGGCTTAGACGTCATAAACCAAATTACCTCACCTTAGTGATTTGAGGGATTTGGATTTTAAGACGCTTTCCTGCTTTTTGAACACTTGTAATCACACGGTTGGTTTAATGGAGTTGATTAAAATGGAAATATTTAGTCTTTCTAGGACTATGTTTTCTTCTACTTTAGTACCCAGTCAATTTGTCAGTTTATGCACCTGACTAAATTCCTCCCAAAGAAAATGTATACTTATTCTTGTGTTTGTCAAAATAAAAATTTCGTGTGGTGAATCAGTTGCGCCATTTATACTTTCTTTACAGCAGTACATCACATATTGTATCTGTCAGATACCCTATAAGACAAAGATTCTTTTTTTAATTGAGCGATAGCTGTAAGCTCTTCTGATAGTTCCTTGCCAAATCAGTAAATTACAACATGTCTGATACTCCCAAAAACCCATTTCAGCATGTGCTTGAGACAGACCATCAGAGCTGAGGAAGGGATTAATTTCTGGCTATGGGCTAGCAGCAGGCACGGTTCTGTTCCCACCAATGGGCAGCCAGATGTGTCTGCATGCTCTTACCATATACCCTCATCTCCCGCCGAGACTCCCTGTGCTGGGTTTGGCTGGGGTACAGTTAATGTTATCAACAGTAGCTAGTATAGGGCTATGGGTTGGATTTGGGACCAAAGAGCTGTTCATAATTCAGGGACGCTTTCATTATGGCTGAGCAGCCCTTACGCAGCACCTTTTATGCTTCAGTGAGGGGGCTGAGGAGCTGGGAGGGGACACAGCCAGGGCAGTTGGTCCCAACCAACCAGAGGGATATCTCACACCATAAGTGCCACACTCAGCATAGAAAGATGGGGGAAGAAGGAGGGAGGGTGACAGGTTCAAAGTGATGGTGTTTGTGTCCCAAGTCACCATTATGTGTGATGTAGCCCAGCCTTCCTGGGGATAGCTGGATACCTGCCTGTCTATGGGAAGTGGGAAATGAATTCCTAGTTCTCCATTGCTGATGTGCGTGGCTTTTGCTTTACCTATTAGATTGCTTTTTTGTCTCAACACATGAGTTTCCCCACTTTTACCCTTCCAATTCTCTCACCTAGCCCAGTCAGTGGAGTGAGTGGCTGTGTGGGGCTGGACTGTCAGCTGGAGTTAAACTATGACTTTCATACCCTTGTGTTTACCTCTCCATCTTCTTCCTACATCTCACATTCGGGTCCTCCCAGCACTCTTACATCACCTCCTAATACAGATGTTATCTCACCAAAATCATGTTCACCCTGCCCTCACCCACTCCTGACATCTCAGGCAGAAGGGCACATCTAAGCACAGACCCACCACTTTGCATGCAGACAGCTCAGGGAGATACCTCCTTCCAGACTGCTACTGCTCACCAGGAGCTCTGATCATCCCTTGCCTCCTCTGAGTCTTGCACTTTAGGAAAGGTGGTAGGTGTTCATGACTTATCCCCCTTCTTAGTGACTAGCAGAGTACAATGATACACAGTCCAGCACCATCTGAACTACATAATTGCTATTTATATACACAAAAATAAATGCTCAGAGACTTTCATGTCAACCCCTGCATTCAAATCAAGCTAAATACTGCAATTAGTTTCATGACAACAACTTGTAAAAGAACAGGACATGGGCAGGATTGTAGTTTTAGTTGCTTTAAGTTTCTCTGGGGAACCACTCAGTTTTGTCTGGTTTTTTGTTTGTTCGGGGTTTAAAGCTTTTTCTCCTGATCTTCTCCAGATTCTCTGAGGTGGTGTCGAAATAATTTGGTCATTCAGAGAATATCTAATTTTCCCTTTTCTTTTTTTCACTTTCTCTGCCCCCTAAAGCAGAAAGTAGTTTGCTGGGGGGTTGCCTCTGCATTACAGTGCTGGTGCAGGGCTGTCCCTCCTCCCTGTGGCATGAGGATGAACAAGTCATTGCACACATATGGCACGCAAAGGAACAGGTAGAGTGTCACACACACACATACATGATTTTTTCAATTAGAAAACTACAGCTTCTTTTGTCAATGAAATCTACAGAATTAACTCTCTTATCAGTGCTGACCACCACATGTCAAGGTCAACCCTTGAATCACTTTGAACAAAAGATATGAAAAGGTGCAATGCACTTTTGCTTGATCTACAAATTTTTCCATGTTTTCGTCTCAGGTGAACTGCAACTCAGTCAAAAAAGTACACAGATATGGGACTTCCTGTACCTACTGGTTAGGTAAGCCTAATAAATCCTGCATGGGATGTCTTAACAGATGAAAATCGGAGCACAAATGAACAATAGAAGGTCCTAAAATCAAAGGTTGTGGTCTCTCCTCAAATGATCATCATTCCCTCCCTTCATTGGCAAGGCTAGCTGGAAGAATAAATAGCTTTACTAGAGCCGGGCTTATTGTTTGAACATAATAATTATCACTGAAAGACTTTACATGGAGCTTGCAGATGACTTTAAGTCAAAACCAGATGATTTTAAGTCAAAACCAGATGAAATGCACAGAAATGGCAGAACACTTACATTCCTTGGTGTTAGGAGGTGCCAACAAGCACGAGTAGCAAACCATCCCATAGATGTTGCGAGGTCTGTTTTCCAGCATGTAGTAACTGCAGCGAAGGGCAAGATGAGGCAAAACAGTGTAAATTAATATGCTACGACTGAGCATGGTTCAGCAGCAACCAATTAGACAGAGATAAAATCATTTTAAAAAACCCTTGTATAAGCAATGTGATGCAAAGGTTCTTTTTTTTTTTTTTCAAATTGTGTGAATGGAGACAATTCTTCCTTTCCTCCTAAAAGGTAATTAATCAGACATCGAGACATGACAAGAAGTGGCAACACTGTCTAAAACAACATTATTCTCCCTGCTGAGTCCAAGCTGCAATTTACAACATGCCCTGAAATAAGATTTTTCGAAATAAGAGAATGCTATTTTCTGAAGCAGCAATCTTTCAGGCAAGACCACCAGTTGGATATGGTTGGCTGATTTTATTCACAAATATCAGAAGAATAATCTCTGTAATGTTAGAACCAAATTTTAGCCAAATCATAATAAAAAATACAGGAAAACACTTCCCTTACAAGGCAGGGCAGATTAGGTTTTACAGGTTTTGTTTTGTTTTTATTTCCTTGCTGTATTGTTTATAACTTAGTCCTTGATAGTGGAATTACAGTGTGAAGGAAAAGTTTTCATGATTCAAACTTTTGGGCTGCTAATAAAGTTAGTATTGGAGTAAGGTAAATGGTTATGCAAGAGTTGGATCCACATGCACCCTAATGAGCAAATTACAATAAAATCATACATGTGTTATGTGTTATGGATATGTCTTTATAAATCACTATGTCTTTATAAATCACTACAGATTTTAATGAAAAGAAGAATAAATTCATAATCCATTTTGTGTAGACAGTTACTCAACATTACAATGTATGCAATGGGGAATCTGTTTTCTGCTCACGTATGCCTGTCTATGCACATGCAGTATGGGGGGGTTTGTTCTGGAAAATGTATGTATTGTTAGGAAGCCACTGCTGAAACTACCTGTCAAAATCAGTTGGTGTATTAATGAATGATCAAGCCTACAAATAAGGGATATAGGACCAGGAAATGGAGTACTCAGAGATGCAAGGGGGAGACAGGGACTGGAGAAACCTCAGGGAGCAGGTGAACAGGACATGCTTCCTCATTTCACTCCTCCCTTCTCTTGAGCCCCATATGCCACTCTACCCTTCTCTCAGGAGCAAAACTTCACCTTTTCTCTCTTATGAAGGCCTACAGATTAGGTTGTAAAGCAGTCACTAAATGAGCAGAAAAAGACTGCCAAACCACAAAACAGGAGAGTGGAAGGCCAAAGATACATATAAATACATGAAGAAAAGTACAGCACAGTTAGGATCCACAGTCTAATAGCTGTGGTGGTTTAGGAAAGACAAACCATCCTTCTGACAGTTAATTAAATTAAGCTGGTGGAATAATTCTTGGTTTTCACCACAATGAGAATGGTGGAGGACATGTAATGATAACTGAAGAGGATGCTCATGGCAGGCAACTGTTGACCCACTTGAGTAGGAAACTGCAGCTGCAAACATTCGTGACTCACCCATGAAGTACTGGCAACAAACTTGTGTTTCTGGTTACTTTGCAATGCACCAGATATTAAAGGCAGTATTGGAAATATCTGAGCCCTTTATGTCACTAACTACAGAGAAGAAGTGACCCAGTAATGAAATAATGAATTTTCACAGTATTACTCTTCCATAATGATTCTCCTTCTTTTTTTCTTTGGTACCTGCCAGGCTCAGGTTTGAAAGTGTTACAGGCAAAATCCCAGGGTAAAAGGAGACTTAAAAATGAACTTGATTTCCTACTTAACACCATGGTGGTTTATCTTGGGCTAACCTTGGTGCCATGTCACACCCAAGGACTTGGACCCAGGTTTAGGTCTGCTGTCTTGCAGGGATCAGGACACCTGGGATGGGGCAAGAGGAGGCCAGGAGGGTGCCATTCTCAGCAGGGGACAGTCTGCAGAGAGACAGCAAGAAGCTGGTGAGCACATGGTGGAGGCATCTGCTGCCTTATCCAGAATGGCAGAGGGCAGCTTAATTTAATTGGAAATTGACTGGCTAAACCTTTTCATGCAGAAAAAAAAAAAAAAAGGAGAGTTCACTGTTTCTCTCAAAACATCTCAGAGAAGATATTGAATGTGGATTTGCTGGAAATATGGAACATGAAAAGGGGAAGGCTCAATAGCAGAGGCATCTCTGGGTACATTTAAAAAGAAACTTATCCCATTGCAATTCTACCTTGTGAGAAGACTGGAAACTTACTCCAAGCTCAAAATAGGTGCTGGGGCAGCATAAGGGATATGTATCATATGTACTTGGCCTCTTTTTACTCCTCTATGGGTTTTCACTAATGGCCCCTACTGAATGAAGACAGATGACCAGGCTACAGGGACCCTTGCTCTGACATGCTGTGGCTGCTTGTAGTTAGCTGTGATCTCAACTACACTTCAGGAACACCTAATGGATCATCCTGTTGAGGGAAATAGTCTGACTCACACCTAATTTCCACATTCTTGAGGTGTCCTATTTGGCATGATGGAATAGCAGGAGCAGAGAATGAAGCCCACAGTGTTCCAGGAGGTTCAGTTTAGGTACTTCTAGAGTTTACCGGCAACTGGACTTTGGTTTTGAAGATCACAGCTTCAGAGCTAAACTTTAAAATCTTCCCTGACCACAGTCTTGCATCTTCTTGTGTGTGTGACAGTGCTATTTTTATTTTATATGGGAGGGAACACAGAGAAGCAGGGGATGACCCCTTCTCTTGTACCAAAGGTCTCCTTCTTTCCTAAAACTGATCACAGTAATAGTGGGGGAAAAAAATAGAAGGAGAAACATGTAATTATCCAGCACTTATTTTAAGGTACAGTATAGAAAATGACAGTTGTAGCCACTGGAAAAGGCTGCCAGTTTGGTGGTATTTTGTATGAAAATTTTCATTCAGAATGTATCATGTTCATCTTTTTCTGAGGCTGCTTTACTGAGCTGGTGAAAAATAGCAAAGGGATGAGATGTCCCTAAGTGCAGGTGTGGGCTGTTAGTTCAGGAAGATCAGCAGTGTGTTATGGAAAGAGTCCTCTGAAAAGAGAAACCTTATTTTTCCCCTTCATCAACTCAGGTCTCGTTGAGGTTTACTTCCCAGACAGGGGAGCATTCTGCCAGCTGCCACTCACCCCAGTGCCTGGCTGTGCCTGTGACACTGGGGGCAATAAGGAGACCAGCCTGAGCTACTCACCTGCTCTCTGCTCTGATAACAGGAGGTCTGCATTTCCCCCACTATCACACAGGAGCAAACTCTGAGGACTCTGAGTAGTACAAGGAGTCAGGGCAGCTTCAGACCTTGTTTTAGCCCATATTTACTTTATCTTGAGAGTTCCATCTATTCAAGCTTGGACTAAGAGGGTATTTCTCCTTAATTGCTGGCTTTGCCAAACAATCCCAGGACCTGAGAGCTGCACATGGAGGGGCACACAGCCAAATTCCGGCAGGCCAGTTTCTGCTACAGGCTACACCTGTGCAAACACGATGTTTTGAGCTTTCTCCCAAAGCACCAGCTGTGCAAGCTGATTATTTTCAGCCAGCACCCTACTCCCACCTGGTGACCTCATTAGTCCTGACAAAAATTACAAAACAGCAACTGTGGCCACTATTTAAGTTTCTTGCTCTTTATGATGTATGAGGGAAGTCAAGAGGGAGCTCTTTTCAAATCACATCATCAGTCTGTTTGGCTGGCAGCTAGACAAGTTCTTCATTTTATTTGTAAACTGTGAAAATTTCACACAGGCTCACTGATATAATAAACCTAGAAGCCTGCAGGGCCTCTTTAACAGCGTTCTCTGTGCTATAAGGAGCGTGGGTTATACAGCATCTGCACAAAAGCCAAGTGTCGGTCGGAATTACTCTCTAAACCAAAGAGGCACAGTAGCAGAAACTGAAAAGGTATGTAGGGTGAGGTTGTGTTTTAGAGTATTTACTCACCCTACAAATAAATGTTGCGAGTGCAAATGTATGCTTGGGTTTGCAGACTTTCAAATGTTTTCATGCAGAGAAAACACTGCTAACACATCCAATGTAGCAGTATCTTTCTCACCATTACTATCAGAATTATACCAAGTATAAGAGACCATTACAAAGACAGACTTAATAAACAGCATCTATTTTAAGACCCTTCAGCCAGCTTGTTTTGACTCTGAACAACAGCACACACACCACATTAGTAGCTCCTTAGACCCCTTTCTGTTGGCTAGAAAGGACCCTGGGAGAATAAAATCCCTTGGTAAATCTCACCTAACAGCTATGTTAGCTAATGCTGTCAACTACTGGCAAATGTGCCATCTGGAGAAGAGATATTTTCTGCTCCTAAACATGCTGTCATACCCGCATAGACCCTAAGGGGTATCCAAGGTACTTTCATGCTGCTCATTTGTAGGATGCAGGGTATGGGACTTAGAAGGTGGCCCTCTGAAGCTACAGCTGGAGGCCAAGCTGGATTTCTTAGAGCATATAAAATGGCACTGCACACTTGTGCTTGTTCCCTTTGCACTTCTAGTAAAAGTTTTCTAGTTGTTCTAAACAGCTATTTCCTCAGTGAGATTTCTGTAAGATTAATGACATCTTCTTTAGGGTCCCTTCCAACCCTAACCATTCTATTAAACTCACCAGTGTTTTTGAAACATTTAATTGTACTGTTTTAGCAAAGACAAAAAAGCATAATTCACCAGTATTTCACCTACAGTCAGCTAGAACATGAAGAAACTCTGTCAGAGATTTTGACGTTAAGAAAGTATTTTCCAGTGCCTTGTTATAGCAAAGGTCTGTGGGTAAGTCCTTACCCTGGGAGACAAGGACCACACTCTGCATCATTCTCCTGATCACCAGGTGTCATGACAGTGGCTCGAAAAAATCCCTCACAGTCTTTGTGCCGCCTGCATATCTGGTAACCTCCTCTGGAAAACTTCTCTGAAGGGCAGGGGATGCAGCCATAGTCCTCATCTTTGGTGCCATATCCACATGTCTGCAACAATACAAAGTCACTGAAAAGCAGTCTTGTGCTGCACACCAACTTCTAGCAAAAGAGAACATTCATAGCCTGGCCCACTGGCTTTGCAGCACAGAGGCAGAGAAGTCTGTTGTTTGACCTGTTATTGTCTGTCCTAAAAATGCCATGCAGGGATAGAAGGATGCAGCATGCTGTGTGCTGGAGAGAGAGAAGGGGAACTGGAGCATCATACTCCTTGTATATGGTCCCCCATAGCTACTTCTGTCACAGTCCAGCAAATCATGGAAGTGAATTTAAGCTGCTGCTGAGATAGAAAGTGAACCAAAAATGGAAGAGCAGAGAAGGCTACTACAGGAGAAACACAGCTGCAGTAGGGCTATCAGCAGCTTCCATGCTAGGAGACCCCAGAGGGAACATCACAAAAGGCAATGTTTGGATGAGATTTTGTAACCTCTGAACTCACATGTCCCAGCTGAACATTACATTTAGATTAAATAAAACTAAAACCAACTGGTTACTATTCAAACATCCTTGTTCAGGGTTACCAACTGTGTGAAATGCTTGCAATAGGATGTTTATTCCATTAAAACCAAACAAGATTTCAGTAATTTATTTTTTTTAATAAGCCACAATTATTTGCTGTAAATCGAACGGTTACTTAGGAACCATAATTTAAAATGTTGCAGAAACATCCAAGTTCCTCTAGTGCCAAAATATCTTAGTGGGAGAGCAAAATTAAACTGTCAGTGTGGGGGGCCAGCAAGCACGACAGACTAACCGATTTATCACACCATGCCAGAACGGCAGCATCAGATTTTAAACAACTATTGAGAAAAGAACAGACTGGCAGAGACTGTGTGTGGAACTTTTGCCTTTCAACTTTTACAGTATTGCTTTTAACAGGCTGCTCCTGGGATGGGGCTTACTGGTGTGCATGCATGATGCTTTGCTCCCACAGCACACTTGCAGGTGTGAATGCTCCTGCTAAGCATCCCTGCCCTTCCCCATTTTCTTTCATATCTATATATTACCACCACGTAGAAAAGTATTTGTTTTTATCATTTGGTGCTTGACACGCGTCCCGCACCAGCAGAAGAAGCTGAAATTACCATGTAAGGTTCTTCACCCGGCTCGCACTTGGGGCAGTCATGGCACATGCCAGTGGTCTGGTTGTAGTATTCGTTCTCACCGCAGTTGGAGTATTCAGCGCTGGCAGAGTACACCAGGGAGACCTGTCACCAGAGACCATCCCAGAGCACTGTCACTTCCACTGCCTTCCTTCTCATGCCTCGCCCCTTCCCCGTGCCCAGCTGCTCTGCAGGCAGCAGGGCCAGCATTGCAGTATGAAACACCCTGAAAGCTCAGAAGAACAAGTGGTAACCCTATGTGGAATGGACGCAGATGCAGTTTTCAGCAACCTGGTCCTTCCAAGAGTTTCTCAGAGCACTGACATTCATGCTTGATGGCACAGCCACTCATTAGAATACTGAAAGCTGTGGTTCCTGACCTATTAGCTCTCATGCTCTCCTGCACAAGCAAATGCCTGAGTTCACACCCTCACCCCTCCCACCTCTAATGAGCCTTCATAAAAGTGACTGCAATGGACAACTGTAACAACCCGAGATAATGCATTGCCTTGGGCCTCAACCATGGTAGGGCTGTGCTTCATGTGACACCCAGGCTAATCAATGCTTCCAGCACCTTCTGCCTCTGCCCCATCCTGGGTCCTTCTCCTCCCCCCTCCTCCCCAGCAGCCACAAGTAAAGCAGCACATGCCCAGGTGTTACATTAAATGAAAACCTCATTCACTGCATCGGGCTTCAATCTCTAGGTCATCTGTGGTTCAGCCATGACAATTCACAGATGGATGCGAAGAACTCAAGCAGAACCCTGTTATCTTTGCACACTAGAGAGGCATGTACACACACAAATACCTACCACCAGGAAAGGGAACACGTGAGTCCATTTGCATTCACCCAGGTGAGCCATGCTCTCTTGATTTTTTACCTGAAAAGACAGAATTGGTGATTGTTTATGAACATGAGTAAATGTTAGTGCGTGTTGCCAAAATAAGAACAGAAGGGCTCATAAGCAGAACACAGGTTACATGGAGCCATGCCCAGAGATCTAAACCAAGAGGGGGGAGATGTGCGCGTGCATGTGCGCACGCACGCACATGCTACACGCCCTTGCTGCACATCTCTTCCCTCTCTTTGAGAAGACTGATGGCATGAGGGAATCCAGTCTTGCCATATTTACAAAAATCTGTGAAAGATGAGGAGCCAAGTCTGAGTTCTGACAGTTCTTGGCTTGCTGAGAAATCCTCCCACGGAGGAACCGAGGGCTACGTTTTGACCGCTAAATGAAAGAGGGCTGGGGATCAGTAGTCTGGCTTGTGTCCACACCACTTAGTGCTTGACCACACCAGAACAGGTTTGTCTGGGAAAGATCTGGATGGAGCAGCCAAAGCAGAGCCAGGGAGTGAACCAATGGCAAGGAGCGTGGGCAGTCAGCACACCAGCGCTGCACTTTCCTTGATGGCTCCTGTGGATCCACTGAGAAAGCCCAGAGCTGCCTTCTGTGGGAAGCATCAGCTGCTTTTTATTCTTGATATGCAAACTGCAGGTTTAAGAACTTAAACCCCAGGAAGGTGCCAAACTTTATATTTGAAGTGCTATTAAAATGGTTAGGGAAAAGAAAGGTTGCAATCAGTATTACAAACACACGTGTTAATTTGTTTAGTTTCTTAAAGTGAATGATTTTTAATAAGAGCTAGTATTAACATATTCACATACAGGATTTCTTTCTAAGGTGAAATAAGCAACAGGAAAAGCAGAGACAACTTACTTTGTTGGTATGATACAACATATTTAATGATATTGTTACAGCACATATTATGCCCCAGGGATTTTAGAGCTTCAAATTGCAAATGTTTGAGATAGAGTTGCAACACTTTGGTCCTAGCAGATGTAAACTACTCCTTCAATTTTCCAGGTCTCAGACACTGGGAGACTTTTAGTCTCCCACAAGAGTACAATTACTGCTTTGTGCCACATTCAAGCATACAACCTACATGAGAGCAGTCTCTAGTATTTGAGACAGCCGCTAACATTTACATTTTCAAACACTAAGTAGATTAAGCAAAGATTATATCACTCCAGCATCAAGCTATGAACTTGCTTTATACATTCCTTCCAGCAATTGGGCTAGCTGAGACAGGTAACTGGGTGGGTGGGTGGACAGCCTGAATTACGAGTATATTCATTTCTGCAGGAAATTGCACTTTGAAATCTAGAAACAAAAGAGAATCAGAGATAAATTGTCCTAAATCTGGAGGTAAGGGACGGAAAATAGTCATGAAATTGTACAAAGTGTCAAACATGTAAGTTGGATGAAGGCTTTGTCTATGGCAATGCGGTTGCTTGGAAAAGTTCCAAAGAGAAAATCTTATGTCTGTTAAACTGTACCCTAAGAGTTTGCTATACCTTAGATATTAATATTATTAAGGCTGTATCCTCACAGATACTGAAAATTACCGTATTATAAATCTGGTCTGAGGCTGCTCAAACCAAAAATTTCATCAGTAAATCTTGAATCTGTAACTTTACCGTAAGAATATGTTTTACAGCAAAAACACACTTCAGTTGCTTTCAAGCCACCCAGATGTTTGAGGTACTTGTATGCAATCACAGCCAGATTTGAAGAATGGAACTGAAGAATTGTAGCCCACTAATGTACAATACAGTATTCTCCATTTGGCATTTATTTACATAAAATGTTGAAAGTGTCAAGTTACATGCATAAATAAAATATTTTTCTGTCTCTTAATATAAATATGCATGTGCGGTATGTTTTGTATGTAAACATAATTTTTTTTCCCTTGCATTCCATCATTATATGCAGCAATATGTCAAGCATATGGGAAATATATTTTTAACTGGAAAAAGCCATTTCAAAATACTAAACATGGCCAAACTAGAAGCCAGGGGAGACTTTTCCACCAAACTGGAATACCCAAGAAGTTAAATTTAAGTTAATCCTCCTATTCAAGTACTGACGTAAACTGGCTATGCTGTTTTCTGCTGTGTTTTTTGTTTTATTTTTTCCTCCTTTCAAGTTAAAACTCCAAACACTAATTTTATAACACAGGAGTGGGGGGAGGTAGATGAAGGAGGTTTTTGGCAGTAGGGCCATAGGTAGTTACTCAGCTGGATGATAGCCCAAGGTATTCACCAAGATATGCCAGGCTGCTCTTGGGCTTGTTGTCAGTTTTCAGGCGTAGTTAGTTATACCTGCCCCATGCTATCTGTCACTCGTTAATCCCATCCACAGAACAATGGATCTTCTAGTGCCAAGATCCCTTTTTTGTCTAGTTGACATCTATGAAACCATGGACAACCAGCCAGCTTCTGCCAAGAAGCAAGAAAAAGAGTGACCAGTTGTTATAGCCCCTAACCATTAAGAGACATTAGTTCTTAATGAATTATTCCACTTTGACTGAAGCAAATGACTGTCTTCTGTGGGATGGTGTGAAGCAGGGAGCAGGAAGGAGCTGGAGGTGTATTTTTTGCTGGGACTATGCTATCACTCCTAAGGAATTTGGGATCTCTGGCAGCTTCTCTGCCAAGCCCTCCACAAATCTTGATTTGTGTTTTCGTTTGGGACATGTGGGTGTCTCCTGAGAGATGTAAAACACAGACCTGTGTCTTTGTGGATCAGGTGTGCAACACACAGCAAGCCTCATCATGACTAGCGGGGGCTGCTAATTACACCTATATTTGTCTTTTGGGCATATTCATTAATAGCTGGCAAGAATATACACATAAGCTGACAGGAAAAGGAAGACTATTTTCCCAGTGGCAACCACAGCAAGTAATGCTAGAGACTCCTTGTCTCAGCTACTCTCTCACAGACTGCAAGGCAGAAATTTGGGGAACAGGAAAACAGATGACTGGGAATCTATTGCTCAAATATTTCTCCTCTGAGACTAAAGTCATTCCACACAGTCCTTGTGGTTTCTTAGCAAAAACTGGCAGACACAAATCAATCAATCAATCAATCACCAGGAAGAAAATGTTCAGTTCATGCTGTCTTAATGAGAAAAAACAACATTCATTGTAATTAGCCTTTGAATTTGATAATTTACTTTGATTAAAAGGTAGCACTGCCATGATATTTACAGTATCCACGAGTATAGTCAGTCAATACATGAAATGTGCAAACAATGAGGTTACCACAGCTGGTGGTCTAAACTAAAGCTCACAGCTTTTGATGGATGACCTCAGATGTTTTTTAATTCACTGGCTTCAGTAAGTAATACAGTGCAAAAATAATTTCCTGTCATAGACTTTTTTGTTTTTTTAAATATACTTGAATAAAGGAGGAAAACAAACACACGAGGTACAGAAATAAGTTTTTTAATGTTGTTAGAGAGGTGGCGGCTTTTTGGTGTCTCTGTATTTCTTTACTTTCATCACTGACACAGATATACTTCAGGGACACAAAACTTCATCTTGTGAGAGGGAAAGGCACAACCACTGTCTCAAACAACTCTGCCAATTCTGGTATTTCTTTATGCATTTCTTTTCTGGGCTATGGTCTGTGGCTATAAATGTAATACCTAAGCAGCTGGAAAATCTGAATTGATCATGAATCCACCTCCAAGATCTCTACTAACAACAGTAGAATACAAGACAAATGCTTTCATATAAATGAAGGTGGGCAGGTTGCATGTACTTCACAGGGACCACAGCAAACCCAGCACTTGCACCGAGATCCCAGGTTTTATGGGAGGAACCTCTCAAACCACCTTTTCCAAAGATTATCACAGTTTTTTGCATGAGCTCAGGAGATAATCTCCACATGCTCCCGATGCTGCGAAATCCTTCTTAATTGAGATAAGGATATAATCCTCACTGCAGGGCCTCACAAGCTTCAGAGTTCAGCAGCAGAGTTCAGTCTGGCTCCAGAGCCGTGAAAAGAGATACAGTCCCTCGGGAAGGAAGAGGATTCTCTGAGCCCATCACTGAATGACAATGATGGCACTCTGTGCTCGGGGACAGAACAAACTTTGAGAAGTGTAAGTGAAAACACAGAGATGATGGAAAAAACCTATTTTGTAACTTTCATTACAGTTTGTATTGATGTGAAAAAATATTGTACAGAACATTATTACATATGTAGGACAACACCAACTACACCATTCCCCACTGTTTCTTTATCACTTTGACCTTGCGAATACCTTAAGAATTACCTTAGAGAGATGTAAAAAGTGCTAAAATGATACAACTCCATTTTTCTTTTTTACCTGAAACATCAAAAGAAAGTGAGAGCAGCCCAAGCTACACATAAAACTTTAATTGCCCCTGTGATCTGGCAACTCTATCAGAAAAAATAATTGATAGATTGGACACAGAAACAAGACGTTTTCCAGTGGGAACTGCGTTGACAAAAGAGACATAAAAGATTCTTTAATTTGTTAATGGGGAGACTTTGTGCTGAGGACCTGGGGACAATCAAGCCTAGTGAAGAGCCACCCATCTCTTACAGTCTCACTTATTCAGAAACTACATCTGGAAGTCTGTATTTGAATCTGCTTTCTCACCCTATATAAAGATGTGTTGACTTTCATGCAGGCAGGCCATCGGCTTTCAGATAAGGTCTTCCAGGAACAGAAGAAAAATACTACAGTGCAGGAACAAAGCGAAATGGGGAAAGAAGGAAAGGCTGTTTTCAACACACTTTGCACAGCTGGCATACATTTCTGTGGAAAGGGGACACTAACAAGGCACAGGGCCTGAGAGGACCCTGTGGTCTCCCACTGTTGGCTGGTATTGAGCTAACTGCACCGCAGCCCCTTTTGTTACTGGTGTGGCCCTGATTCAGCCTCTCCCTAGGCTGATGCTGGTCTTACCTGCCAGCAGCAGCCCTCCAAAATCTAACCCTGCCAGGCTGCAACTGCTGGAAGACTAGAGTGGTCTCCATTCCAACTCCAAAGTCCAGGGCACATGGTTCACAAACAAGAAAATAGTATGGCAAAAATATGAGCAGGGACTTGTATCTCCCCCAGTCAAAAGGCTGTCCTGACCCTTAGGCTAACCCACGTAAGCTCTTTTACATCCTTAATCTTGGGGTTTTTTTCTATTTTATTAAAAAAATATATGTATCTGTGATGTGTCCTGATGTATAATTAAGAAGAAAAATGTCAGAAGCCTCCTACTTGTAAAGGGGAAAAAATCTTGACTTCCTTGGCTGGTCTCCATAAGGATTCTTCTCAGTGGCATAGGGTTGTTTTCCTCCAACTCTGCTTATTTTCTAAGGTGATTTCCATGAAGATTTTCCTGTTACTTTCAGTTTCTCCTAATATCTCCAAACAGTGCTACAACAGACATATTTATTCCTTCTGGTTTACTTGCTTACATGTTTTTTTCAGAGAGTTTGGATTTTTCTGCAACACTAACAGTGGGGGTGGTGGGAGCAGCCTGCTGGAGACATGTTAGGGCTGTGCCCCATTTCCCCTCCAGCAGAGCTCCTTCTCCTCTGCCCAGGTGAGCCCACCCCACTGCCAGTTCACAGCTGCCAGAGGGCATCTGAGTTTTCCATGGAAATAGTGGGAAGATGGATCTTATATCACCATGAAAAAATTGCAAATGAGTATGTTAGACTCCCAAATAATTCTAAGGCAAGAATTAATGAGCAGCAATATAGTCATTCACCATCTACCAGGTTGTCCCAGTACCTATCAACTCGGTGCTTTCTCCATCACCAGTTCCTAAGAAGTTTCCCCATCTACCCTGCCCTGAGGGAGAGGAAACTTGTGTTTGGCATTTTGCTTCCAGAGGCAAGGTAAAATTGCTGATAAGGAAACAACTCAATTTAGATTCAGAAACTCTCCTGAGACAGGAATTGCTTTCCATTCAGAGCAGAAAATTAAAAGCTTATTAGGAAAATACAAACCACCAAAGCAATGACGGTGCTACTCTAACATCTTTTTGCTTTATGTGTTCTAGATGACAGATAACATAGTAAGAACAGCCTGAGTCTTGTCTTCCATTATTGAGGCCAATACAGATTTGAGCTCACACTTTGCTTCTGCTTCTCAGCGTCTGTTCCTGGATGCTGCTGAGTATCTTCAAAGCTCACACTATTTGGGAAGCTGAGGATTTTTAACATGGTGCAGAGACTGTCATCCTTTAAATATAATAACAGTTGATGGGCAGGAAAAGAGGTGGAGAAATTTAGAAATACTTTACAGGAAGGAACTGAGGTTAAACCCTGCAGTGACCATTGACAGAATTTATTGAAATTGTAAATAGAATAGAAATCCCATGGTGACCATTCAACAAAAAATGCCTGCTCTTAGCTCTGTAGCACATTTGCATTTCTTAGCTAAAAGCCAGAATACTGTTAGAGACATCAACACACAGTGCTGTTTCTACCATGGTTTACATGAAAACATCTGAATTACTGCATCTTACAGGCATAGTGAACAGCAGCTGGGTTGCAGTGGGAGGGAACTGCAACAGAGCATGGTGGGACCTCTGAAGCAGGTCCCTGTATAGGGCAGGACATCATCAGGAGGGTCCTGATCATGAATTCTCTTCCCTTTTACAAGTGCAAAACAACAGTGCAGCAGTTTCACTGCTTAGCAAATGCAGCAGAGTCAGTATTAGGTGGTGCCCATGTATACTTTGGTACTTGATGTTAGAGTCCCAGAAAAGCCTCATGTTTGTCAACAGGCCTCTGTCTTACAGACAAAGGGATACGTATGCTGCCAACAAACATTAGGTTTTTTATTATTCTACTTTTTACATAACTGTTTCTGAAGGGGATTTATTATTTTTGTAAACTAAAGGCTGGCTGCATTTAAATTCAAAACTACATCCCAAGCTGCCCAGGCCACCATTGTTGGGAAGAGCAGGGAGAGGGAGCACTGGGAGGGGAAGCTCCCTGCTGGGAACAGGGGCCACACACCACGCAGGCGCCGTGCCGGGGGTGCCCAAGGGGAGAGATGGCTCTGGGGCAAAGCACAGGGAGCCTGCAGCACCAGCCAAGGCTTGCCTCTGCCCCAGGCAGGGTGTTGAGGGGTGGTCCATAGGAGGAGACCCCCACATGTTCCATCCACCTACCCACATCATGGGCATGGGCACGGGCACCCCTGAGGCGACAGTGAGGGGATGGGATATAGTGGACTAAAACCAGCTCCCAGTCCCAATGCCAGGCAGAGGAACATGCCTGAGCAACCAAATCCCCCATATCTGTGGGTAGTTGCGAGTTATGACCTGCTAAGGCTGCTGTTTGTGCCAACCACCACACGTACAGGTGAGAGAAGGGAGAAACATCACCTTGGCTAAGAACAACTGAAGTTACAGCCCATCATATGGACATGCCTATGGGAATTGTGTGTTTACACAAACACATCTATTTATACACACATGCCCTCAGAGAGGCTGACTGTCCCTCACATCTCTGCTCAGACTGAATGCCCCAAATTTCAGATAATGTCCTAGTGGAGTGCAATCTCTGTGTTTAATATGCCATGTAGGGATGCAATTAAAAAGCAAGTTGCCTCTGTTCCTAGAGAAGGAGGAAGAAATGGCTTTCTCTGTTGGAGTACTTTCTCTTTCTAGTCAATAATCATAAAATCTTTTCATAATTTCTCTGAGGCCCTCATTTCTTTTTTAATGAAGGTGTTTACATTCCTAATTAAGAAGCGCATTAAGCCTAGTGGTACCTTATCTGATAAACCCATTAGTAGGCTATGTCAAGCTGAGCCTTTCAAGGCAGCAAGCTAGTTTTAAAAACTGGTTATCCTCTGGGCTGGAAATACGCAAGCCAAGAGCTCGCAATTAACTTGGGTTAATTACAAAATACCAGAAACGTAATAATGTATTTAAAAATACAACACAGGTGTTAATGACTTTTTTTTCCCCTTTTCTCCCCCCTCATACTTTTTTCCTCTCTGCAGGAGCTTATGGCCTGTCACTTTGCTCCCAGGTAACACCCCCCTTGCTCCACAGGTGTTAACCACCTTTTTCTCTCATGTGGAGGGATTTATTAGCATAGCAAGACTGATTCAAGAGTTCTTGCTTCTACCTTGCAGTTAGCATGGATTTTACTGCTTCTTTCTGGGCCTGCTGAAGGAAGTAGGCTTGAGATGTTGTTTTTTCTAGGTCTATCAGCTGGTGTAATAAATGACATCAGTTGTCTCTCCATGCCTATTCTCCCACCACCATCATGCACATCATGAAGACTTTGAGACACGGCCACCAGCAACGCCACACAAGATGTAGGTATGTGTGAGTAACCTCCTTCCTACAAAATAGCAGTCTTGTGACTGCACCCTGGCCATTTAAGCAAGGCTCTTGCCTTCCAAAATGGAATGCTCAGCCAGTTCTGATTGCAACTTGCAGCCCAGTATACTTAAATAAGACTGGTTTTGAGAGACCAGGCTGGAGCCTTCAACTCAATAATTGCTGTGACCTGTCAGATGTATCTCATGTTCCTTATGCATATGAGTGTCCAATGTTTTATTGAAGTCCAAGCAGCCCATGGTACCAGCTTTATTTAGGAATTAAAGCTTCCTATTGAGCATGGTCATGTTGCATGTCTAATTTGTGCAATATCTCTGTTTCTTCTATAATTTTACAGAAGAGGGAACAGGCTTTATGGGAGAGGGAAGAGGCTACTAGCACCCATCTCGAGAAAAGGGGCCAGTGGTGTCCAGGGGCTGCTCACTGCAGGTAGCTGAGCAAACTTCCTGCCAGGTCAGCTGCCCCAGAGCAGGCACGGGATTGACTTCTATAGATCCCACTGGCACCTCAGTCTGAACACCTCTGGTCTGGGAACTGGGGTTACTGGAAACCACTGCACATGCTGCTGGCCATTCCAAATTGTCTGAGGGCCAGGTTTTCACACCTGCTGACCTGACAGCAAGCACCCCAGAATGCACAGGCCAAGGGGTGAGTTCAGGCTGGCACGGTGACCTGGAAGGAAAGCCTATGTGGTGTTCAGCAAATACATATGCAGAAGGAAGCTGTATTCCTTCTGCTTGTGCTATGCCAGATGCTGCTTTTCCCATGTGCACTACAAGGGTGTTTATGACCATCTCCCCCAGTCACCTGGGAAGGGCTGCCTGCTTTTGACTTGAGTACTGCTGAGCCTAATCTACATGTTCTCTTCAAATAAACTGTTTCACATCAGCTTTATATTTCTCCCTCTCCCCGCTCCATTAATTGGTCATTTAGCTGATTCAGATGCCTTTTATGGTGCTACAACCCAACTAAGCTGCTAAGCAGAAAAGATATTTTTATCACCCATATGCACATCTATTGGCTCATCCTGTTCCAGTGACACAGGCACAAGAAAACATGGAGATGTGGTTTCAGAAGCAGTACCCCGTCCTGAAATGGAGGTTATGTGATGTAAATGTGGCAGAGTACTGTGGTGGAAAATGAAGAGGATAACACCAGAGAATAATTGATGCAGTGGTGAATTTCATGGTCTTATGGTCTTGACTTCTACCATCCAGATATTTAGCTGCATGTTTCAAAATTTATAATAATCTAAATCTCTCTTTTGATAAAAGAATCTTTGGACTAGAAAAAGCCTGACTGTAACTGTGAACCTACCCTCAGGTTTTATAATAGTCTGTGTTGCTGTAGGGAAAACTAAATGATGATAGGAAAGGGACCTCTGTGAAGCAACCGACAGTCCTCAGAAGTCTCGAAGACAAGGAGCCAATTATCTTCAGAAACACTCAGTATGATCAAATAAACATAATCTGTTCTGTTACAAATCAGAAAGTGACACATTTTCCTACTGGACGATGAAGAATTTGATAGTGAACAAAAGCAGCTCCTGCCAACTGCTTTAACAGTTCTGTGTAACACCTCGTCAGCCTCGAGACATTTTAGGCTTGCCTATTCTTTAAAAATGAGAACTTCCTATAGCTCCTCTTAGAATCCCTGAAACGTAAAGTGTCACCCACAAGTAGCTCCCTCTGACTGCAGTACTTGCTAAGAAAAGAGATATTCTGGGACAGCACTATCTTGTACTGCAAAATTAAAATCAGATGTGAATCATTCTCCCCAAGAAACATATTTGAATAGATTTAACACTGCCCCTCCGGTGGTTTATTTAATGTTTTCATTTAATGTATGTCCCGTGAGTGTTTTCTTTTCACACCTTACAAGTGAAGGTTAGCAAAAGCTCGATATCCTGAATCAGAGCCCGACTCCACTGGGGGGCAGTGCATTAGCACGTATATTAACACTGCACTTACCTCCTTTTGGGAAAGGAAGCTTTCCCAGAGAAATGTTCAGCTACCATGAGACGTTCTGCTTAATGCAACAAATATGCACGCATATGGGCTGTTAGATTACTGACTTGCTAGCAAAACAAGCAATGCTAACTTGAAGGTGAAACCAAATCTGAGTATAGAGGTAGTTTAAAGATAAACTACTTATTGGCACCAGGATCAACAGATTCTAAATTAGCTACAAAGCTGCAGGGAATCATGTGAAATCAGTTTTTTGGGGGGATTTGTTTTTTGGTGTTTCTTTAGTTGGTTGGGTTTTTTTTGTTTTTTTTTTTGGTTTTTTTTTTTTTTTTTTTAATTCTTAGCCCCTCGGGAGATTTGGGATGGTTTGATGTTCATCTGGAGGCTTGTCAAAATTCTATAGAAACTTAATAGCCTGCCAACATGGGTGGTTGCTGCTTGGAGGCATTTCAACATGGCAAAGGTCCTGTCTGCACGCTGCAAACCTGTATCTGTCAAAGGCTGCTTGGAATGGCATGAAAACAGGAGCTGTGTGGTGTCAGAACACCGTGTGCAGGATTGCAGGGGTAATGTATGCACAGCCCAGCTCTCCCGGGGCCTCCAAACTGTGGGAGGAATCCATCTAGCCTCTTAATTATTCGGAGCACTGCCTAAGAGTTAAACCCCACAAGATGCTGCCACACCTATATAGCAGGGTTTGGGTGGGGCGGGGCTCCCTGCTCTCTGGTTAGAAGAGAAATGAAGACCGGAGGGCAGCTGGGGAGCAGCGATCAAGCTGGGCAGAAGCAGAAAGCAGGGCAAAAGCCTAGGCATGGAGAGCTGGCATGCAGGCTGGGAGCCTGGGCTGGAGAAAGAGCACCAAGGGTGGGGACAGGAATGGGGAACATGACGCAGCTGGAAGGCAGCAGAGCCAAGTAGAGGTTGTGAATACCCTTTGGTGGGGTCCTGGCTGCTCCACAGCCAGCTGCCTGGTACGGTCTGGGTTACACGATTCCAGAAAATGGAATGGGACCTCCAGGGCTGGAGGCAGTCGCAGTGCACAGGGCCTTCAGGGCTGGAAGCAATTGCAACGTGATGGAATGGCACAGGTTGCTGAGGCTTCAGGAAGCAGAACCGGAGCCATCCTGTGCCAAGCAGCAGGATGGGGAAGAGGATGATCCTTAAACCATTCTTGTGATGAGGCTCAAGCTGCTACTTGCAGGCATAAGAGAAGACTGCTTGACAGAGAGCAGGGATGTCTGCCCCGTGGCAGCACAGAGAGATCTGCTCACACTTCCTCCAGCAGAGCGCTCAGGGATGGTGACAAGAATTAGAGTGCAGAATTAGCTGGTAGGACAAAACTTAGTTACACACCACCCTGAAGGGGGACATAGAGGTATTCTGGCCTGAACCCAGAAAAACTGAGGGATACACAGACATAGAGCAGCTACCATAGACGAAATACAGAAACTAACTGTAGAAGAGGAGGCAGTTGGGCAGGTCATGCCTTTCTGAGCGAAGCCCTCGCCCTGAGCAGTGCACGTGGAGGAACCGGTTAGCTCAGAGGAGCCTGCGCTGGCAGGCAGACTCGGACTGCCCAGGACATGCCCCTGGGAGAGACATGTGCTTTCTGCAACTCAATCGCCCTGCTAGAGTAAATGCTCTCTCACTGGGGCTCTCATAGTGGTTTTGCTGTTGCACAGCTGTACCCCTTGAGAGGGGGTGGGGTGCTTCTCTCTGTTTGTTTCACACTGTAGAGGAATGTAAAATATATATTCACATCTTGCTACAAGAAAGACCTTGAGGTGCTGGAGCGTGTCCAAAGAAGGGCAATGAAGGTGGTGAAGGATCTGGAGCGCAGGTCTTACAAGGGTTGGCTGAGGGAGCAGGGGTCATTTAGACTAGAGAAAAGGAAGCTCAGAAGGGACCTAATCACTCTCCACAACTACTTGAAAAGAGGTTGCAGACAGGTGGGAGTCTGTCTCTTCTCACAAGTGACAAGCAATAGAAGAGAAAATGGCCTCAAATTGCATCAGGGGAGATTTATATTGTATATTCTGAAAAATTTATTCACTGATAGGGTGTTCGAGAATTGGAACAGACTACCCAGGGAAACCACCAGCTCTGGAAGCATTCAAAAAACACGTGGATGTGTCAGTTGGGGATATGGTTTAGTTATGGGCTTGGCAGTGCTGGATTAATGATTGGACTTGATCATCTTAGAGGTATTTTCCAACCTTAGAGATTCTATGATATTTGCACCAGGAGTATACCTGTGTCTGATGGCTTGCACTAGTCCCAGTCACTGCACTTGTTCTCCTTTGGGTACATTCAAACAAGTTTCACAGAAGAGCTGGATGGAAGTGTTAGAGCTATTTAGGATTCCTCTAGGCTAGGAAGAGGCAGAACTTGCTGGAAATTTGTGCTTATTCATTAGCCCCTGCATTTTGGAGCTTGTGGAGAAGGAGATTTTCACTGTGCTTTGTGAATTTTGCTTTGTTTAGCTTTGTTTTGCCTTGCTTTGCTTTGTTTTATAGGTTTTTTTTCAGGGCTGGACATGCCATGGATGGCTTTGTCTGAGAGCCTTGTGGCCAAGAATACAGATTTACCTCACCACAGGTTGGTGGATCACATCTGGGCTTTATAGAGAAGAGACAAGGTGTCTGAGGAGGCACTCAGAGAAATGTCCTTTCTAGGTCCTGCATAGCTGATAAGCTATAGTATGGCCATGGGAGGATGAGGGGTGAAGTCAGATAGGCTGGGCTCTGGATAGGATAGATGGGCTGTTGGAAACAGTGCAACAGGTTCCTGACAGAGGAGAAACACTGTGTGTGGTTGGAGGTATGTCACTCCACTCAGTTTGTGGATAGCAGAGAAGTGCAAGGCAGAAAGCAGAGCTGGCTAAAACTAGCTAAGATAATTCTAAGAAGATTAAAAATAATTTTGGTAATTAATGGATAATTCATATTTATCAGGATTATAAGAAAGAAGAATAGCTTGCAGCTGTAAATTCAAGTAATTTTTTTACTGTCTTGGCACTTAAGAACTCACTGTAATTGCAGCAATGAGAAGCTGAAGGCTCTCCTTGGATTACACTTGCCTGCAATTCAGATGATACTGCAAACACTTCTTCAGTTCACATGGAACTTCATTGGAAAACTTGGATCATAGATGCTTACTGGTTTGAATATTGCATTTCCATCTTATGGCCTTTATTCAGTTTATTACTAAACATGGAAGAAATTAATTCACCCTGTATTTCATTTCTATCACATATGACAGCTTTCTAGTTTGTGTCTATGTGCATGACATTTGTGGCCAAATATTTTAAGATAAAAATTCCTTTTGCAAGGCCAGAATGGATGTTTTTCCCATACTTCATCTATCTGTTTTTTGAGGCATTTTGATGATGAAGTAACTTTAGTAGAATAAAGCTTATACTGAAACATATCTCAGAGCTACATTAAATTACCCTAATTAGAACAAGATTGTTGCATCTTCTCAGCTGCATTTTTAAAACTCTTTATACCTCCAAGACACACGAAAACCAGCCAGCAGATTTTTACAGAGAATTACATAGACCTTTGCTAATTCAATCTATCAGTACAGCAAAATGCATCCTGTCAGGAAAAAAATAAAAAGGTGATTCTGTAATAAATACTTATTATATAGTTAACAGTTATTAAATAATTCAGTCATCAAAAAAACAGGGCCAGATGGGATGTCGAGAAGTTATCTAACTCTACCCTTGTAATTCACATTAAGAGAATCATTCACCACACCAAAAAACTTCTTTCTAACTGGTTATTTGGAACCTGCAGTGAGCGAGATTATGCAGTTTTCCCCTGTCTGTTTACTCCAGTGCTTTGCCATTCTTGCTATTAGGCAGCAACTCTTTATGTCTCAGCAATATCTCTCCTCATTCACTTGGAGCTGCCGCTGTTTGTCTTACCCACCAGGGACATGAAGAACAGATTATTTCCTTCTGCTCTGCAATAGTCTCCAAGGTATTTGGGTCTGACCTCATGTTTCAAATTGGTCATATTTTATGCAAAACAGCCCTGATTCATCCAGTTGTGCACTATTAAGCCACGATTTTTAGAGCAATGGATGTTTGGGCTTCTACCTGGATTTTCTCCATGGTGATCTCATCTTTCTTGATGTGAATGTCTAAAGCCGAACAGAGTAATTTTATGAAAACCTAGACCACCCTGGACAGAGTTTGTAAGCTCTTTTTCACTCATTCCCTGATGAGGTTGTGAGAGAATAAAGGTCTTGCACTCAACTAGGGATCTACTAGAGGCTATAAAATCTTCATATATTGAGCTACTATGTGTTTGAATCTGGTAGGTTTTCTGACTTGCTCTTCTCCTCCCTTCCCCAAAATCTATGTTGGCATTACTACCAAGACGAGAAAAAACATCTTGCATTTGTCAGACATATATCAGTTTTGCAGCGTTGCTATTTATGCACCAGCAAATACATTCCAGTTGTGCTTAACAACTGCCCTGGGTTTTTCATTCCGCTGCAGTAAACTTGACCGAATTTGCTGTTCTGCCAGTGATGCCATAGCAACACAGTCCCATTCTTCGTTCTCCTTGCTTTGCCAGGCTGGTGAAGGGGATGTTGAGACTGCCATGGTAAGAGTGTTTTCATCTGGAGAACAAAAGCAATCTGCACCCTCAGAAAGCTGTCATCGTATCTTCTGCAGACTGCTGAGCCATGCCAGCTCAAATCTTTTCACTGTGATGCTGGATGAATGCAGTGATTCCAGCATCATGAACTGCTATTTTGAGTTGAATGCTCAAGTTGCTGAAAAAGATTTTTCTGGCAGAACATCTTTGCAATATTTCCACTACAAAAATCTGCTTTCATCCTCAAATTCTAACATCTCTTTTTGAGAACTGAATGTATTACGGGCAAACACACTTGTGTGGTCAGGAGAGAATCCAGTTGTGAGGGCTGGCAAGAACAGTTCTGCTTTAAACAGAGCAAAGAAATTGCTCCCCTTTGTCCATTAACCTCTCTGTGTATCTCCTATGTCAGCTGGTGGCCAACCCTGACCTCAAACTACTTGAGGATGCCTTAATAGATAACATATTTTTAACAAAACAACACAAAACTACAGACTTCAGCAAATATGCATTTCAGATATTTAATTGCTCTTTGATCAACTAAGTTAGAATTCGGTAAACACCTAAAGTGACCTGAGAAAAACTGGAGTCACTAAAGACATTTAACTGATGTCTTGAGCATAAAAGCAGAGCAAAGTGATACGTAACGTGTAGAGCGTAGGAGAGGCTGTAGTGAAGCTTGTCCTGTCTTTTTGGAGCACATCTGCAATGGGTTAGTGTTGACTGTGTTTTTTTCTCAGTGAGGAAGACTGAAGGATGGCTTTCACATGGAGACACTGAGCTGCTCAGAGACTTTGTTTGGTATAAAGCAGTGACTGCCCCTGCAGAGCTGGCACCTCTGAACTTTGAAGGTCAACAACTTAGAAGAAATATGGGGAGCTTCAGTTTCATACAAACCCTAAGATTTTTCCCATTATTAACACTATGTTACCCCTACTAAACAGAAAGTTAGGGTGTTCAGAGAGTGAAATTTCCACATTGCTACAGGTGGTGAAGTTTTAAAGGACCTCATCTTACAGGCTGCAGTAAAATCAAGCCCCAAGGACAAAAGAGCCAGATGATGAAAATATATGGTTTTACCTTTCTACCTTTTTTTTTCCACTCTACTCATAAGACAGTGCATTAAAAAATTGAAAAAAAACATTATGCACAGCAAAGTGATGCCTCCACATCTGATCTGTGATCTATGATGGGACAGGAATTTGTGGCAGTGGGGAGTGGAGAGAGTGGCACAGACAGGGCCTGTGTGGCTTAGCAAGATAAACAGCCCAAATAGGACATGACACTGCTGGGTGCTCCTGAGCTCCATGTGGGCTTGAGAGGAGCTGATGTTGCCACCTGCACAGAGCTCAGTGTCCAGGCACCAGGAGGAGACAGGAGGCAAGGCATGACATGCGGTAAACCCACTGTCTTAGAGCTGAGAATGGTAAATCAAATAGCTGTTTGGAGAGCAAGAAGCAGAAATACATTGTTTACACTAACCTTTTCTAGCCATTTCTTTTGTCTTTTGTAGAGCTGGATGGATGTTGGTGGTAATCCCACCTTAAATTTATCTTATTTGAAATACACATATTTCTAGGATGCAGATCTCAGCTTCTTTTTTGTGGCATGATCTCTTGACCACCCTGAAATCATGGCTGCTGCTGCTGCTGCTGGATTACTCCTCACTTTCTTCTACTTTCATTACTGTAGATTGCAAGTCATACTAATTTTAACAAATTTGCTACACCTAGAAGTATTGTTTTGCAGCCCTATAGGCATCTAATACTGATAGCTACACAGCTCTTGCAAACAGGTCCATGGTTTCTGAAGTCCAGAGGCATAGATTAGAAAGTATTTTAAGGCGCTACCTAGCCCAAATTTATGGGAGGTTATATTTCTAAACTAGAAATTTCATCACTGTGGTGATTCCTTCTTGGTCACAAATAAAATTTAAAATATTCTACCCATCCTTCAGGTTAAAATGTCTGCAGGTATCAATATGGAAATAACCAAGACACAGACAGCCCTGGATCACACAAGTGACTGTGGTGTTCAGTGGATGTAAATAACAAAGGACTATCCTTCTTGGAGAAGCTGTTTTGGTAAATTCAAGTCGAAGCATGAAGCAAGCAAAACATAAATTTTAGGCCTTTCCTGTCAAACACGATGTCTTGTTCCACTGGTTTGGTTGTTTCCCTTAGAACAGTATGAAAGCCTTGGGGAATACTAAATTGGTGAGAGATTCAGTACGCAAAACATAACTGTGCAAAACACTGAAGAAATCTCAGTCTGGGCATGAAGAATCACCCTTGTCATGAGTTGGTGGGATTTTTTCCCCTCATTCACACAAAATTGAATTTTAGGGATTGACCAGTGTGCCTCCTAGGTAAGCTGTGTACTGTCTGTGTGTTGCTGTGCCGAATGGGTGATCCCTAAATTCCAGGTGCAGATATGTTGAGGAAATCTAGTGCAGAAGGATTGTGCCTCTGTAAAGCAAGATGTTGTCAATTAGTCCATTGCTGGAAAATATAATTCAGAGAACTTTTGGAAGAGGAAATGCCAAGTTTCTAGTTAAACTTGTTGAGTATCTCTGGCAAATTGGAATAAGCAACTTTCTCTGGAGAGACTATAAAAATAACTGTTCAAGCCAAGTAAACAATGTATTCAGTGTGACAACTTTTGTCATTGTGTCAACTCTGATTTTCACAATTATGATGAATACATGAATGAAAAGCTAAAATAACACTAAAGGCTTGTAAACAGGGGGGGAGACTAAGAGGACCTGAACTGGAAAAATGGACTAAACCCATGAAGTTAAAGCACATTAAACCTCTAGGGCTTCTTCTGAAGGTGGCTGTTAGAGCATTCTCAATCTGTTTGCTTAACTAACTTAATATCCAGTACGAAAAAACCTGGAACAACCTAAGAGTTACATCACCATGCAGCTAAGAAAGCAGTGTGAAGGCCACACATGTGATGTTCCCTCATGCTTCACATAGTTGCTGCTGACATCCTGTGCTTAAGGTCTGAATGCTGGCAGCATTTCTATCTACAACTCTGAGATGTATCCATATGAAACTCACTGACTCTGCTGCAGCTGGGAAAGAGGAGTCTCCTCTCATAGCAAAAGACAACATCTTTCCATAGTTATGCAAGAAACTGCTCTACAGTGTCAGAAAGAGCTGCAGAACCCATAGAAGGCATAGGCAGACCTAAGATGCATATTCTTAGGTAGCTCAAACACAGGATGCCAATCCTTTGTGCTGTTTCTGTCCTTGGCCTCACATTACTGAAGGTTATCCTGCAGGGAAGCAAGGCTATCCTGGAAGTACACTGCAGTAATGGAGGTGAGAGCACAACCCACACAGGTAAGTAGACTAGCAGAATTTGTTTGTTGTGTTGCATAGTAGGAGCACACTTTAAAGGGAGGGGCTGAAACACAGAAGAGTAATTCCCATGGTAGACTGCTGTAGATCAGTTTGGAAGCAGCAAATATGGAAAACATTTGCTCTCTTATATAAACATGTTTATTTCTGTAAAGCCTTGGACCTGTCTTAGGAGGGTGATCTCATGTGCAGCTGAGTAGACTTCAGTTATCTTCCTATGGATCAGTCTGACAAGTTGCCATAGATGTTTCAGATAGTGTAGAAAACCTGTAAGCATTACTATACTCTGCTTGTGTGCCTCTGTGGTCCACTGGAACCCTTATAGTTGGATACAAGTCAAAGTAGCCCTCAGGCTACTTTAATATATTTTGGGGCTAAGCCAGGAGAGGCAAAGCCCAAAGCATGCAACAGGCTCTGTGCTCAGACCATCGTTGCTACATACGGATATATTTCTTCTGCTGTGCTAACTCCATAGTGGGTATGTGGTACCTTCTGGTCACACTTTGCGTGGTGCTTGTCTGCCCTGAGTAAAACAGACCCAGTCAGCCCAGCCTTGTTTTTTTAGGTAGGCTTTTTCTCCCTGTCCTTTAGAGATTTTTCGGTTGTATTAGAGATCTAAAACCTGTCACCTCCAGCAGTGTTTACTGCCATGTGCAGAGGGACATGGCTGTGTCTCTGTGAACAGTTCCACACTCCCTGTGTAATGGCAGTGGCTTCTATCTGGTGGGGTAGAGTGGTCACTGAAGTGCCCCACTCCAGACCTATGAGGGATAGAGACACAGTCCCTAGACTAGGAGGGGCTGAGACACATGAGAAGACATGGGTTGTCTGAACAACTCTGGTTCAAAGGTACAACCTGGCATTTGAGAATGAACATGACTGCTTCCTCCCTGAGGTGAAGCATCAGACACAGCTGTGCAGGTGAAATCCCACTGAAGTCTGCAGTGAAGTTCTCAGTGATCCTGGCGGCATCTGGATTTGAGCCATGACACACAAAGAGCACATTCTATATGGCAGTTGACAGAATTAATGAAAGAGGATCATGTAGACAAAACTGGTGTGTGTTCACTGCGCTCAAAGGAAGTAGTTGTGTAATTTTCCTATCAAAACAATATCACTATAACCACCAGAAACCTACCCTAACACAAACCCATACTTAGCAGCCTGATAAGAACCTTTAAAAGTCTCGTCAAAATAGCCAAATCTGAGCTCAGAGCCTGAAATGCAACACTATATATTCCAAGTGATGGAATAATCACCAGTATGTTAACAATTAATCAATACATCACAATTAGTGAAAATATGAGAAGTGCTGTAGCCTTTGTTGCACCAGTGGGTTTATTTGTAGTCTGTTGCTTGCATCGAAATGCCATATTGCAGAAAGACGAAGGGAGCCTGTCACAGCCCATTTGAAAAGTCACTTCTAAACAAGGCTGTCTGCTTTCATCCCTCTGCATTATCAGCTGAGCTGCTGGCACCAGGTATTCAAGGAATTTCAGAAGGAAGGAGAAGAGCACAGTATTTCCTTGTCACTGTGATAGATTTGACAGACCATTTGGGCAACACATCTAACATCCTGTCACACAAATTGAAATCTTTGGAAAGCCAGTAGTCTTTAAGAACAATACTCACCATACTCTAGGACTAGGATATTCAGTGATGACTAGTGCCTCTTTTACACATGAATCACTCACTTTCATCCTTTAAAGGTGTTCAGAGAACTGGAGGATGGGATAATGCTGCTACAGACTAACTAGTTTGGTAATTAAAGTGCCCACATCCACTCCTGTTTGTTCCCATATACCTGCATCTCAGGGAACAGGTTTTCTCTGCTAAAGATGGAGTTACTCCCCAGGCTCTTGTACATCTCAGAGACAATTAATCTTGTTTGCAAAGGCAATCATGTTTGTGTGGTGTGTGGTCAGTGGGCATGGCTTTAGGTGAGATCCTGGTCTTCACCAAAGGGGCAGGTTTGGCACTGGTGACTGGAGATGAGACAAAAAGGAACACCGGCTGCCGTGCCAAGTGATGTGGGCACCCTTCCTTCAGGGGACTGGCACCCAGCCAGCAGCCTAGCATGGTCTTTGAAGTATGAAGCTGCTGACAGTGCTGCTTAAGATCAGAAAACAGGCACTCTATTTAAACTATGGCTAGGGATATGGTGCTTGGGAAAGGAAATGTGATCAAGCTGAAGTCTGGGGAGTGCAGGCGTGCAAAGGACCACCTCTCTCCCTGCAGAATGGCCATGCAACCAGAGCCCCACTCCTCATTCTAGATAAAGTGCCTGAGCCTCCTTCAAATTGCAAAGTTCAGAGCTCATTTTTGTAAAACATAAAATGTTACTGCTCCAGTCACATGTTCCAAGCCCAGACACTCCAAATGGAAAGGAAAAGTATTGCTGAGCACACATAGTGCTGTGTTTTCTACCTTATCATGAAGCCAGTGGCACGCTGCTATGAACAAACCTTCTCTTATATACAATTTGTATATATTTTCATAAAATTCTTGTATATGCTTTGGGATTGAAGTTATTATACAATAAGACTGGTTCTATCCCTCTATGCACGCTGTTTCTCAGTAGTACAGCACAAAGTGTAAGACATGTATAAACTTTGGGCTTTTGCACTTCAGTGACATCCTGAGTGAACAGAAGGCACCCTCTAAACAGTCCTCTGACTTTGAGTTTATCCCAGGCAGACATGCCTGGTCCTCAGTTCTCATAGATTAAATCTTCCTCTCTTCCACTGCCTCTTCCTAAGGCACAGACTGCAAACCCCTCCTAACCCTCTCATACCCTGCCCATTTTTATTTTCAAGTCAGAAAGGTGTGCACTCCCCAGCAAAGACCACTTCCATGCCAGGTCCAAGCTTTCAAACTGCATCCATCTTTCTGTCACTTTGCCCAAGGAAGTGACACTTTAGAGAGGGCAAGATGGTTTCTTACCTACTTGAAAATCTAAGCTTTTTTTCCCAATCTTTTCCTCACAGAATTTATGTTTGGGGGAGAGATCAAGTATGGACAACTTGTGGGAATCTTTTTCTTGGTGATAATTATGATGAATGCAAAGAGTTGTACTGCAGTATTTCACCTTAGCGTGGCCAGGTCCAACTAACCATATTTTTAGGCTCCCAATAGGAATGAAGTAGACCCCTGACTTGCTTCAGGAACTTGTTCTCCTATACATAGAGGGAACAACATTAATTTCCCTTGGCTGTTTTGGAGGAGTACTGAATAGCAAAGGGCTTCTTCCTTTGTTTGTTATACAGGACTGGTGATTTCAAAGAAAGCACCCAAACTTGGAGTATCAAGCTTGCTACACTGTACCTGCTCAGGCCCTCTACCCTGTGCCATGCAAAGATTCAAACTAGAGACTTTCCCAGATATCACTGGAAATATAAGGAGGAAACAAAAGATGAAACTGTGTCTAAGTGTGTCTTTGATAAGAGGATTAATTTAAAACTGTACACTTTGCTCATTTAACTTTTTTTCTTTTCTTCAAGGAAACATAAACCACCACTATAATTGTACTTTGGCCTGTGGTAATAATATCCCAGAAATAACATCTCTACTTAAAATCTAGCAGCTTAAGATCTCTGTGGGGCTGCTTCTTTCACTTCAAGACCTATAATTAGCCATCCATTATGGCACTGAGCAGTGATCCTAAGGAAGCCTGTATTTTCCCCCCAAGCACCCCACACAGACATGCCAGAGACGAGGCAGGCAGCACTCTGCAGTTCACCCTTCTGCTCAACCCAAGTAGCTCAGAGAGTGGGAGACCCTCCCTGGGGGGCACCTTGCAGGGCTCTTCAGCAGGGACACCCTGCGGGTACCTCACAGCTCTCAGGTGCCTGGTGCTGTGTCTCACACTACGAACACCAGGATTGCTACACCCTAGGTCCTAAAGCTAGGATGGTGTGATTTGGGCTGCCTTTCCCCCCTTCTTTTTGCTTTGGTGTGAGCAAAGAAAGCAGCTTTCCAGCTAGGAAGGATGGGAGGCCACTAAGACAAGCACTTCTTTCCTCTGGGAAGGGAAAATCTCCTCAGTCTTTGAACCAAACACACCTATTTTGGGGATGAGCATGTCTTGCTGGTGCTGCTACAGGTCTGGCACTCTGTGCCTCCAGGCAACTAATGCTCTCCTGGCAGGACTGGAGGGCGTACTTCCAGGGAGCTTTGCAGGTCAAATGGAGGACTGAGTTCAAATGGTATGAAATGGTGCATACAAAGAAGACCTGGCTGATGGTGTTGCCCTGTGGTTTTGGAAAAGTTTTTAGCTCCCCTTAAAATAAATAAGCAATTTTATCAGATAAAGTACTGTAAACATATAAACAGTTCCACTTCACAAATCTGACATTTGAATTGGTTTGTATTTTCCGAAGCCTTTTCCCAGTTTTATTGTCTAAAACTCTTTTCTGAATTAGAACTAAATTTATAAATGGTTGAAGTTGCTTAGAAACTGTTAGCAGGGTTTGTGTGTGTGTATGTGAACAAATTCCTGGCTGAAAAGACTGCTCCTTTCTGTGTGTAACCTTTATTAACATTAACGCAAACTCCTCTGTGAAACTGGCCTGGAGAACTCTGTTGGTGACACACTTAAGGCACTGAGACCAATGTACAGACAGGTCTCAGATGTGCCAGACTTCACCTCTCATACAGCTTTCTCTGTATTATATTACCAGCCAGCCTAAACTCGTATTTAGAAAAGACATCAAACCCCCGAGTGTGAAAGCTCCACTCTGGATTCTGATGGCAGTTGTCAAGAAGACAGAGTCTCCAAGGCCCAGCAGCACCAGGAGTATTGTTCCAAGACAGCTCTTGTGTTAAACCTGAGTGCAAAGTAAAGTAAACAATGTCTTTTACAAGCACTTCATTACTACAGAATGCCATCACACACTCAAATTTGCTTTTCCCAGATTCAGTGTAACAGGACAAAGACAGTTTCTGTGAAGTACCAGAAGTCTGAGGTCAAAGGCATGAAGGAATGCTGGAGGGGTAGTTCTCTGCTAGACTTTTAAATGTGATTATTCCTCACAAGCAATATTGTATGTTGATCCTCACCAGCCTACTACCACTGTAAGAAACAAATCTGTGACCTTCCTCAGACACAGATGTACTTTAACTTCACTTTGGATTGTGTCTTTAATAAAGAAATGGATCCAGAGAGAAGTGAGCCTTGACTAAAAGAAGAGGTCACGCTTTTCTGAAATTGCCAATGATCTTCCTTTCTATGATAATGCAAAGTTGAAGGTTTGAACTAAATACTAGATTAAATCTCTAGACACTGCAATAGGTCAGGCTTGAAAAAAGCAATTTGTGTTACCAGATAGGGGCAAATTCTTTATCTAGCAGCTGTACATGTTGAAGTATATCTCACATTGCTTGTTTAGTAATATCAAGGCCTGATCTTGTTCCTTTGGAAACATGAGGGCAAGTTGTACAAGGCATGGGAAATTTATAATAATTTTAAAGAAATAGAGTGAGCTCACTTTTTGGACATCCAGTGTTATTGGAGATAAAACTCAAAAACTCCCTGCTTTGATCTTATCCCTTAGCCAATTGTTTTATGTTCTGTTCTGTGCTTTTCATAAAAAATTTGTTATGAGTCAATCATCTCTTCATATTTATGATATTAAAGTATGTCTATAATTTTTAAGCCTTACTAGGGTGTTGTAAAGTGATCATGTTTACATTCAAGGTAGGAATCCACGATATGCAGTGTGGCAAGCGTAAAAGTTGTGTTTACTTGGATAGCTGGGAACTCCCACAAGAGCAAGGAAGAAAAACTGTATGATGTCCTTGGGGAAAAAGAAGCTGTCTGGTGACCAGGGAGAGGATCAGGAGCTTTCTGGAGCTGTTAGTTAAACAATTCTTCTAGTTGCTGGACTCAACAAGGGCTTAACACAGCTGCCCATGTACAGGTGCCCGGCAGCATCTGAGATGACCCGTGGCACCCTGCCTGACCCAAGTGTGCCACTCCAAGAGGCAGCAGGTCCCCTCAAGGCCCTGTGTCAGACCTGCCAGCCTCCCACAGACATCTTACATAGCACAGTTTAAATTACAGTAGCCACGCAGAGGGGCAAAGGAATACAGCTCTTCAGAAGGATCATTTAAAATCACAGGCAGCAAAAAAGCAACACTTAAAGATCTCGTCTCTGAGACCACATAAAAGCAAGATGCAGAGAGATTTTCAGATTTCAGGTTATGATGGCAGTCAGGGAAAGAAAATAGATATAAACTTCCAGTGCCTGGTGCCCACACAGTTGCTTATTTCTGCATGAACTAAGGGTGAAAATACTGGTTTTCTATTTCATACTCTTCCAGGTCAGCAGAAAAAAGAATCACATCATGTGAAAAAGTGCCATATGGAGTCAAACTATCTGTGTTTTTACGTATAAACTGAACATATACATATAGGGGATGTATGGTATAATAAATAAAAGCCATCAAAGGCACTGTTCCTCTGATCAGCAGGCCTGAATTTTGAAGGCAGGATCAAAAATCTGGGGCCTCACACAGTAGATCTGTTGGATAAATGGGGACAGGTTGGAGAGGTGCAGAAAAACCCCCAAATACTGCATTTCCCATAGCAAACAGGGCCTGTTAAGTGTGAGCACACTGACTGCAGCTTCTTAGAGCTCTCCAGCTCCTCCTGAGAACATCCTTATCAAGAGGTTTTCATGATGCTGCTGCGATTAATGTACAAGTTGCACCAGGCAGAAGAAAGCTGAGGCACAGAACTGTCATTGCATGGACAACCCTGGCTGTGTCCTGACTAGTACTGTATTTGGGGCTCTCTGACATCTTCAGGGCACTCCATGTTCTATCTCTTTGTTTTGAACTAAAACTTACACTTTGTTCATGCTGTTTCTCACTCCCTTCTTAATAGTTAGAAATTAACACCCTTGACATGCTCTTAAACCACACTGTTCGGCAACTCTTTTGCAGTGTAGGCAAACATTTGAGTTTAGTGTTAAATATGTGGGTGCTGTACAGTACACAAATAAAGACTGTCTCTTTCTCAGAGATCTTACAGTCTGAAAGATAAGAAGATGAAAGAGTGCTTGGAAAGATGAGTAACTGGGGGGACTGTGGGAGGGACTCACCTCAGTTAAAACATAAAAATCTGGAAATCATTCAAAGAACATAAAGATTTTGGTACTGGAAGTGTTGATTTTTTATGTATAACAGTTTTGCAATTAAGACCGAAAGGTGAAGCTGTTGACATTTTCTTGCACCTGGTTTTGCTGAGACTGAGGTAGTGTGTTGCTGCTCATTCTCCTGACACCCCCAAGCCACCCTGCTTTGGCAGTCTCTGCACAAAGCTCAGTGCTCTTGCTCAAACCAGTGGTCCTCCTCTGAGGGTACACTCACACAGCAGCATACTGACATCCCATAACAATTTGTTGGGCTTTGACCTTGAGAGGGGCTGGAGCTTTGGAGATCAGATGGATATATATGATGGATGACTTTTCCTTTATACACAAGAAATTCTTAGCCTTTTTTTTGCTTGCATGTACTCAGGAACGTTATGAGTCACAAAGTAAACTGAAATAAATATGATGTAATCAGCATGTACAGCTTTCCATGATTCACTTTTGCAAACATTTCTTCAAATCAAACCCGTATATCTTGACACATCAAGCACAAGTTAAAAGCAAGTGCCCTCAATCACAAGGGCACCAGGCTGGTCTCTCCTTGGGAAGGACTTCCAACTCAGCATGTTCCATGATTCTATGATTTGAGAGACACACTTGGAGCCATCCATATTTTGACTTCAAGCCAGTGAAAACCAGGTTTTTTTTTCTAGAGTAGCCAAAAGGTTGGTAGAGTGGGAGGCACCTAGTGCCAAGGTAAAACTATGCATGTTTCTTGTCATATGTCTTCAAGTGATGCATTCCAGAGTTGTTCTTCATTTAATCATCCAGAGATGAATAAGCTACTACTTATTACAAACTAATTATGTTTTAAGCAGCACAGTTAAAAGATAATCTGTGCAACAGAATTCCTAGTGGCAAAACATCCAGGATTTTTTTACATGTAAAATCATGAAACTGCTGTGATGCTTTTGAAGTTTTAACACACACATGCGTTTGCTTGAAAACTACTATGCAAGCAATAAACTCTCTTGTTTGGGTCTGATCCTTCAAGGTGCACTTAACCTCATGGGCTCAGTCCTCGCAAGTTTGACGTAGCTGATAACATTTTTGAACCATGTGTTTATCACTCAATGCCATTAAGAAAAAAAGAGATCCGTGGTTTTAGTATTGATTAGTTTCCTCACCAAAAACCCTGTTCCCAGCTAGAGCACTGAAGAGTGGCACACAGGAAAGAGGCTTAACAAAGGGAGAATACCCCAACATAATGCCTTTTTCCTTTACTTCTCTAATTGCTGCAGATGTTGTGCAGTTGCACCTATGGAAAGTTAAATATTATGTCTCTGTAACATTTTTGATCTTCATTAATTATAGCTCAGAAAACCTTAAAAAAACAGCCTGGCTCTTTAATACAAATAAGATTAATTGCATGGTTGTTCAGAAAATGAACCACCAGTAGTTAAACAAAAAAATGTTTGTCTTTAAGCAGCCCTTGAATTACTTTTTTTAAAACTGTTACAGGAAGTGAAGAGGCTGCCAAATTACCATGCCCGTGAGCCCCACTCTCATTATCAGCCTAAACGAGCTCACACACCCCGCCACTTTCATCCTCTTCCAGGTCCAAGAAAAAGAAAAAGGAGGCATAAAAAAATAAAACCAACCTTCCACACAAAGAGGTGTCTCTGAAGTCTGGAATGCACCCTGGCTGTTTGAAGACAAGATTTATACCTGACACCCTCCTTTAAGCTCATTGTTGAGACTCGCCTGCGTTCAAATCAACCGCAGACTGGCTGCTGCAGGTACTTCATCTTACAACGACCGCATCATCTAAGATAAATGCACCAGGAATTGCTAAACTTTTGAGGTGAAAAAAAAAAAAGGCGGGGGGGGATGTGGGGGGAAGAAAAATCAACCCCCTGATGCAGGTAGTGGGTGGAGGAAAAGACAGACAGGCACGAAGGAGTGCATGAGGGAAGTGTCCAGGGAAGGCAGTGAGAGCCAGCAGCCTGCGGCATGGGGTGCAAGGCTGAAATGTGTTTAGCTGACAGTGTGGGCACCTGTGCTTTAGCCCAGCCTCTCCTTGCCTTTGGCAGCCAGGCTGTGGGACCAGGCACTGGGCAGGGATGCTTAAGCCACCCTCACTGCAAGGGAAGCCGTAACCTGCTGGCTGCCTGTGAAGGACTAAAAGGACATTTTTGACTTGGTGAGAAATGATGAGAAGGACTGTGGCATCAGCTCATATGTTGCCCATGTTTCCTGAGGCAAGCCTGATTTCCTCATTTTAGGCATAGCCATCCTCTCTCTAAGCAAGTTGTGGCTAGCCAGTTTCATTTGGCAACTTAAATTCTTCTGGAAGAAAAACCTTGGTAGTAAGGACTTGATTTTATACTGGACCCATCTGATGGGAGGCAAAGCCATAGAGCACTGCGATATATGAAGCAAATGATAGGAGAGAAAGAAGAGCGTGCTCAGGACGGTGTCAAGACATAGGAAACACAGCTGAACATCCCAGAGCTGAAACTCTAGCATTAGCAGGAGGTTGCACTAATTACTGAAGGCTTTGAAGTGACACGGGCAGAAAACGTCTGTCATAAGAGGGAATAACACCTGGCAATTTGCAGAGATACTTATTGTCTATATCATAGTATTGCCCAAAGGCCCAATGAAAGTTGGAGCATAAGGATGCAATTTGTGGTGCAGAGCCAGTTAAGGGGCATTTCCCAGGGTGAAACATTACCATGGCATATGGAATAACGCTACGTTAATCCATGGCACTCAAAAGCAGTTCTGAGGAGATATTCTGAAATTACATGGATAGAGAAAAGAAGGTAGAAAAAAACTACAATATAGATGGTTAATGTAAAGCTTAAATGTTCAAAAAACATGCCCTTCTGAAGCATTTTCTAATGCCTATCTTGGATCCTGAGACAAGAAAGCAATACGGGATTAGCAACAAAAGTCAAGTTCTTAAGGACTGTTCTAGCATCAGAGATTTGCCCTGCTATTGGGGAGGACCTATCAGCATTTTCTGCATTTAACCCAACAGAAAGCTCTAGATTTAGTTTTCTGATTTTTTTCAAGCAGTTCAGAGCCAGGCCTTTACAAGGCTTCTTCCAAAATTTCTGGGCTTACAGTGATGTTTCAGATGTTGAGATCTGGGAAAAAGGAGCTGGTTTAATCCATTTCAGTTATAGAGCACTTTCTATATTTAGGATTTTAAATTATGTTTCATTAAGAATGCAAATTATGAACATTTTTAGGACTCCAGGTACTTGCATGTCCCAGCTAGCACATAAACCCCATGCCATTACAAATCTGAATAAAGCTGGTTAAGTTTGAAGCAGATTTAAAACAGGGGAAAAGGGAAGGCGGGAAGACAGCCTGAACAACAACATAACCACACCTTCTCTCTTGGGTGGGAGGAGAAACATCTGCAGTAGCACTGAAGCAACACAACTGCATGTAAAGCTGTGGCATCAGTAAGGGTTGCCACAGGCATCCCATTCTACTTTTTACATTTGAAAGATTTACCATCTTTATT
>VXBX01008450.1:54337-103294 GCA_013400415.1 Scytalopus superciliaris | reverse complement strand
TTTTTTTTTTTTTTTTTTTTTAATGTGTGAGCTGTTTTTTAGTTTGGTTTTGGTTTTTGGTTTTTTTCTTCTAACTTGGGGGATGATGTCTTCTATGTGGTGCCACCAGAAGGTTCTCAGAGAAATCAGTTCCATCAACCCATGACCAATGTATTGAAAAATGAAGCGTGGCTCCAGCACAGCAATCACGAGAGTATGTTGCGGACACTTAGCCTGGAGCCTCCATAATTTCCGACACCAGGCATCTGAGGAAATAGCATTCAGTATTTCATTTTGACATTTCAGCTCTTGACAGCGCTACAGATTGCTGCTTGAACCTAAAGTCAAATGCAATAAACTGTGCAAAGCTTCACACACACACACACAGACACACAAAAGCGTAAGCAAGGCCAGTTCGGCTTGCCCTGTCTCACTGAGAGCCACCAGAGTGGGAAACTAAAATACAGGCTCTAAGCAGCTGCTCCATTCCAGCCTGGCTGTTAGAAATAACTTGGAATTTTCAAGAAGCCTCTGGCCTCAGCATAGAATCATAGAACCATTTAGGTTGGAAAAGAACTTTTAGATCATCAGGTTCAACTATTAACCCAGCCCTGCTAAGTCCAGAACAATGTAGAATCATCATGTTCTTCCTTTCCCAAGTGAATCTTCAGCATCTACCAAAAAAGGTTGCAATAAACAGTGATGAAAGACCATCAGAAGATAAAAATATGAGTATGGATAACAAGATTAGATATTAACTGAGATTGTTCACATAATTGTGTGTGATTAACTACCTGGCCAGAGTATAACTGGTTTTTGTAGGTGTACGCACTGTGCATCTTCTGCTGCTGTTGAATAGATCTTAGGGCAATGACACGCTGAGAAGGCTGAAGGGGGCCTGATAATCACTGGAACCTTTAAAATTACTTCTGAGCTAGTGAAAAATGTGAATACTTATTTATATGTTATATGTACACATGTATGAAGAGCTACATGGTAAATCCATAGACATGTTTTAAGTTCAAGATAGTTTTTCTGCACCCTATGAAATTTCTTTCTCCCCTGCATTTCTGATCAAACAAATCATTTTACTGTTCTGGAAATGGAACTTCAAACCCACAGTTTGGTGCTCATTGCGTTATCCAAGAATGAGAGCACCAGTAATGAATTAAGACAGAAAATGCCCTGGATTCCCCAGCAATTCTTTCTCCATCCCCCAGAGGTACCACCTTTCTCCCTGTCCTCTAATCCTTTGCTATTTTGTCCTCATTCAGTCCTTCACCTCCTATTAACTCAGTTTCTTCCTCAACACACGTTTTGTGGTGCTGATAACTCCTTTTCTCTAACTCTCTCTGAGTCCTCTTGCTGCCATTCCTCAGTCCATTCCAGCTCAAGCAGTGCATCAATGGAAAGCAGCAGGTATCCCTTCCCTCTGCCCACACCTCACAGCCATTGCTGTTTCCCACAGCCACTGCTCATGTCCCTGCTGCTCTTTATACACCCAGGAGCCCAAACAGGATTTGAGCATCCTTTCCTATGATTCTCATGTTTGCTACAATCCTGGCCCTCTGTTCTACATGCTCCCTCCATGCACCTGTTTTTCATAGCCATTCAACTCTTGCACACAAAGAAGGTGGCAAAGACATGCTGGGGACATGCTGCCTTAGCACCAGAATAATCCCACCTGGACAGAAATCCCAGGCAACTCACTGTCACCTGCTTGGGGCCCATTGCCACCAGGGCAATGTGACATTATACATCATCAGCCTCTGCCTGCAAACGTGTGGTTAATGTCAAGATCATCTTGCAAACTGAAATGCAGCAAGTCATATTTATGACTTGAGACAGCTATGAGAAGAGCCCCTTCCAGCTTTCTGGCACACCTGTTTCTCTCCAAGAGCTGAGGACAGCCTGCCTGGTCCAGACAGTCCCTTGAAGTGCCCCAGGCCCCTGGGCTGAGGTAGCTCTTAGAAGATGGCTTAGTCTGAATGAACGTGCAGCCCTGCATAAGCAGTGGAAAAATCACATTGTAGCTGTAGCAATGTATTCTATAACAAAACCTTGTAATAAAAAAATTATTTATTTCTGTGACCATTTGCTTAGAATAAGGAAAGGGTTATAGAAACAGTATTTCTGGAAGATACAACTGTCAAGTGCAGAACAGCAACCAAGGAACTACATTTCTTTTACAGCTTGTCTAAAGTTTCACCTTGCAGAGACCTGAGGGCACATTATAATGATGTACTTTAAAACAGCAAACAATGAAAGCTAATTCTTCTCCAAAAATGGCAAACAGGAAACTTGTTCAAATGACAAAGTTTTCAGGGGATAGCAAGTGCTTGTGTTCACATGTGTTCTCAGGTTGCTTTCAGAGTCCATCTTTGGCTGCCTTGGCTCTGCCTTCTAAGACATCTCCAAAAGCTCATGTACATGTCTAAGTGTCAAATGTGTAGTGCATCTCAGCCACTGCAACAGCAAGTGACAGTTAATTAAAACCATGCATTACAGAGAGCTCATCCTTTCATGATAAATGGTGGTATCGACAGATGAGTTATTTTTACATTGAGCTTAATTATGTCAAATCTCAGCACACAAGTGTGCTGCAGAAAGGGTAGCACTTCTCTTTGTTACTAATAAGCTGTGATTGTTATTTTTCTTCTGCACTATTCACATGTAAGGAAAAGTGACCCAAGCTCACATAGATTATATGCCAATTAAAACCCTTCCATTTTTGTGGTCATGTCATGGCATACTAGGTATGCAAACCTGTTTAAAAAAAAAAGGCCATAAGACTGTCCCATCTCTTAGCACCACATGGTGATGTAACTTTAAAGCCCTAAGGAAAAAATGACCGAGTTTGCCCATCTGCACAGAGTCAATTCTGTACATTTTTCTTGCTCGGAGTATTACATATAGAGCGCTCCTCACCTGAATCCCTGAGGTCCTGTTTTTCTCTCACAGACATATTCTTCTTGTAGGAAGAAGTCAAAGCTGTATACAGAGCTATAAAATGGTTCTCCCTAATTTATGTGCCCAATAAAACAAACTTCTCCAAAAGGGAATAACTTCAGTCTTCAAAACAAAAAGATCAGATCATGCTGCTCCTGCTTTCAAAGCAGCATCAGCAGCTGAAATCAGTGGACCTGCTAGGAGAAAAGTGTATTAGCTCAGCTAACAAAGTCTCCCAAATAGAAGCCAATTAGTTTTCAAGAAAAGTGGGGGGTTTAAGTCTATCTTCGGTGTTCAGAAAATATTATAGTTACTGTAGAATATTTTAATTTTGAAGCCACTCAAAACCCTGGAAATGAAAAGTACGATGACCACATTCATACCACCTATTCACCCTTCACTGAAGTTTGCCACTGCAACACCTTGCTCCTAAATCTCTGCTGTGCTGTCTGCTTGCACTCTGAGTAGTTGTTCTTTAACAGTTCAAAAAGTATTGCTACACCTTTAATAAGGACTAAAGGCTTGCATACAGGGTATGGTCAGCACATTTCACAGGAGTATATGGCTTCCACAGATCAATTTATTAGTGTAGGTGTATGACACACTGAAATATAAACATAAATATACATATAGAATGTATAATTTGGAACAGGGAGCTGAATTTCCTGCACCTGTCTCTCAAGAGAGTGACAAAACCACGGGGTTATTGGATATTTGCAGGAAGGCTACTTTGTTGGTTTTTTGTGGGATTTATTTGGTTGTTATTGTTGTTTTTTAAACTTGGTGTATTTACTCAAATTTTACATGGATTCCAAAGCAAATGGTGCTTGTGGGGCCGTGATGCAGCTTCCCACAAACCTCCACAGCTTAACTCCACACCCCCAGCCCTTCTCCCCAGAAGTCCCTGGAGGTGTCATGGTGCAGATAGCTGGGCCCGGGTTCCTGATGCACTACAGCATGGGAGGAGGCTGCCCCATGAGCCACTGACAAATGCACATGGTATCAAGGTCTTTGCAAATGTCCTGGTGGGGAAAGCTTCAGTTGGAACTGACCATCAGCCACAAGACACTGATCCATCAACCTTCATCCGTGCTGGTGTTGCTGAGGCTACTTGCCTCTTAGTTGCATCTGATTTTAATTAGCCTAGCCTAACATCTAGCATGTTTCTCCTAAGAAAGTTTCCTCCTTCACTGGGGATCAAGCCAGTTTCACAACAGGAGCAGTGCCATGATAGATTCAGTGCTCCATGGAAGCCACAGAATGTGGCAGCATCCTTGTTACAACCAGAGTCTGAGAAGAGTGAGACACCTCAAAACGGAGATCCTCAAAATGCCTTGGCCATGACCCTGGCAGGGCTTAGGAATTTGGCAAGTCCTCCAGACTTGCTCCAAAATCCAGCTTACCTTTCCTACCACTACTTTGTATCTTTGCACTTAATAAGGCTGTCATCTATGGGACAACGCAAGGCCAAATGCCTCTGCCTTCCAGCATCCTTCTTTGTTTAAGCAAAATATTGGAAATTTTCCCTCTAAGTGGCTGGGGGCAGGCTGGGTGGACTCCATGGAGAGGAAGCAGTTCAGGGACTCTGGCTGGGCAGCATGGCTACAGGGACTGTCTTGCAGGATTTGTCCAGCTCTCTCCTCTTGAAGCTTTTCTGCTTTGCATGAGACAGTTTTTTTCTCTTTTTCACTCAGGCACATGACTCCCAAACCTAGCGACTGGGGCACCACCTGGGACAGGGTTTGGAAACCAGGCTTCAGTTCTTACTCTGAACAAAATTTAAATATCTTATATTGAGTGTTGCCCAGAGCCCACACCTCCATACACCCTGTCAAGTACACTGGCCACCACACAGCAGCACTGTTCTTCTGCTGCTCTCCAAATAGTCACTTAAGCCTGGAAAGGTGTAACAGTTGAAAAACAAGAGGAGTGGACAGACAGACACCTCTTTCAGAACACAGAAGAGGTGGGGCTGGGGGCACTGCTGTGAGTGAAACAGCTAAAGTCTCCCCAAGCTGAGAAGCAGATCAAGTCCAGGTCTCCCACCAGAGCTCCCTAAGCATGGGCTAAATATAACAGCGTGACCATTCTCATAGGAAGAACTTAACGTGTGGTGTGTGTGTCTGTTCACCCAGCACAGACCAATCCAGGTAAAGCATGTCCAGAAGCACATGTTCAAGCACGCAAGGAACTCAGTGGATGCAAACGTGGGTGTTAAGGTATGTAGGTACCTCTGGGGTGAAGAGGCAGGCAAGCAAGGTTTCTTAGGATCTAAATTTTAGACTTAGTGTGTGAAGTGACTTGTCTGCTAGTCATCCAAGTTCCTCCTTGGGATTAAGTTCATGGAGATGATCTAACAGAAAGTACCTGCTTCTCACCTCAGAGTGCTCCCAAATCAAAGATTCAGAGTGTGCCTGCTATTCTACACACTTCTCACACACCCACCACTAATTGCTCTCCTGTGATTAAGGAAAAGTGTTTCATCTATATATACAAAAAAGGGTCAAAACTCCAGATGAAAAATATTGCAAAGTTAAACAGTACTGCATATGAGTTTTCATCTGTTCTGCAAAAACGGACATGTCTATGAAGCTAAGAAAAGGTCTGTGTGCACCACTTGTTAAATTAATCCAGCAGGCCTCAGTAATGATAGGGAAAATACCACAGCTTTGCTTCTGTATTTATTTCAGGGAACTTGAGCTGTTGGCAATGCCTTTGAACTTTGCTTTGCAAAAGGAAAAACAGATGTCTTTCTTTTTCACTCATTTTGATTAAACTATTACAGTTTGGGCAGCTTGTGTAGCAATTGCACCTTTAAGTTTTAGTCCATCTCTGTCATAGGGACAGGCAACAGCAGATAAAAGTACAACATCAGCAATTTGTTAAAAGAAAAAACAAAAACACCCACAACATCAGGACTAAGGGAGCATCTCAAATCTTTCCACTCTTTCTGCTAAACTGGTTTTAAAAGGGATGAACAGAAAGTCCTGAAGGAAGAAAGCAAATCCAGACAACATGCTTTTTTTCTTTGCTACTGTGTTTTAGAATTCCAGAAGAAAAAGCCATGCACAGACAGAAAAAAATTACTTTAACTGCTAAACACATATATCATCCCACTGCTTTTGTCTTATTTTTGTCACATGTATTTTAAGAAATAACTTTGTGATGCTTCTTATGCGCATCTCTGAAATTCTCCAGGGATGCTTGTATATTTAGGAAGATCTTACTGAATTAATAAGCCAGAGCACTTTGGTAAAGGCTTTAAAATAATGTAAGTGAGAGGTACAACCAAGGCTGTGCTATGGATGAGCAACATATGGAGTTGAGCTTGACTGCAATGCTTTGTTGAAGGCAAGCACTCCCTTCCAAAGCAGGCAGCTCTATCAGCTGTAAGCCCATCACTTCGCAGTCACAGACTCTTACAGCGATGCCATACAAAGCCTTTTGAGCCGCTACAAACCACAACAAGTTCAAAACCTGACTCATGTCTAGAACTTCGGCTCACTCGCTGCCGCTGGCTTAGTCGCTGCCAGCAGCCCGACATGCATCTGCTAATCCTGCGGTATCCTCAGCACCGTTCCCTCCTGTGGGAAAGCCCTGTTTAGTCAGCCTCGCAGAAAGGTAGGGGATTGCTGTATTTCTCTTACCATTGTGCTGCTTTGTTCTTCTTGCATTCCCATCTTAATGACCGTGCGAGCTGTTGGCCTTCCACACTTTCTTTGTGCCTATGTAAATTCAGTGTTTGATGCTGAAGAGGCGGAGACGATTTCTAAGTCAAGGGGCAGGTGTGAGTGAAAGGAGCAACCCAACAGCCAAACTATTTGAAAAAGAAACCTTTAATGTCTCATCAGCTCAGCGCTGAAAAGAAAAAAAAAAGCCTTCATAACTTGTCTTGAAAACTGGAAAAACAGGGTGTCTGGCTATAATTTAAGACATTAATAACAAGAAGATACTGCGGTTCCCTGACATATTTTGACTTTTGAGCAGCAAAAACTTAAAAACTAGGTCTGATTATTAAAATGTGAAACACTGTCAGTGACAAAGAAATTCCAGACAGGTTTAGCCCAGGCTAAATTTTATAGCACACCTGAAAAAATGGGTCTTTCCCTTTCCTGAATGGACATACTGACAAGTACTTTGGCATGGCCAAAAAATTTTTACTGTAACAATTTTACAGGACTGGCCGTGGTCGTCAGAGATATTCAGTGGCTATCATGAGCAATCCTGAAACTGCAGCCTTGGGATGTGACAGACACTCTGATTAACAAACTAAGTTTCAGCAAAAAGTATTTTTCACCCACAACCAATAAGCATACACTCTTTCACTGTGGAAATCTCCTTTCCAGCACAGAAAAACTCAGCAAAGCAAGAACAAACACACTTTGCCATATAGGAACAGCATGAGGCATCTAAATTCCTCCAATTTATTTTTATTTCCCTGATCCAGAAAAGCCTTTCAAGAATGGAGTTAAAGCTTAAGAACATGAGTAGTGTACTCACCTTCTGTGGGACAATTTGAGCATTTGAAGTTGTGTATGTGCTTATAATCTCCGCCACTGTAAGTCATGATTGACAAAAAACAGGCATATACAGCCTTCTTTGCACAACCATCTTTACAGTCATCATGGAAATCTCAACAAGAAACCAAAAATCAAATTTCCTATTGGATTTCTTCCTTCTGCTGAAATAATCAATTTTCTACATGGTTGCCTCATCTAGTAAATTTTTATGAAGGTAGTAGATAGATGGGCAAATGCAAGCATCCTGCTCCTTGCGCCTTCAAAGCTATCACATAAAGATAACAGTGTTTTCTTTTAATCTTTTTTTCATTACTGAATATTATGCTTACAACAATTCTGCTTTGCTACAGATGGTTTCCTGTTGTTTCTGCCAAATGTGAAATAGCTATAAAACTTGAAAAGGTTCTGATGCTGTCACTGCATGAAAAATTGCATCTACAAGGGAAAATTAAATATGAGCCTTAGCCTTTAATTGCTTTAATCTTACTTAGTAAGTGAACTTTTTTACTCCCACCCCCAACTCAAAGCTTCCGATAACATGACCTGAAGGGAAAAATATAGCTATATATTTTAGTCAGGTATAAAGCCTTCATTAACAAAAACAAAAAAAAGAGGAAGTAAAGTAGATAATTCTCACGTCCAGACCAACCAACAACTCCAGCTAACAAGAGCAGTGCCTTTGGCTCAGTTTCATAAAATATGTAAAGTCATTTCTGTTAGAAGACAGTGAAGTTCCTGTTTTCAGTGCTATAATAAGGAAATCTGTCACCTTAGCAGACAAATTACTAGAAAATGGCTTGTGTAATCCCAAGGGGACAGAGCCCTTGCTCCTTGCGTGGGCAAACCTCAGTGAATTCAGTGACAGCTTTACTTGAATACAAAAGGAGTGCTAAGAAGTACTTAAAAGAAAAATTGAGTTTTATACATATGATGAAGAAAACTCTTGAGGCTCTGATGCTCTCTGTAGGCATAGGTTCAGTGTTGTATGGAAGAAAGGCTAGGGAAAAGGTATTTTACCAGCAAAGGCATGGGACAGGCACATGGACTTACAAGTAGAGTTTCAATGAACAAGTGAGCTTCACAGGCTCTCTCAAATTTCTGTCAGTACATGACTGGCACTACATCAACATACTCATTTTCTAGGGAAAAAAACACAAATCAGTCAGAATTTAACCACATCCTTCTACCAATAAGGTAATGCTGTGCTCATTGCCATGGATCTGCCTGTACAAGCAATGAGGGTAGAGGCAAAGAGAGTAAATATGAGAAATCACTCTGTCATTTTGAGTGCATTTGTCTGTCTGTTGCCTTACATAGAAGGTCTGATATCTTGGGGCTCTGCAGCACAAGAAGCAAGTGCTCTGTATTACACTGAAAAGTTGGCAAGCACCCATTTCTGCAGAAAGAAGACATTTAATTGTAATCTCACCCAACCAAGACATCAGACATCCACTTTCCAGCTACTCAGACCTCTATTGTTCATTGTAGGGGATGGATCCAATAGTCTTTTGCTACAAGAAGAGATTTGCTCTTGCTTGGAAAGAGAAGTTGGTGAGATCTTAGTTTCTTTCCCTTCTCCGAAGGCTAGCATTTAAAAGCTGAGGTAGAGGTGACATTGTGGACAGGAGTGAGTGGAAAATGTGTATGCTCATCAAACTTCAACCAGATGTCTCATCTACATGTGCCTCTCCCATGTGCTGTATCCCCAAGGGCACCACTCACTGCCTCCTCAAAGTGCTCATGGTGTTTCCCCATGCAGAGGTACTTGCAGCAGAGATATGCTTGTTTGTTTAGTCTGACTTCCACCAAAGCTAAATTAGAAACGACCTTATGCAAGCTCTGGGAGACCTACATCTCATGGCTATGGACAAACCCCTGTAGTTCAGTCCAGCTGTGGCTCATGGTTCATTGTAAAGATATCTATGTTGGGGACAGCATGGGTGCAGGGGCTGCTCAGCACCTGTTGGGGTTCACATGTTGGACCTGCTGCTTTCTTGGAGTGACCCTGCATGGTGCCTGACTTTGATGTCTCTGAAAACCACTAACTGATCACTTGGGCCACGAAAGTATTCACAGACAAGCACCATTTATTCCTCTTTTGTGGTGCAGCCTGTGTACATCGGGACTTCAGATGAAAATCAGAAATGGGCATGCAGATTGGATATCTGTTGACATTACTGGAGAGTCTCCTTTTGACTTTACTGGGAAGCATATTCAGCCCCTATATGTTCATTTTATCAATTTTTTTTTTCTTGTCAATTTTATCGTTTGGTCACCAGCTGAATTATTTGCACCTTTCACATCCAATTAAATACCACAAAGTGCTAGTGCTGAATTTTTCTTACAAATGGTTAGAAACCATGATAGAAAACATAACCCTGCCACATCAGAGGCGTTCTTGGTATACTGTACAATATTTGCATCTAGGTTTCCTTGTTGCAAGCCAGTGCCATCTGTTATCTGTTTTGGTCTGCTTATGAGAAATGGCAATTTTTGAAAACTGAGAGCAAGAAAAGAACAATGGCTTTTTCCTTTGTATTTTATGTCCCAAAGAAACCAAATGGATCTACACATGCACAGAAAAATATACCCCTCCAATTGGCAATATGTTAGCATATACTTCTTCTGTATGGAAAATTTAAAGAGACAAGACTCATCACGGGGAAGTATTTGAATGTAATAAAATAAATCTGTGCCCCACAATGCCTGGATACTTGGTTCTGCTTTTGTCTCTCTTGGAGGGTGACACTCAGACTTGGTGATGGAAATAAACTGTGGCAGCTGAGATAGTTACTGCCCTCAGCTGCACACTCTGCCCCTCTTTTGGAAATTATTGACCTACTGCAGCTGGCAGAACTGAATGCTTTGTGAAACCAGTTTCAGACTGCCAGACTTCATGTTAGCCTCAGCTTAGGCAGATCTGCCAGCCCATAGACTTCTGTGGGTTAGAGGTGAGCCCACAAGCCATTGAACCATGCCTGCTGTGCAGGTGGAAAAACTCAGAAAGGGGGTGGCCAGTTGAAGGTGATGCTGCTTTGCTTGCCCCCCTATCACGGGCCACTGCATGGGTGGCAGCCCACAGATCATTCTTTCCTATTTGTGGAAATACAAACATGTCTAACTTGGCGGACCCATCGTCACCCACCAAGAGGAGAAACGGCAAAATCCCAAGTGACAAAAAGGGAACATCTGCTGAGCCTTTTCTCTTTTTTGATTTGAATAGGAAGAGAAATGTTGCTTTAGGATGGTCATTTCAAGCTCTTCGTTGTTATAAGTGGCAAATTGAAGTCTTCCATGTCTGAAGATGCTGTCTGTTTCATAGTTCCTGACTAGAGCAACCGATAAACCAGCACTAGATATTTTAACAGATTCTGCCTTATTTTAGCCTTTCATATCATCTCTTCCTCATATATTTGCAATCCAAGTGTTTCTTTTCCAAAATGTGTGCATGTGGATGCATAGGGTCTTTTGGTCTTCTTCTTTCAAATGACAGAAGCCAATTTATAGAAAACCTCAGTTTATCAGCTGTTACTATACAGATCTCTTTCCCTCCCCTTTCCATCTCCCAAGCTGTGGAACATGCATACAGTTGTGAAAGGAAAATGGAGCACATCATAGGAATGCATCCTTCTAGCCTGGATAATTATCAGTATCTAGTCCTGAACTATTAAAATGGTTCTCGCTTAAAATGAAAAGAAAAATCCTGACAGTCAATCTGCAAATAATTATATGCTGCTTAACTGGCACTTTGGTAGTTTTTGTTTGTGATATACCCAAAGGAAGAGATGGATGCACTGTCAGAATTAAAAGCTCTCTCAGCACTTGGCCATATGTTTCTGCTTTGGTCCCAGCCTGTTACATTGCTGAACAGAGGATAAAGGCTGGTCTTCATACACAACCTCCAGGGAATGTGGGGAAAAGAGTGAATCTTTCCAGGGTTCCTTCTTACCAAAGAGCTGTCTTGGGCTTGGATACAGCCAGGTTTTGCAGAACCATGTCCTGGCTATGAAGCCGAATGAACCAGAGGCTCATTAACATGATCTACAAGGGATGTACAGCCATCAGCCCTTGCACAGTGGAGACAAAGACAGCAAGAAACTGGAGCTCATATATCTTTCTATGCCAGGCTCCAGTAGGAAGATTCGTTGGGAAGAGTTGGATGCTGGAGGTTAGCAACCAGGTTGATCTTGGCCATTAAGATCAAAAGGGTTTCAGGTCTATCAACATTTTAAGATGCCACAAGTGTAGTCAAGCCAAATGTTACAAACTCTCTTGCTTTTCCTCCTCAATTTCCCAGTAGCCATTGACCGTATCTAAGTAACATTCTCAAAACATAGTTTACCCTGCACATGTTTATAATCAGAGTAGGCCCCAGGATGTCGGGTCAGAGATCCTCCTAGTCTCTTGTGCACATATCAGGCAAGGGTCAGCTGAGATACCAGCAACTGCTGGAGAAGTTTCTTGTGGAATAGGGAATGGGGCAACATCAATCTCCTTATAAAGTCTTTCTGTGATAAAACTGACGCAGCTCTGGCAGTCCCTTCTGCCACATAAAATCTTATCAGCCTTCCCCTCCCAAAAAGGAAACAGGCAGAATTTAAGGCACTGAATCAAAAAAAAAAAAAAAAAAAACCTCAGGTCTGCAGAACTGAGAAAAGAATAAATGCCAGAAACTCTATGAAATCTACCAGGGACTTTGTTATTGATTTTACACAGCAGACCATCAGACATTATGGTAATGTGGCAACATGGCAAAGTAAAACCTGTTGCTAGATCATGGCAGGGGACTCAGCTCAAGCACTGAGACTTAACTTCACAGAATGCCACCTCTGACAGTTCAAAAACAGCACTCACTAGCATCAGATCAGGAGAATGTAGCTCTGACTCCATCTCTGCAGAGATTCGAAAATCCACTGGCAAAGTAACTTCTTCAAAAGACAATAGTAGATAATGCTTTTAAGTAGTCTTTGTTTATCTTTTACTCTTTTGTTTCTAGTGGACTCCTAAATTTGAAACAAACTTCCTCTTTACTTTTGTTCCAGTTTCCCCAATGGAAAGAAACTGAAAAATCCGATCTATGTCAAGTCAGAAGAAATGTGTGCAAAGCCGACATGGTTCAGGAAACAGTGTTTCACCACTGAATGTTGCCACAGAGGCAGGAAGAGCTGGACACACCACCCTTGTGGGAGTTCTGCCATCAATAGCATGGGCTCAGAATCTCAGTTCATTTGTTACAGAATTGGATGAGTGATAAATCAGACAAAAGAACAGCAAGTTACTTGGCCTCCAAATAATATTTGGATGTGCTAGTCTTCTGCTATATGAAGTCAGGTTCTTAGTTTTCTGGGAAAAGTATAGCCAAACATTTTGTCTGCACAGTGACTTTCAGCACAGACCAGTCATACTTGCCAAGGTGGTCAGTCTTACATGCCACAATTCCATCTTTGTTCAGCAATATCTAATTCTTTACAGGGCATACCCTCTTGAAACACACATGTCAAGAAAGTGTCTCTGTTTTTGCAGATAACTCCCTGCCCTAATAACACCCTGGCCAAAACTTTTCTACATTATTAGGAAAGAAGGAGTTTCCCCAGTGAGAGCTGCCTCTTCAGGAGTTGTTGGGTAAAAAGGGACACCTGTTATCTTTTACTGCATCATAAAAAATATCCTGGGTCTTGAGGGTCAGGAAGGCACAAGAAGGTAATAAAGGCCTGGTTTCAGAATAACCAGAGGGAAAAATGAGATCCCTCTTATAGGAGTAAATAGAACGGCTGATCTACACTCAACTCCTCACCAATGACTCATGTAGGGTGGAGCCATACTGGCACCTCTCTGGTTATTCTGCTATAGGCACTAGCTCTCATTGCAGTTTATCTACTCTTTAGCCAAAAAGAGAGGCAGCATAGATATGATCTGAGACCCAGTTCCATCCTAGTAGGGTTGAAGGAAACAACTGTGTTGAGGATACTAGAGGGGAATTCCTCCACTGATGACATGAGAAAAACATTATCTTAATATTAATCTAATCTTCAAAAGCTTATGCTGCTGTTTTTTGAAAACTGAGACTTGGACCTAGCACAGCTATATGGGTTCAGTTAGAAACTGTAGACTCTGTTAAAACATTCCAGTCCTCCAAGAAATGTCACCTTTACACATAAAATTGAATTGTTTCATGTGAAGCCATTTTCAGAGGAATTCTAAACACCTCTGTGGTAAAACTGCATACAGTTCAGTATGATGTCTTGAAAATAACATGATACGATGAGAAAAATTAAAATATCACATGTTTTCTATCTAGCTGCAATAGAGAGAAAGCAGCCTATTTATGCCAGCGGTTTTCTGTAAAAGCTATCTATCTACTAAGAAAAAAAAAAAAAAGCCTGCTGGCTTTTTCTGGGCACATTCTCATCTGATCTCTTTGTTGTGGCCAGACTAAGTTATTGCAAACAGCAACACAACTACGCTGTACCCTACAAACCAGAAATGCTGGGCCAAGCTCTGGTAACAGTTTCACTTTCGTCAGTCATGCCCAGTGAAATTTTGCTACAGGAGCTTACCTGAAGGTGAAATTGTTCCCACTGAGTGGTGTGGAGCCAAACAGGCTGCTGCTGAATATATTTCCTTTATTTGATTGTTCTTGTATTTTTTAACTTCAAAATTAATTTATCAGTGTTGCTCTTTAATAGAGGATGCCTAAACTTTCTTTTCTTTTCACTTTCTACATCTTAGAAATTTTTTGAGAGAGACAAACAAAGAAGTGAATAATTATTGATCATAGTCATGGGGTTTGACCCTATTTTGCACTATCACATTAATTTCCTTTTAAAATTTGTGATCTTCCATGACTTTTCTTACAGAGCTGCCAGAGATTTCCACCACTCACCCAAAACATTTCAAGACCTATAATTCAAAACTGCAGTGCACAACATCATCTCCCATCTCTGCTGTAGAGGAGTGTCAGCAGTAGCCATCAGCCTTGTCTGTTCAAAGGAACAGCAGCCAGAGGTGTGAAAGCCTTCCTTGTAGCTCGAGGCAATTAAAAAGGTTTGGGGTGTTACCCCAAGGAGGCTGTGATCACGAAGCTCCTTGACATTGTTGTACTGTTGATGAGGATCTCACCTGTCATCCCATGGAGATAGATCCAAAGTGCCATCCAGTGTCCCTTCATATAATATCTAAAGCTCCAAGGGTTGAAAAAAACTAAAACACTTTTTCTCTTAGGCATACAAGTGCGTAGCTGTCCTTTTTCTAATCCACAGTATCAGTGCTGTAACCGCGGCATCAGCAGCTGAGAACACCACACTCAATACCAATGACAACCTTTGATAGTCATGCAAGGCTCACACAAGACACATCACTGTTGGAGCAGGTTTTGCAGTCCCGGCTGAGCTCTCTGCTCCCCCAGATGTAGCTGAGCTGAATATTTCAAAGCTACTTTGGCACCATGTATGGCTACAGCGTACTGTGCTTGGAGCAGGTTTACAATGCCACTGCTGCCCAGGTACTCCTCCATGAGGGCAGCAGTCTGCTTTCCTCTCAGTCCCACAGTACCCTTTCCCAACAAGATTGTGGAAGCAGGGAAAATAAAAATTTACATGCTACGAACATGTATGCACATACACATGAAGTCAGCCACAATACTACCAATGCTGTGATATCTTAAAGAGTTGGTTATGATTTCAAAAGTATAGTAGCAGTGTAAAAAGTACAGGCAGTGTTAACACAAAACCCAAACCAGCAGTTCCACTGTCTGCTGGAGAAAACTGTACTTCTACTGAAATATATAAACCTCACGGGATCCTCTAGCGTTTGAGAACTGGTCAGAACATCAATACTTCTAATAATAAAAACAGTCTACGACACATTCTACGTGAAGAAACTTCAACTTCTAATGAAAGACAGTAGCAGAAACTTACTTTCTAGCATTCACAGAAAAAAGCGCGGTTGATCAGTCCAATGCCAGGAGAACAAAAACTCGCTGAATGGTGAGATCTCGTTCGAAGGAAACCCAAACCCAACACAGTTTCCAGACACAGCCCTCAGTGACATGCCCACGACAGAGCGGGTCCCGCAGCGGAGCCGGCGGCTCTGGGGAGAGGCAGCAGCCGCGCAGGAGGTGAGCCTACCTTGTCGGACGGGCTCAGCGCCCCCGAATGCCGGGGCAGAGCTGCTCCGGGGGGCTCCCGCAGGTGCCGAGGCTCGGGCTCAGCCACCGCGCGTCTCCTCCGCTCGCAGAGCCTCTCATTAATGCCCCCGGCCGGCTCCCAGCCAGCCCGCGCCCCCGAGCTCCCTTCGCAGCCTCGCAGGGGCTCCCCGACAACTTCTCCTTCCCCTCGCTCTCCTCGGCGAAGTTTGGCAGAGCCGCGGGCGCCGGAGCGGGCTCCGCTCGCTGCCGAAACTCGCCTGCCCCACCTAGAGGAGCAGCGCAGGATGGGGAGTCCCGCATCCATGCCCGCCACCGCCGAGCTCCGATTTTGCTGGTGAACAGGAGGAGGAGGTTTTATCTGGTTTGGCTGGGAGAAGGGCAGCCAGATCCTGGGGCGCGGAGCAGGGAGAGGCGTCTGGGGAGCTCCTGGGAGTAGAAGGAACGAGGGTGAAGTTTGATGGTTGAACTGGTTCAGTTCAGTGGATGTTTTTATGGCAAAATCAAACTATTCTGCACAAATACCTTAATTTTCAGGTAATTTGGGGTGACTCCTCTGAAGCCCGCCTCGGTTTCCTTCTCTTAAGTGGCATGTTTGGAGATGCCCTGGGCTTCCACCACACTCTGTCAGGGAGGGACAGCACGGGAGGCACCAAGAATCACTGGGTCCCCAGGAGCACACACAACTCCCTGTTGCTTTTAGCAAATTCTAAAGGAATAACTTAAATGTTTTTCAAAGTGAAAATATGATAACTACCTTTCTGAACTACCAGTTCTTTTCTTTCCAAGCAAACACAAAATATTCTTATACTGTTGTGCTTTCTAAAGGTTGCAAATTCTGATTATCAGCTAACTCTGCTGGAGGGGATTGCCATTATTTCTGCAAAGATGGTGCTCCTTAAAATCAGAAAATGTGAAATAATCTACTCAGATAGCATTATTTATCACTGACATGAAAATAAACGAAATGCAAAAAACCCCAGCACACCTGCAAATGGCTTGAGAGCAGCTAGAACAGTTAGCTCAGAAGTCATAAAGGAGAAACATATCAATACTAAACTCCTTTTGTGAGCATCCAATATCTAGTATAAAAACCTGACAATGCTTGATCAGTGGAAAATATTTCTCAAAGGAGACCTTTCAGCCTTGTTGGGATACAAGATTCATAAAATCTATATTCTGGTTTATGCTGTTCTTGTAACTCCACAGCTGACCTGACTGTCACCATCCCACTGGGCAAAGGCGAGCTTTGGTTCTTATCTAACACATACCAAACTCAGTGTTATGAATCAACATTCAAATATAATTGAACATTTTTCCATTTTATTAAGAAGCATATCCAATCCAGTAGTTCCAGTTGTCAAAAGCTGACCCTGGGCTACACAGCAAGTTGCTTCCTTCTTGCCTGCAGAGAAGAAAAGGTTATGGCTGATATCACTACAACACAGACCAAGCATGGCTAAGCCTGGCTGACCTTCCATAAGGGCTGCTTCTCTTAGCAGCAGGTGAGTTGTTCCTGAACTTAGTTCCCCTCTGAAATGAGGTTACCAGAGAGACAAGGATGAAGGTGGCAATAGCAGGGAAGTGATGGAATAGATCAGGAATGAGGTTGCTTTACTATAGCCCACAGGATGCATCGATTACTGAAAAGAAAGACAGTGGGACCATGAAAGACAGAAAAAAGTGTGGAGCAGGAGGCAGAAGGAGAACAATAGCTGTTTATCCCTATTGCCTGTGGAAGCAAGGCTCATGCAATGAACATTTGAATCTACTGGCCAATAAAAATACATTCTCAGAAGTCTCTAACAATAAGCAGCTGGCTATACACAGTCATCCCCAGTTTATTGCCTAGATTTGGGGAAAGCACAATGTGAACACACCTTATGAGAAAACAACAAATGCATGCAGAGAGAGACCTCACGCGTTCTCCAGCCACCCAAAAAGCATACATCTTAGACCACACAAGTCAGTCAACCCACACAACACAAATCTGTAGGAAATCAGGATTCATTAGTTCCAGTACTTCTGGAGCAAGATGTTTTTCTGAGGATGGTTTATCGTCATGGGTTTGAGAGGCACTGGAGGATTTTATGTTTTATATCTTTGGCCTAAATTAGGTTAATTTTCATTCTTCTGTTTCTCACAGTCCTCAGGGCACCTAGGCCATGCCTAGGGTAAAATTGCAATGCAATAGCACTCCTCAAAGTCCTGCCTTGAGTGAACTCCTCATGGTTTGCACTTGAAGTCCACATCCTACTAGGGCTGACAGCTGGCCCAGAGAAGCTGCTCAGCAGGGATGCCAAGTGTGTGCCCTTTGCAGTGGCAAAGAGCTGTGTGAAAAAGAGGAGCTCGTATTTTGCTGGCCCAGTCACAGCGGAAAAGTATGAAAGAAGAGCTACCTTTGCCAAAGAGCCTCCAAAGTAAGACTCTTTTTTAAAGCTGTTACATTGATGTCTGGCATTTGGTAACAGGCTGAAAGGATTAACTACCCCTCTCAGCCCCTATGGCATCCATATATGTCTACCTACCCTTTCTAATGCATGGGAAGTTCCTGCCCTGAACACCCAGCAGGAATGAGGCAACATGCAAGCATAAGTGCCAAAACAAGCATAGGCAGCCACAAGAAGGGATAGGAGGGGTGGGCCATGATAGATAACCTATGAACTCACCCGCCTGGAGCTGTGAGGCTTCTTACTTCTTACTGCTTCTATCAGAATGGATTGCTCTATGGCACACAAATACCTGTTGTCATATAATCATCCTTCCACCCTACCTTCAGTCAGGTCAGAGGCAGCCCAAGGGCAGAATATGTCACTGCAATATTCCTTAGGTTTGTCCAAAGGGCCTGTGTCTTCCCTCAAGTCATGGGAGAGGTAGAACGACATAAAAAGCATCTGTACTACATGTCTAAAATGGACACTGGGTTAGCCTGGTGTGTGTTCTTGCTGCTATCATCAACTAAGCAATGCCAGTGGGACTCTCGCTTTTGCATTTTGTGTTGTCTTCCTTTTCTGCAGGGGCTGGTATTCCCCTGTCTTTCTGTGGCACAGGACACTTGCACCCCAAGATGATGACAGGAGAAGAGGGAGAGATGGTCTTTGGAGATCCTTTTTCCTGTTGTGGTGGAAAATCATCTGGTTTGTACCTAAAGCTGAGCTGTCTAAAGACCTCTATTGTCTCTCAGAAGTAGTGGTGTTTATTTTGTTACAAAACTAAGGTCTAAGAGAGAAAAGTACTGTAAGAAGGAAAAGTGAAATAATTGAGTATAACTTCCTAGGAATGAAAAGGCAGCACTTCTGGGGGTGTGCTTGATAAGCGGCCCCTTTCCCAGAGCTTACATTTGTTTCCCAAAATACAAAATAACAAGCACATGCCTGTAAAGGGCTTCCATCTTTCATTAACATCCCACCTACTCCAAAAGCCAGACTCACTGATGTTAAACTCATGACTGCACATGAGCATGCTTGGCCATGGCTTCTGACCCTCTTTGTTTCCTTCATAACCCACCCAGTCTTCTCAGTCAGGATTTTTGCAACACCTACCACTACCCTCAGACCTTCTCCCTGAACACTTCATGCCTCCATGTGGTTGTCCTTCAGTGGTTCTCTTCTGTCTAAGAACCACAGCACTCCTTTCAGCTGCTACACTTTTTATTAGGCCAGAGGAAGCACACAGGGGTGCTGGTTTGTGTAGAGATTAGTCTGATAAAGGTTTTCTGTAGCCAGAAAGGTTTAATTTATTTCAAATGGTCTCTCTCAGTGATTCTTCAAATTTTCCTGACTCACTTCTCCAGCTGACTCATTGCAAGCCACCAGTCTCACAGATACCTCGGAAATGAAGCTGATTACCAAGTCACAAAACCCCATTTGGAGATCTTCTTCCAAATCATTAGGTACACTGACCCAGGCTAGCCCATTTAAATATATTTCTGATTTTCAGAATCACATCTTTCACAAGGAAGGCAGTAAACATCTGAAAATTACAAAGCAATTAGTTAAGCCCAAACACCTACAGTAACCATTCTCTTGTGTTTTCAATATATATTTGAAATAATTAACAACATATTTCTGTGTCTTCTAGGACATGTGTAATTAATAAATGTATTAATCATTACTCCCTTCCTAGAAGGAAGACCTCATGACAACTACTGCAGAAGTAGTTAAAACAAAACCAAATGAAACCACCCTCTCCCTTGCTGCTGAGAGGGAACACTTTATTTGTTATATGGCATTTTTTTTTTCGAGTCTTTCAAAAACTCAGGCAGGCTTTGGAGAACACAGGAGGATGGATCCAAGCACAGACCTTCCTCAAATATCAGAAAAGCCAAAGGAAGAGAGGAAGGTAAGAAAGAGTTAAACTGAAGGTCCAGGAATAAATGGAGTACAGGACACTTGAGATACACTGTTGTATCAAAAATACTCTTAGGAGGACTTTCCATATGTTAGAAATGTTTATGGGAGTTTTGCTACTGATTTGATAAAAAGAATGGATGCTAGGACAGTCAGCAGCTCAAACTCTTGGTCTAGACTTTGGATATAATAATTTAAACCGTGGATCAGTGAATATTTATGCTGCTACAATATATTTCAATCTGGATTTGTGACTTCATTCTCTGCAGCATCTTTGTTCACATGTATTACTTTGCATTTCTTACTTGGAGAGGAGAGAGAACTGTGGTATTAAAGAACATTAATCTCTGATGATCCTGGATTTGTTATTTATTTGTTATTTGTTTGGAATAACCCCAAAATTTTGCAGTACTATGAGAGATTTCTTCCATCTTCCAATGTTCTTGCCTATCTTATTTAATTTCAGATTTTCTCTGCTGAAATCATCCTGCACAGAAGATGCCAATGTCAGATGGTTTCTTTTCCACCTTAAACTTTAAGAGATCCCTTAGGATATACTCTTGGGCACATGGTGTGACTCTTGGGGCGGGGGGGGTCCTGTGTGGAGTTAAGAGCTGGACTAGATGATCCTTGTGGGTCCCTTCCAACTCAGCATATTCTGTGATTCTGTGATATATTCAATGTAAGTTATTCATACTTGCACCCATATTAATGTTCTGTCTGAAACCAATAAGAGAATGTGAGATGACTCTGCATTTTCTCTGTCTTTTTAAAACATCCCCATTTTGCCTGTGTGTCTATCTTTGATATTAAATTGTTAAGGACAATAACAGTGCTGAAAAGTCAGACTATGGGTTCATTAGGCACAGAAGAAAGGGAGCAATTTTGCCTACACTAATATTTACAAAAGGCTTCCTTTAGGAAACCTTAACATAACCCAGATTTTGACTTAAGGATTTAAATTTTTGGAGAATGTGACATTTTTAGTTTGCTTTTTACTACTATAACCACTGATCTGAGAGAGGTAAGACTCTCAGAATATTGTTATTTGTATTTTCACAATGAAAAGTGAGTTATTAATTTCTCCAGACTTTCTTCCTGCAGTTAATGTGCTCCAACACTGTGGAAACAACAAACTTTCCCCCCAGTAATGATTTCTTGTTAGTGTTATTGGCATTGTAGTGCCAATCTGTAAGGAAGAGAAATCTTTCTATGCTTGTAATGGCCCATCTCTGGTGCACAGGAAGAATGAAAGAGCTAGAAAGAAACAAATGTGAGTGGAGGGAGGAGACAGAAGGTATTATGGGTAATGTACTTGAAAAACACTCAGTATTCCAGAGCTTTACAAGCAATGTTGGTTGTATCTTCAACTTCTCTATAAAACAGGTAGTGTGAACCTGATTTAATAGAAAAGGGAGAAAAACATAGGAGAAATGATGCTCAGATATGCCCAATAATTTCAGATGTTTGATTTCAAATGCCTTGGGACTGATTTTTCAGGCTGCATCACAATATATAGCACCTGACATATTCTGGAGGAGCTTGCAGTGACTTCAGTGGCAGCCAGCACAAGAGTTCATCACTCTGTCAGGCCTCTATTGTGCATCTCTTGGGAAGCAGGATAATAAGGCAGGGAGCCCCTGAGTTTCACCTGTCTGAAGTGCTCAAACATTCCTTCTTCTCCTGCATCTCTTTGTCTTTACTTTTGTTTAAATATTGCAGCGGAGTAGGCAAAGTCTAGTTAAAAGCACAGTACATTAGCATATAACCAAACATATAACTGTACTTTGTACATGCAAAATAATCTGAGTAAGTCCTTAAATTCTGTCTCAGATGCCTAAATCTTCCTTATGTTTTGTAACCCCTGCCAGTCAGGCAAAGCTAGTCTCAGCCCTGTCATACTCATATACTTCCTATACTCGGTTTGCACACATTTGATGGTTTGCATCAGGCTGCATCCCTCAGAAGTTATCTGAAGCCTGACCACAGTAGCTCTGTCACCTGCCAAGAGCAGCAGTCACCAGTGTATTAAACCATATATTTCACTGTTGCAGTCACAGGGAGTTATGTGAGGGAATTCTTTAGTTAGCAGTTATCCTCTTTGAATAGCTACAGAATGCTAAGGTCATTTAATCACCTAAAAATTGAATTAACTTTCAAGAATTATTTGCTGGTATTTCAAGCATGTCCTGAGCCTGTAAATGCCTTGTTTTCAGCATAGAATAGCAGGCCTTCACCTTGGAGTCATCTGTTTTTCTTTGTTGTCTGTCAATATTCAGTAAAAACCTGGAGCAGTCTGACTTGGAGAAATCACTTAGAAGGGGCAACTAGAGCAGTGTTTTAAACACTTGTTATAATTTTGATTATCGTAGGGGTTTTTGATATAAAATACATGATCATCACCTGACCTCAATTTAATAAAAAAGTATAAACAGGGCTTGAATGATACTGAGTTTATAAACATCTTTGAAAATGAGGTTTCTAAATTAGTGGTGATTTGAGACATTGGTTCAAACCAAAATCTAATTGAAATTTGGATCATAAAATCATGGGTAGAACTAACCACAGTGATGTCTCAATTTGTCACTTCAGTGGTGGAAAAAAATCAAAAAGGCTTAGGTCATAAGTCTGACCAAACCAAATTTCTGGGTCTAATTGAATAACTCATTCCATTCACTACCCAACCAGTGTCCATGCTCTTTTTCCAGAGTGGCAGGAGAGTTTAAATTCACTTCCCTAAAAGTCAATTACACTTTTATTACTCTTAATATATGTAATACATCTTTAATCTAGGAAGCTTGTATTAAGGGGAGGCATTCAGGACGCTTTTCAAATACATGCCTGTAGTACATTTTTCAAACATACTGCAATGAATTTCCATTTTGTTTATAACTTCCTCCTTGGCAGATTACTTGCTGTCATGAATGCAGATAGTTTGCAAATTTGATTAATATTTTAATACAGCATTGTATGACCTGCAATATATAACTGTGATATATTACTAACCTTCAAAATACATAATAAATTCAAACTGTCAACCGGTTAAACAGACCAAACCCAGCCTAGCAGTAATACTTCTGTACAAGTGCGGGTGATGTAAGGCTAGCAGGTAGTCAGGAGGCATGAGTGACACCACCATCTGCATCATCCACTACCCACCGGCAGGCTGTTCCCCAGATATCCTTCTTCCTTCCAGTTTGAAGGTAAACTGTAAGTCCATGTGCTTGCTCAGAGGTCAGATCCTGGTTCTGCTTGTCCTGAAGCAGTTGATTACCTCTCTTAGGCCAGAACACACCTTCCCTACCCTACTTTGCCCACAATGTACCAACCAAGCTGCTTGCGATCATCTCCCAAAAGAAGTCCAAAGCTTTTTCAAGATCATTTTAAAAGGCAAATTCCTGGGAAAATACCCTCAGGGCAAAGGGCATATGTAGGTGTGTGAGTCATGTGTGTTTGTTTCCCTTTCCAGCACAGCCAACAACACAGCATTCAAAGTACCTCTCTGATATGTAGGGCCTAAATTAAACTGGAGCTTACACCAAGACCTCCACCAAGCATTTTCTCTGCTCACTGGTTAAAGGCTTACAGCTTCTTAATTTTACTCTTAAACTGAAGGGTGGATTCATATTCCTATTTTTTGTCTTTTAAACTCATGGGTGGAGAGTATTTGTGAGAGCAAAGCAGATCAAGGTGTTGGTAATAGTCAAAGATTGTGTTTTAAAGCAGTGCATGTTTCTATGTGTCCTCTGGCCTGTGGTCTTGATTGCTCTGGGCAAGACTCCCCAGTAACATCGGTGAGCGTACAAATAGTACCCATGAAGTCAGTGAGCTACTATTGAAGCAACTACTATTCAACAACAGTGGAAAACAGTGGAAAACATCTCTGTGCTGGCAGCCTGCACAGATGTCTTAAGATCTTGTGCCTGCAGAGAAAGACATGAGAGCTGGTCTGGTTGAATTTACTTTGAAAATACATTCAGAAAATGTTAAACTTGGGAAGATAGAATGAGGGTCGTGACATCGTACCTGGTGCACATGACATAGACTGGACTGATAGATCTCACTTGTGGTACTCACTTCGGCATCTACGCTGGCTGATTTACCTTCATACTGACTTCTCACCATGTAAATACTTGCTAAATTCTTCTAAGGGTCTCCTTTGAACATTTTATTTCTACAGCTTAGGCAGAGTGTGAAATGCATCCCTTCTTCTTTTATATCCTTAGATTTAGAAAGCAGTACTCTTCCGTTAATGATCTGAAATTAATTTCTCTGGCTGCAATACAACCCTTCCTTTCTTTCCACCCACTCCATTTTCAAAGTTCCTGTGTCCTTCACCTTCCTGTTGCCATACGACACAGATGTTTTACTCTGTTAACCACAAAGATCAACAGGCCAAATGAATATTTGCTGGCCAAGTATTATGCAAGTTTACCCAGATGTTTGCAAGATATCTGTACTAGTTGCGTTCCTAATGGCTCCACCTTTACTGCCGTATTCACTTGAGGCTCAAGCTCATATTTAAGCCCAATTCCCCCCATTATCTCAGTGGTTTATATCCTGATCCATGTCATGACTTACATCTGGAGCAAGTCAGCTGCCCACCAGTCAGGCAAGTGCTCAGGGACACCGGGAGGCAGAGGACATCAATAAATTGTGCAGATACAAGAAGCTGAGGCCACAGCAAACTCATACCAGCACTTTGGCATACCTAACAAAGACCTTAAGACAGCTGAAGAGACTACACAAAGTGGAGGGAAAGAGCAGCAGGAACAGAGAGAGGGGCCAGGACGTGCTGCTGAGACACCTCACCCTACACACCCACAGCAACAGCACAGCCTACTCTGCAAAAACACAAACTTGCCTGTAAAATTACAAGGAACTGAAGACTTTGTAAACTTTTTTCCCTCACCCCTGCTAATACCACTTTTGCTTCTATAATGCATCCAGATGATCTTAATTTGTAATTTAGGAGAGACTTAATTACTGTAATTGTTAAGAGAAGTTAATTTAAATCCTTAGTAGAGTCAGTGACCCAACATGCTTGACGAACTGCTAAGGTTGGGCACAGAAGAATGTAATCTTAATGTGCTGAATTTCTTTCCTTCAGGCAAATACAGGACCAAATGTTCAAAGCTGCTTCTTAAATTGCACATACAACATCTGAGGAGACATCTGCCTACGTGTAAGAAACATGATTTGCATGCACAAATACATAATTTAATTTAAACATTTCTATACATTATGTTCACACTAAGGGAGCATGCAAAAGAATACCCAGGTAAACACTGCAGGCAATTTTCTATGCTCCTTTCATATGAATAAAAATAATAAATATTGTACCATAATATTTCTGAGCTAGTTCTTCAGAGTATCCCGTGAAATGAGAACTCTGGCTTCTGCATCTACTTCTGCAGCTTGTGATCTGCTGGCTTGATGGAGCCCACGTTCTCCTTGCAGCAGCACTGTTAGGCTTAGTTAATGACTGGCATATTTTGAGATTCTTGATGAACAGCCACTCTAGGAATACTAGGAATATTGCTCCTCTTTTAAATATATGTTACAAATCACTCCTAGTGTGTTCATTTTCTAAAACTCTTAGAAACCTTCTTTGCTCTTGGGTTTTTGGTCTTCCTGCACATTTTTCTACCCCCTTTCCTTAAACTAAAGCAGGCATTTCCATCCCCTCCAGACCTCTGCACTTCAAAGCCCATCCTTTAGGTAGGTAATAAGAGTGTTTTGGCATTGCAATACCACACTCAGCAGATTCAACAATCTTGCCAGTGCTTGGGAAGCCTAGAAAAAGGATGATTTGAATCCAGAGTGGGTGGGAGGTGGGCATGTAAAGCACATTAGGAAAAAAACCTGCTTAGGAAACGTTGGAGTCCTAGCAGGGAGATAAAAACTGGTACTGGGAGCTGGATAGCAAGACTGGTAATGGAATCTGTGAAGCAAGATGGAAAGAGAATTAGATTTTAATGGAGGGCACATGGGAGGAAGACAATAGATTCAGGTACTCACTGGAGTGAAAGGGGGTGGAGGACTGGGAAGGTGTATGGGCCTGGGAAGCTGTGCAGAGGGCTCTGCTGAACAGTGCAATGACAGAAGCCATTCAGATAATGACTGCAGACAGTCCTAAAAGAGGAAGAGCTGAGATGGCACTGGGAACTCTAATGCTGGCCCAGCATCAGTAAAGAGTTCACAGTAGAATGGGTTTTGCTGTGTAGGTTTTATCCATGTATTACCAGAGGCAAAAGCAGTGTTACAAGATATAAAAAAACCCCCAGAAGTTCTAGTTTATATTGTGAGCAGTTTGAACTGCCCTTAACATCTCTACTTTATCAGAGTTATACTGTAGTACAACAAGCTGAAATGTAAACAGTCTGGATATAACCAGCAATGATTAATTAGTCATTTTTCTCAGAAATGCCTCATCCAAGCAGCACCAGCTGTACTCGTATTAATCCACAAGGAAATCTACTCTTCTTTACAAAAGCTGCATTTTCCATGAGTCTCCCTGAATTTCCCCCAGAAGCTCTAAACATCTTCCCCTTGCCTTACCTCGCAAATGCAGCAGACACAGCTGCTCCAAGAAAATTCACGAACCTTCAGAGGACTGTCCAAGAAAATGCATTTGGTGAAAGCAAGCCTGGTCAGGACTGCCAAGGGCCTGGGTCAGACTGTGTAGCTGTGAAGGTGCTCTGACACCCAGGGGCTGTGCCAGGAAGTCAGAAGGGGGATGGCAGGCCCTACACTCTGTCAGTAAACCAGCTTCTGTGGGGTAAGACTTGACAAGCAGGTATAGCCACCTGAAGCAGTGAGGAGACTTCTCCTGCTGGCAAGTGGTAGACATTTTAGACATGACTGGAAAATTTCCAAATACAAGGTATTTCAGTTTTCAGTGCATGATGTTCATTGACAACAGCTAGGTTCTTATCTTCAGATAGGCAGAAAGGAAAGCTAGCATCATCCACTTTTCTCTCTGGTCACTGATGGGCCAGTCTTTTTAGCCTCTGCAAATTCCTACGTGTTCTTTTCATCTCTTGACCACTATTCCCACTACATTTTTTCAAAGTGAGGCTACCACAATCAGCAATTCTTAATTTATTCCCTTACCACACAGAAGTTATAGACTGATATATAGACAGTCCTGCATTAAGTCCCTGATCCACATAGGCTGATGATTAAAACTCTCATGGGACCTATCTCAGGGACCAAAACACCTGGGTCCCTTGGCAGACACTGGATCAAACTGTAGCTCAATAACCCCTGAGGAAAAAAAAAATAGTAAAATATAATGAGTTTAGAGTAATTTCAGATCCCATTATGCCTCCCTGCCTTGAGCTGCTATTTCATGAAGGAGCAAACCTCTCACAAGTCTTGTGTCATAACTACCAGCCCCACTCAGGTGCCCCAGATACTGACAGCATGTCAGATGGCATTGAGTACCTATGGTTAGACAAAATAAACCCACAACCAATCCCATTTTTTCCTTGTGAACTTTTGGTAAATTTAAATATACATAAATTTTTTAGACTTGCAATTCCATGGTGAGTGCTGGAGGCAAAATCTGGCCCACACATACAATATTAAGTCACTGTGACCCATCTGTATTCATAGGGATGAAAACGTCAGTCAGATTTCATATCTAAAGGCATGCACATGTTTTACTGGTAAGTGGTTAAAAGTCAAGGTTCTCTGCAAATTTGCAGTACTTTAAATTGGTCTTTTCATCATATGACATTAACTTCATCTGTAAATGTTCTGGTCTGCTGTTAGATATGTTGCCCTTTTTTGCTCGGTGTGATTTATTTATTCACTTCCCAGAGCCTAATTACATCTTCACCTTTATAGAATATGTTTGAACTTTTCCCCTGTAGATTTAACCTGCAAGATCTGGGGGCATAAAACTTAACCATCTTTGATAATTATATGATGGCACCCCTGAAAATTAAGTTAGAGCAGCTACAAAACATGTGAAACAATGAGACTTATCTATATTATGGTCTTGATGAAATCCTGTGGAGGCCTTACAATACACTTTATTGACCTTCTCTGGGGTACTATAATAATACAGCCTATGTCAGATCTACATCACTGTAATTGAATTTTAGGGAATTTCTATGATGGCTCAAAAATTGAATCTGCTCCCTGGTGCCTTTTCTTTCAATACAATCTAAATCCTTTTTTCATTTCCCCTTTTAATTGCGAAGGTGGGGAGACTAGGGAGAAGTGTTATCAGTCTTCCTCGGCCTAGAGCCCTTTGCTTATGCTAACATTTTCCCAAGAGAGTCTAAGTAGTGACTACATCTTGTGCAGCACAGGATCAGGAAGTTTTGTACTATTTCAATAGGGCAGGCAAGAGACTGACACCAGCACACCCTTAATTTCAGCATTCAAGCCCCAGCACTGCTCTGTAGTATCCAACTGCCCATCCCAAGTTGGACTCCACTGTGCTTTATGTATCTCATTCCAGTGAGGAGACACTGATTGTCATCCTCCCTGTGCAATGGCCAGCTGAGTGGTGTGAGCTGATGAGAAGGCAGATCTGACTTCCACAGTGAGGGCAACTGTCTCCTGGCATGGCTTAGCATCTCTATGAATTAACTTCAGATGTACCTACTGCACTTGGAATATATCAAAGGTTTTGAGGCAGCCTGTAATACACCTTCAGTTTTGGCACATCTCTACTGACTTTGAGAAAGGTCATAGTGATGTTTGAACCCAGTAGCATTCTGCAAGTGATTGCTGCGGCTCCCTCTCTCTTCATACCAAGGTACTTGTTCTTGTATTTCGTTAATGAACACAGACACAAAAAAGTCAAGAGGAAGTAACAATGTGCTTTTTAGAAAGCCATCTTCAAGAACCCAATTGACCCAAGTTCACTCTGAAAGATGCAGCCAAACCACTTTCTGTCTCCAAGCTAATAATGGCTTTCCATAACAGTGAACAAGAGCACACACAATGAGTGCACAGCATTTCTTCTGCTGGCACATCAGGTTACATAGCTTTCTCTGGACAGTGACTGGAGATGCCATCTTCTCTTGTGTCCCCAGCTATGCTGGATTTCTCCTAACCTCTCTATATTTAAGTGTATTTATAAACTAACTTTTCTTGATAGGAAGAAATTGCCTCAGTAGGATACAGAGCAAACGTGTGTTACTCATTGCCAGTCTCCTATACAGTGAGACCTTTTGAAGGCACAAGATCTCCCTCCTTCCCTCTGCATGAAATCCTCCTCAAGGGACAGTGCCGCCACCAAGGCTGTGGCATTTCCCATCAGAATACACACTATTTACTTTTAAGTCCCTCCACTAAAATCCATTTACTTCTGGTATCAAACAAAACAGATCTATATAAAGTACAGCATAAGGAGCAGCTTCTTAATATGATGGGCTATTGAGCCTTGACTTGCATTTCTGTGTTCTGGTGCAGTTGTTGTGCAGCCTATTTTGTACCTCTCCATGTCAAATCAATGTCCAATGGCCCCATGAATTCCCATGCCTGCTCAGGAACTGTCTGGCTGCATCGCTCCCTTATCTCTCCTCTCTCATGAAGAGTGGCAGAACTGTGTAATAAAACCTTTAAAACTGGATCTGGTTGAATTAATTCGCAATGATGCTTAAGTGAAACTATAGAGTCTTCCTCTTGCTGCCTGTCTGGTCTTTCCTTTCTTCTGGAACTGTCACAGAAAATAATAATACTAAAATCTGCCACTTTATGCAAATTTTCTACTTGATACAGAACCACAATGACAATGTTGGGGGTAAAAAAGAATGTCTCTCTTTAACAGTTCCATCTTTGCCCTCTTTTGGGAACTTCTGATCCTCTGTAGGCTACTTTTCCTCAGACCTACTCTTCCCTTTTCTGTTGTTAAAATGCAAAGCACAGAAGTCTTTGTCACCTCTGTATTTGAAGGAAAAGATCCTATCTCTGAGAAGACAAGCTATTTTTGTAGCTGAGCAAAACACGGTTGTGTCTAGACCAGAGTGGGAAACAGCAGCTGGCAAAAAAAACCAGAAAGGACATGGCAAGTTTATAGCAAACACAGAAAATACAGACCAAAAAAATGCATGCTGTGTCATTGTAATTAAAACTAATTTTTAAAGACATGATGTTTTCACTTCATTCTCATCCTGAGCAGTTTGTGATATCTGTAAGTATGCTACAGATGTAGTTATTGTAACTATAACCATAAACACTATGCCAATCCGTATGGCTTAAGTAAATATTCAGTGCATTTGATAAAATCAGGCATTTGAAATACGTGCTGCTTTTCCACTGCAAAAAGCACATTTTTACATGTTCCAGAAATTAGGTAAATACCTCATTCCATAAATACTTCAGTGAGTCCCACACTGACATTTGCCCACAGGAGAACTAGTGTTGCCCCTGGTGCTAAAATGACTGATAAAGAACTTCAAATAAATAAATCATTGATGAAGGTTGCATAATCAATCTTCAAACTAGAAATCAAACTAAATAACTATTTCTAAATTGGTTCATTTTAATGTTGTGTTACATGTAAGGCAGCAATTATAGCCCTTTAATCTATTTTCATTTTCTTGGGCTTTTATCCAAGACAAATTAAGAGAAGTTAATGTGTTAGATAACATGCTTCAGTAATCTGGCTTTTGGTTTTGGTTGATTTGGCTTTAATTGGTCTATTAATACCTTCCAGAGACTAAGGATTCTGGAGACATAAAATACACGTTTTGTGCATTTCAGGTATGCATTTTGTTAAGATGTGGACCTGAAAATTTAGGAGGTTTAGAAATTAAGAACCAGAGAATAATGTGCTCCTGTGGCCTAAGGCTTGTATTAATACAAAGAACTAGGACTGCAATACTGGGTATGTGTTTATTGTATTACGTTAACCAGTGACAAACTCTGTGGCACCCACACTAGATGACTTCTAGTAGCTCTATGCCCTTACACATCATTACAGCACCTGCAAAATGGGCAGAAATGTGGGGCAGGTTGAAGGGCAGGCTTTTTAGTTGGACCAGCTGTCCAAAACCCTGACCTAGGCAGTTTTGAGGTTAGGAACTGCTCCAGGGAAAACGGTGTGGATACACGCAGTGGATGCTGTGCCATTCCTCTGAGCCTTGTCACCTGAGAGTTGTCCTGCACGCCAGGGTCAAACCAGCCACCCTCTCCAGCACAACATCAGCTGCAAATGCCCCGCTGTTGTCAAGACACTTCAGTACACAAATGGGAAGGTGAAGTGTGACTGGTGCTCTGATGCAGCTTCTTCTCTTGCTCTTTAAGGTGTTTCCATGGTCTTTCAGCTGTTTTCTTTTACCTGAACACATCATAATACTATGGTACTATAATGTGTTTTTCCAGTTTCCTGGACTATTTTTTGTGAAAATTGGTTCCATAGGTGTAGACGTGGGCTGAAACTGCACTGCCAAATCCAGTGCCCTGGTTGATGGAAAATATGAATCTTGGTCTAGTTCTCATGATTCAAGCCATCTCTCATTAACCAAATGAAATAAAGAAAAGAGGAATGCTGGGAGCAGGCAACACTGTTGTCTTATATCCTTCAGTAACAAGGTGCAAACCAGCTTGGTGGTCCAACCGAACATTTCTGTGGCCCCAAGGAGGAAATATCTGCTACTACAAAGTTCACTGGTTGCACACATGGGCTGCCTGGGATGCACCATATTCTGGGCCATGCTGGGGTGCAGGATTTCGGTCCATACTACAGGCTTGGTATTTCCTCATGATCCCTTCTCAGCATCTCTTTTGAGAGGGAAATGGGTTCACTATCATTTGCTTAATTTTAATGAAAAAGATAGCTGTGGAAACAAACAAGTCTTATTCTTTAAGAGTATTCAAGTTGGTTTTGTGATGCTTGATTAAAATACTACCTAACAACCTATTTCTATAAATCATTAATATCTTGACTTCAATGGAATTTCTGCAGGATGAAAAAAATCTCCAGGATTTGGCCCTGAAAGTACCTTTTGTCCAGGTTAACAGGGGGGTTTTGTGTTTTGTGGGTTTTTTTCTCTCTTTAATATAAATAGCTGTATTACCTAGATTACTGTCTTTCAGGTCTAGCTTATGTAAGCTACTCACAATAATGATTTTGCCTTTCATTATGTTTTTCTCTTGAGAACATTGTTATTAAAAGGCAGATGAAGTACATTACAAGTCTCATTACATTTCCTGTAAAGGTAGCATTATACATCAGATACGGAGAGATAGATAGTGATATAATTTGCTAAGGGTAGCATCGGGAAGAATTTGCTGGATCTGGCCCTCTCTCCAGAGAGCCTTGCCTGCATGACAGCAGCCATGCACCAGGGCTGCCACTCAGAAGCCCATTCCTTCTGTGATTAGATTTTTTTACCTTGCAATTTCTGCTTTTACAATATTAATTGGAAAGGCATTCATGAAGGATAACAAGGCACAATTAGTTCTCTTCAGTAAATCTTCATTGCCTCCCATAAAACTAGTAGATCCAAGTCTTCTGAAACCATTAGGGTTTTTTTGAAAGAGGTCAATGTGTTTATTAATTTGCTTGTGTGAGCATGTAATTTATAAAATAGGAAACTAGACGTACAAATTCTGTGTTCCTCAGATGATGTTGTGATTCTTCTTTTCTTGGTGAACTCTAGGATTTTTAAAATAGCAAGTATGTATGAAAGGGAATGTGGAAGGCTTTTGAACTGAAAAGTACAGAAATTTTCAGATTCTATAAAAAGCATACCTTTCATCAAGATCTTTTTTTTTAACTTTATCAATAACTTTCAATAATTAAGCTTTTTTTATTACCTCCTTCAACCATGGAAAGATTTCTTGTTAAATTAATATTCTCCTTCTACCGATGTTAATTTAGTCTCCTTTACTAAATGAAATACCTAGCTATGGAAAAAGGTGGACCATAATTTGAACAGCAAAAAATGTATTAATGTCACTAATTCTATTTCAGGAGATACTAAAGTCAAATGGATTACTGAAAGAAATAACTTTAAAGGAAAGGAGACTTATTACAATTTAAATTGTGAAAAATTCTTAATGTCACTAATTCTCCCTCAATTGCTTTTTGTGTAAAAAGTCATTTATCACTGGGATCATTTCAGTCAGTTGTGGTGGTAAATGACTGCTGATTAAATAGGTGGATAAAGCAAGGCTTCTAGTACTGAATGTAAGAACAGCACTAAAACCTCTACATGGATGTTTCTTTTGAGACATGGGGCAAAAAACAAGGTCCGTCTTTTTTTTAGATTTTAGTTCCTTGAATATGTGCCAGTTTGAAGTCTCCTGGCAAACACAGGTCCCTCATGCAAACTCAGTGACTCTTTTCACTACTCTGTGTTTGCACTTCTAGATGCTGTTTAATCCCACTGGAGGATTTATTTTTAGATATAAGGAATACCCTAAGCACTGTCTCCTATTTAAGAGGAGATGAAACAGTTAATTACACTTTATTGCTTGTATCATACCTCAAGTGTGATAGGAATTCCTTTTTTCCTGTCTAAGAGCTGGGGGTGGAGAGAGCTTTGCAGTTTACAGGCTCCAGCCCACAAAGATTGGTGTGGGTTACCTCAGCCTAAAGCATGTTCCCTTCATGAAGCTGCAGACTCAGTAAGTGCCAGAAAGTAAGCACATCTCTGAAAGATGTGTGGTCTATTTCTCTTCTCTCGAAATAAAATGAAGGAGTCCTGCACAAGCTCCTTTCCCTGAAGTCTGGCATCTGATGGAGTCCTTTGAGTCTAAAAGGAGAGGGGCTTGTCAAGTCTCAGCTATAACGAGCATTGAGAGCTTTTTTGAACTACTCTGAGCTTTCAGGTTTGTTCTTCATCAAAGAGCTCCACATCCCTTCTAGCCACTTCTCACAGCAAGAGCTGCAAAAAGAGAGGGAGAATTACTGGAAACAGGTCTGTGATATGCCAATACCTGCAAGAGGAGCTGATGCTGTTTTGCTACTTGTCTGCACCATCATTTCACCTAATATTATTCCCTTCTGGGTGTCCAGCTGTAAGGCACAAAGAGGAACTCCCTTCTATAACCTAAATGACTAAATTGTCACCAGCTGTTTCCTACACACTTTTCTCTGAGGGGGTGGAGGGAGGAAACAGGCATACCCTTGATGGTGTAATGCTCTCACGTGAGACATTAGCAGGTGCATCTACATCAGAATTTTAACCCAGACTGGGAATGTGGTTTTGAAGTGGTGGTCCTGGTGATCCCTGATCAATGCAGTGGAAGTTGTGTCACAGCAAAGCCACCAGGTGTGTGAAGGGGGTTCCCTGAAGGAGATTAAACCAGATGTGTCTCAACTGCACACCTAACATGTCCCAGTGTGGACGTGGGCATCAGATTAGCAGCTATTACCCCTAAATCATGCTGTGTCAATGGCAGGTCCCCAGCATCAGTGGTTTTGCTCTACAAATCTGTATTTATTGAGTTTGTTACTTGTTAAGGCAGACACAGTCTGTCCAGTTCACATATTGAGAGTTAAAGCAATTTGTGATCTGTGGTCAGAAACATGTCATCCTGCTGGATGGTTTGCCAGGGAGGACCAGAGTATGTCCCTCATTCCAATACAGACCATGATGTACTTTGAAGCATCCATGGGATATCCTGCAACTGCACAAATTGGAAATGTTCTCACTTTCTTCTAATTTTTTCCTCTGCTGCATTAAAAGTATCACAATTGGTCTTTTCCTGGCATGGGAAAGGGTCCTTTGATTGAAGCCTCTGTTTCAGTCAACGGGCACTGGATTCAGTGACCCTGCAGAGCCATCCAGCCCTGTTCTCCTCTGTTGCCACCTTTACAAATGTCAGAGTGGATGAAAACATCCTTTGAGTCAGGAATGAATGTTGATGCAGGGTGCTGGACTCCCTTTTGCACAGAGTTCTTTATATGGTGGTCTTCAGCTACCTTAGAAAGCACTGACTGCTGTCATAAATGCTACTCTCATGGCATTGTAAGGAAGCTGTTCTTGAGACACAATCTATGTCCATCTCCCAAGTGCTTGGGGCATTAACAAGTTTGTAGCTAAACAAATTCCATTAATTTTGTCTGAGTTTTAGAAAATATTACTCTGACTCCATGCTGCTGGGTTGCTATGTGTGGGAAAATGCCCATCTTCAGCTTCACTATTTTCAGCAGCACCATACAATATATCATAAAGAGACTTTTTTTATTCCTCAAGAAGATACTTCTGGAGTTTATCTCCCCTGACAAAATTATGCCCAAAGCCAGTAGCATTTGCTGGTGTGACATGGCTTTCCCCTCACACTTGTTGAAAGTGGAAAAGAGTTATGTCTCCAGCAACTGTAATTACTTCATTTCCCTCTTCCTTAACAAAAGCCTTATTTCCCCATCAAAGCAGAGCTGTATTTTTATGCAACAGGACTAAACAAATCAATGAATCTTAAGTGACAATATAATGCAGCTAGAAACTTTCTAAGATCTTCTGTAGTTACCTAACTTTGGAGAAGGATAGAAATTACAGCTCATTACAGATGTCCCTCAAACTGCTTTCAGCTATGAAGGTGCCAATCAGCTAATGGATGTCCCTGTGAGCCCCTGGCAGTACCCAGCCATACTCTGAGCATCCCTGGAGGTGGCTGGCTGCCTCAGGAGCCACCCACCCCAACTAGTTTGTCCCCAAGTGCAGGCCTGCTCAGGGCCTGCTGGCTCTGACACCCAGTTGGACTGTGGTATATCCAGCCTGGTAGGTGCATCCTGTCAGGTGTCAATAGACCTGATGCTGAGTAGATCATCCCATAAAGCTGCTTCAGTCTCTCCCTGTGATTGTACTTCCTTTTCATGCAAAGTTAAAAAAAAACCCCTCATTTCTATTTTTGCACAAGGTGGTTTACCCTAAAACCTTCCTGTTGTCTCTTTCAGTGAGCAACAAACAGTTCTTACAAGTCTGGAAAAGTTTCATACCTGTTTTGTAGGGCAGAACGCTGACTTAAAGAAAATCTGGGGTGAATATATGATTTTTTTTTTAGGAGGTTTATTGCACCTTTATCTTTACATGGCACTTAATTAGATATTATGGAAGCATAGAAATAAACACTAGAAATGTGCTTTTCTCTCAGTCACTGGTACACCAACCTCTTCACAAGGCACTGTAGCAGTACCGAGGTGGAGGGGCTGATGTGCACCAAACCTCCCTGTGGATGGTTACTATAGATCAGCCTGTGGGTTGGTGCTTATGGAGCAGATGCTACCACGAGACAACTATGGGGAGTGATTTTTGGAGCATGTACTTGGAGTTTTAGACTGGAAAGCAGTGGTAGATGAGGGCATGGAGATGCTCTGAAGAGTTAAGGGTGTGTTTAGGAGCACGACAGAGCAGTAGCTGACAGCAGGCATGAATGTGTGTGTGTTTGTGAGTGTGTTGTGGGGAAAGTCTGTTCCAGAGCCAGGCAGTCTCCAGGTACCAGCTGCTCATAGGGATACATGAGCATGCTGAATGATGAACCATGTTTTCCACAGCATGGTGTCTATTCAAGCTGTTGAGCACACGTTGTGAAATATCCCTCTTATTGACTATTGTGGGAACTGGTTACATAGGTGTCCATAGTATCTTTGGCAGGGATATGCTTCTAAAGGAGTGTTAGACAGTGTTGCTAAAGCTGTTGATTTAGACAAAGCAGATTGAACTGCTGAGGGCCTTAGTTCTCTTTGATTTTTCTTGGCATCCAATTCCTCTTAGTATGTTTTTGCCATTACATTTTACCCCATAAGATAGTTAAAAAACCCCCCAACCAACAACCAAACAACTAACAACACAAATCTGTGTTTCTGTGAAAGTAGACACCAGTACTTCCTTCAAATCTAAAGCTGCTAGGCATCTGAAATTAAAATAGGTAATAGAAGGACACAAATTGAACTCCACTTGTCATAGAAAGTCTTCCTTGAAGGCACTAGACCTTGTTCTTCCTTTGCTGAGAAGAAATTTAGCTGTTTAGACCTCTTTTTTCAAGACAGGTAGAAGTTGCTTTGTCAGAGTCCACCAAATGGGACAGGAACTGACAGCACAGGTTTCTAATTCAGACACTTCTGATGTATTGATGGCAGCGTCATCAATAACAGTCCATGTTGTTGTTCAACACTTCTTCACAGCTGAGAATTCATGTTCGAGTGCCTGCTATGGGAAAAATGCCTCACCAGTGTCTCCGTCAACACTTCAGAGATGTACACTGATTTCTGTGTGACCACAAACAAGGCTGGAGTAACTGTCTGCTTGAAATGTCTCCTTTTCATCTCTGCTTCTAAAGGTTTGTGCCAGTAGCTTCTGAGATCTGTTTTAGCTACTGCCTCCTGCCTCCAGACTCTGTAGTGGTGAAGGATGCAGTTCATAGAACCATAGAATCATAAACTTGCCTGGGTTGGAACCCCCAAGCCATGGGCAGGGATACGTTCCACTAGACCAGGTTGCTCAGAGCCCCATCCAAGCCCCTTTGTGTGTTCTCTCACATGCCAGGAGATCATTGACATCTTATCTGGGCATACCAACATGTCTGGGCACCACAGTTTGAAGAGTCACAGTCTTTGATGGAAAACTGACAGTCTCCTGTCTCTTAGAGAGCTGAGGGGACACCTTTATATTTCAAGCTCTGCATTTTGGCATATTACTGACATTTGTTAGCATATTGAAGCCAAAGTAAAAGCAGGAAGCAGTGAAACTTTATTTCTCTTTTCCCAGCTCATTTTGTCAGAAATATTTATAGTAGTGTGGCCCATAGTATTAATAGTACAGGGCTTGACTGATGCATTTGCATAAAGAGGCAGCATGAAGTGATTAAATCAGTCTTGGCCCCACTGTCATGGATGGTGCATTACATTGTCTTTCCACCTTTTTATTGTGTGACTTCCTAAGAAAAGCATGTGATACTATTGCTCCTCAATAATAATCTGACTTTTGGCCAAAGTGTGTAATTTTCTATTAATATTTATTAATTGCTATTACTTACATGGTTATTGGAAATAAGTGTTTGCTTATAAAAGCCTTTATTATGACCTTCACTAGCACAGCACAGGTGAGTTCCCAAACTTTTTTTTAGAAAACAGTTTCTGATACATTCTGTCTGGGGGAAAAAAATCTCCTCTCAAAGTTATTTGCCCCAGCATTTCTTACATGTGCAGATTTTTACGAGACACAGTAGCACTGTAGTCATGCAAATGTGGTCTAGAAATGTAACATTGTAGAGTCTGTAGCTTTATTGATTATGTTGGGTTTTAAATTATGGGGTGAAAAACCTAATGTGCAGTACCCTGCACTATATAATTTGTGCTCTGCAAATGAGGTTTAAATGTTGCTCTGCTAGGCCCCATTAATGATTTTTGCACAAGGGTGAATTATTACAGAAGGGGTAAGACACTATGAACTGGCCTTCCAGTTATAGGCTATTATAATTTGGTTTCTCAGATGGGGAATAAAGAGAGAGAAATTAACACAGGAGAAAGAAATACTCTTTTTTTTTTTTTTTTTTTTTTTAATAGAAAGCTGGTTACGTAGTGAGCATTTCTGCAAATGAAAGAAAATGTGTTTTGATTATATTCAAGACCTTTTCATGTTTCTTTTCTGTAAGTGATCTAGCAAACAAGTGCTCTGATTGTAATGCTCATGAGGAACATAAATCCCAGGGAAGCGCATGAAGAGTGCATGCTGATTTGTGAAGGGGTACTCATACAGAAAACCCAGTATGAATTATCACTCTTCTCTATGCAGAATACATGAATACTTCCACATAAACATTACCCATAAGAAAATCACCTTGAATGCTGGCACTGGATACTTGATTAATTACTGTTTTACAGGCAATGCATTTTTTACATAATTTCTCCAGTAAATTTTTCTGATGAAAAAGAAATAGAATTTTTAAGATTTTGCTATTAGTACCTTTGGGAACATAATGCACTGACAAATAAAACCCAAGAAGCTTCAAATGCATCCTGGATTGTTTAATGGAAAATAAATTGTAATATTTCAACTTAGGGAATCACTTGAAGCTTAACAATGATATCTAAATGGGTATCAAAACTAATTTAAAGTTACAAAAATACACACAGGGCACATGAACAGCAGTGGAAGGTTTTGTCTGTTTTGCTGAATCTCAGGATCTCCAATTGTGTTTCCTGTAGAAGCAAAAGCTAAAGATATCTGAAAATAATGGGTTGAAATGTTTTCTCTGTAGAGAGACAGATGTGCACTCCTCCTGCTTACTGAGGCCAGAGGTGACCTGGAGCTGCCACCAGAAAGTGCCTCCTCCTCTGGTAGCCCTCCATGAGGCAAGAAGCAGAGGTTGCACCAAAATGTAACTTCAGGATTGTCTTTGGCTCCTTGCCCTCTGCAAAATGTGTGGGCAGCTCCTCACTACCACTGAGGGTGAGTTCCTGTTCAGGGTTTAAGCGCATATTAGGGGGTAGCTATTGATCCACAGGGAATTGCATTGCGGTGGTGTGTACTAGGGAAAAAACCCTCCTTCTTTCATTCTATTGAGATGGTTCAAGTCAGTTGAATTTACTATTTCCTCAAGAGACACTGTGACATTTCACCATGCAGTCCATTTCCTCTGCTATGCTGACAGAGTTTGTTGACTTTTATAACCTCATTTACGAAAGCAGGCAGCGATCACAACTTTCAGTTGACCTCAATGAGAGCCAAATGTTTAACTTTTTTTAAAAAAACAACAAAACAAAGCAGGTAATTAGAGCACAGTATGAGGATGGCTTATGTCTTGCCACCAAATTTTGCATGCAAAGGGAGGTGTCAAGCTGGGTTATCATATTAGACTCGGTTATCATATTCATTATTTCTGAGTAGACTGTTTGCTGCTTTGAAGGACCAATCAGCCTGTTAAATTTTGTACGCATCCAGAGAGGCTGATAATTAGTAAAATATAACTAAATAAGTTACTTTGTACATAGACTGCAAATGGGAAAAGTGTTTCTTCAGAGAAGCTGGCAAACTACAAAGAGGATTCTTTTCTTTCTTTCCTCTCCTCCTAGTTCCACCTGGTGTTTCTGTGCGGTATTGTTTTCCTTAGCTATTTTCAATGTTAAATAATTCATAACTTACATCTCTGCTGCTACATACTTACAGGCCTCCCCTCAAACCAGTTTTCTCTCAATATTTCAGTCTGATTTTTTCAGTCCATACTGCTCAAAAATGAGTTAGTCTTTAGAAGTGCCTAGAGTAGGAACATGTTATATAAGATGAGCATGAAGAGGATTGGGGTGCAAGGTCCCCTGGGAAAGTGAGCCCTGATGTGAACTGGAAACATTGTGGCCTTTCTTGAGCCTCGCGTTTCCAGACTGATGGAAGACAGGATACCATTCATGCTATTTTTTTAATCTCACATAGTGCATAAAATAACCTGACAGCCCTTCCTTATACACTGAATTTTGTCTTTTTCACCTTTTCAATATCTGCGTATTGAAAACACAGTGTTGTGTGCTGGAACTGTTATTACCAGGCACTTAGAGAACGCAAGTACTACAGCTTTTCTAGAGATGAGTCTGAATTTTAGAGATAAATATATACAGGATAAGGATAAAAAGCATAGGAAGAAGCTAAATACCATGCTTCCTATTCCTCTTTGCAGGCACAGGGGAAGCAATTATGCTAAATGACAGAGAGGAAGAACTATAGCTGCTATGGTGAGTGAAATTTTGAAAACTCCTCTGTAGGACATAATTCTCCATGTGCTCTTGGAGACCTGGCTGATTCCTTCTCTTCCTTGATGTGACATTAAAGTCAAGAAACCACAAAACTGGTTTTGGTCCTTTCAAATCAGTCATTGGAGAGGGGGTAAGAAAATATAAAGCCATGCCTACTCTCCTTCCAAGGAATAAGTTCTGTACAAATTCTGTTAGCCATGTAATGGAGACTGACCAATGTCACTTTAGAAATCAAGTCCTCACAAGGTACCCAAATGCTCCCTATGAACGAAACATCAAAAGATATCTCCCTATGTAACAGACCACACTATAATCCTGACAAGTCTGCCCTTATTAGAGCAGAACTTACCTCTTCATTTATTATTCAAGAGTACATTATAGTGTCTTCAGAAATATTTTCTGCAGCTGGTAATATAGCATGGGAAAACAAAAATGTGTATGTCTAATTATAAGTGACATTGCAAAGATCCTGTAGCAGTGTACTTCCTTGGCACTGGCAAGGTACTGCATTATAGATTAAAACAACACAAACATATTACAGTTTGTATAGCGTTTCAGTGTTGTTGGATGTATGTTGCTAAGAAACAAAATTGAAACATCTCTTTTGAACCTGAAGTCTCTTGTGAGCGTGGTATTGCATGTGTAGTAAATGTTTTTCAGTTTACAAAGGATTAAATGCTAGGTCAGGAGAAGTAGGGAGGGTTCATTAGTCTTGCATGTTTTCCGATCTACTGCCAAGAAGACCAACTATTACAGTAGTAAAAACTATGTAAGGAGCTTCAGTGTGTTCTGGGATGAAGTGTTGACAGCTGCTTGTTTGAATATTAATAAAGTCTATTGAGTTATTCTCTGCCTGTATTGTCTGTAGCTTGAAACTGTGAAGACTTCTCTGTGTATTGCGTCTTTCTGTTCCTAAATACATGCCTGTCTGCGAAGATGGTACCCATTTCTTTCCTAGAGATGGCATGTCTCATTATAGAGAAAATTACAACCTTGTGCTCCATTAAACTTTTATTTTGGCAGCATTGTTGGTTGCTGTTTTCCCTCTTCGATTTAAAGAAGTCAGCGCTGATTGAAAGAGCACATGTCCTCTCTCACATATGGTAATTAACCCTCATTCTTCCAAACTTTTACAAATGGAAGTCAAAGTTATTCCTAAACCACATGCAAGAAAACTTAATCCTCCTTTAAAGAAATTAAAAATTATTAAGTCAAAAGCACAATACAGAAATGAAGAATTTTACAGTGCACAGTAATTTTTCATGTGTTAACTGCAGATGGTTTGCTAACTTGATCGTGCATCAGTTAAGCTGGTGGTGAAGCAGCAGTTTCTGCTGTCTGGATGTGCCTGTTGAAGTGTGAGGAAAACACTGAAAATGCAATGGTTCAGGCCCTGCTGAGAAGGGAAGACCTGGGGTTTTCATTTGCAGAGATGAGAACCAGCCACCTGAGGACACGAACACAGCTTTTGTGACTATCTATCTGGATAGATAGGCCCACGAGGGGCCTCTGGAAAAAAACCTGGGCTCCAGACAAGTCAGTGTTCTTGGCTGATTGCTGTAAGTGGAGTAATTGAGTAACTCTGACAAAAATTGGAAGTATTAACCATCCCCAGCTGAACACAGCTTCTATGAGGGCACAAAAAATCCAAGGAATTCAGATGTAAAGTGTAAGTTTACTGGCAACTTGGCTTTTGAAAGCAACTGCAACACAAGAGGATTAAACAGATAATTTGAAATTCTTAAAAACCTCACAATCTGAAATAGGTCAACCACAGCAATCACTTCTTATTCCCTGCAATGGATTTCTCTAGAACAACTGGACAGGCATTTCATTAGTGGTAGGACAGTGATGAAATAGTTTGTGCTCTTCTTGTGACAAGAAAATCATAACAGAGGAATAACCATGGTGCCACACCTGGGCCTCTGCTAGTGGGATGGCCTTACTGCAGCCATGCAGCTTTGCCAGCTGAGGGATGTTCTCCTCACAGCTGTGCTGTATCTGCAATGAAGTACCACAAGAAGGGACTGTGATGGGTTGACCCTGGCTGGATGCCAGGTGACCACCAAAGCTGTGCTGTCAATCCCCTTCTCAGCTAGACAGGGGAGAAAAAATGCAATGAAAGGCTCATGGGCCAAGATAAGGGCAGGGAGAGATCACTCACCAGTTACTGTCATGGACAAAACAGACTTGACTTAGCAAAATTAATTAAATCTATTGCCAATCAAATCAGAGTAGGATAATGAGAAATAAAATCAAATCATAAAAACACCTTCCCCTTGCCCTTCCCTTCTTCCTGACCTTAACTTCATCCCCTATTTTCTACCTTCCTCCTCCCAGGGGTGTAGGGGGACAGGGAATGGAGGCTGCAGTCATTTCATCACACATTGTCTCTGCTGCTCCTTCCTCCTGAGAGTGAGGATTCCTCACACTCTTCTCTGATCCAGTGTGGGGGTCCCTCCCACAGGAGATAGCTCTCATGAATTTCTCCAATATGAGCCCTTGTTATGAGCTGCAGTTCTCTCCAAACTGCTCCAGCATGGGTCTCTTCCAAGGGGTGCAGTCCTTTAGGAACAGACTGCTCCAGTGTGGGTATCCCATGGGGTCACAAGTCCTTTCAGCAAAGTGTGGCCTTCTCTCTCCACAGGTCCAGCTCCAGCACAGGCTTCTCATGGGTTCCCAGCCTCTTTCAGGCATCCACCTGCTCTGGCATTGGATCCTCCAGGGGCTGTAAGTGGCTACTTTCTCTACTGTGGACCTCCATGGACTGCAGGGGGACAGCCTGTCTCTCCATGGTCTGCGCCACAGCCTGTATGATGGTAATCTCAGCTCTGGCACCTGGAGCACCTCCTCCCCTCCTTCTTCACTGCCCTTAGTGTCTGCAGGGCTGTAGCGCTCACATATTCTCAATCTGCTCTGCATCTGTAGTTGCCCAGGGTTCCTCTCCCTGCCTTCCTCTTAAATACTTTATCCCAAATGTGCTACCACCCTCTCCTTGGCCAGTGGTGGGTCTGTCTTTGAGCCAGCTGACACTGGGTTCATGAGACACAGGGGAAGCTTCTAGCAGCCTCTCACAGAAGCCACCCCTGTAGCCCCTGCTACCAAAGTCTGGCCCTGCAAGCCCAATAAGGAGCCTTTGTCAGATATCCTCAGAATGCTGTTTTTATGTGTGAATTAGCAGGAAGAAGTCAACTAACTGGAAAAAGCATTTTGATAAATGAAGTAAATTAATTAATCGTTAATTGAAGCATCTTTTTTTCAAATTTTAAGAAAAATCTGTGTTGCCAAGTGAAGAACATTTAATCAAATTTATGATCAATGAAGAAGATAAAAGAAATAGAATGTGTGTTTTTATCTTCTTACAGAACTAGAGAGGGTAAGGAACTACAGTTCACTATATTCAAGACCTGAAAAAGTTCCTCACAACTAGAATAATATTCCTCTTCAGCCTCTGACGCCATCAAGCTCATTTCCACAAAGATTAAAAGCTCCTAGCATCATATATGTCAAATCTACCACACAGAAGCTAGTCTCGTAAATGCTCAAGGTCCTAAAAATGTTACACTAAAAGCTGAAGTTTCAATTCTATAAAAACCCAAGATGTATCTTGAAAGCTGTGCCAAAGGAATGTTCTACAATCACACACTGAAAGGAAGAGCTGGGTGTGTAGTCTGCTGCACAACAGACAACATCTGGTTTGCCTCTGTCCAAATCTTAAAAAAAAATACTCCCAAACTACCAGGAATGTGATAAAACTTGTCAGAGAACTGCAGTGGTTTGATAGGCTGTCATATTGAGACTGGCAACAGACAGCATGTATTCTCCAAGGAAATGCCATTTTAATTCATAAATTAATTGAAACAAAACTGCAGTATAATGCAGTAATTTTTCTAATGTATAGAGTTTTAACATTTATCTGTCATTTTTATGGTCAAAATTTTTTTGTCTGTTTTTCTTCTGGGTTTTTCTTTTTTTTTTTTTTTTTTTTTTTTAGTTATTTTTTGCCTGAATGAGTTTCATAAAGACAGAGTAATTATACAGGCAAGTTGCAGGGGAAGGGACAGAAGAGCCAGTCAGGGCTGTTGGGGTAGATGGGGCAGGACAGCTGCAGAGCCTGCCTGAACATCTGTTCCCATTCCACTGCACTATTAAACACATACCTTTGTGACCGCTGGCCTGCATGAGCAGCACACATTTAAGGGGATAGCAGAGGTACCTGCACGTCCTTCTTTCTTTCCTGATTTCAGTATTGTGGTTAAACACAAAGTGAGCAAATATTTTCTCCTCAGAGTTAAAATACTGACAAGAAAAATTTAAGTTATATGTCCTCCTTAACCAGTCTTTTTGGTTGGCATTGAAAAAATCCAGAGTTCAAATGAATGGATAATCTATGACTGTCTTACATGGGGGAATCTCAGATACACTTTCCAAACCCTGACAGGCAGACTGTCACACATGTTGCCAGGACAGGCATTGAAACAGCCTACGTACTTTGTGGCAGTGGTCCTGCTGTGCCTTCCATAAGGATTTTCAGCCACTGGTTATGTATAAGTTTTTTTATTTTGCCAGGTAACAGAGGCGTTACCTTCTCCATGTATGAGAAAAAACTCTTTGTGGAGTTATTGCTAGGTTCCTACAATGGATGGGGATGTATATGTAGTTAGACAGATAGATGGATGAATAGATAGATGGATCTTTATTAAAAATTTAATCTCCAGTCAAAGGAGCAGAGAGAAGATCCCATCATCAAACTTGTCTGTTTTGAAGAAGTATTACCATGGCCTGAAATCTGATATTTTTTGCAAGATATACCAGATTGTTTAGGTCAAATTAAAGGAAGAAAAGACAAAGCTGACAAGTTCCCCTCCTTCCCTCTGATTAGTATTAATATAACTCACTTCAGAAGTCCACAAATGCTTTAATTTTTTGAATCTAAATGTAAATAAAGTAAGTAATGTAAGCATAACTCAATGATCATTTAAACATACCAAGAAAATGCAATAATAAAAATGAATTGTTATGCATTCCACAACAAGTTTAAATATGTTGAATCACTATAAAATAATAATGCCTGCCATTCTTATAATGTCTTCCAGGTTTCAGAAGAACCATACAAATAAGAGCTACTCATTGTTATTTAGTAGACAAACGTTCCCTAACTGAACAGTTATTGTGTTGTAGTGTTGTGCTTAAAAGCAGAGTAAGCATACAAGCTAGAATTGAGAATAATTTCTGTATAATCAAATCCCATTTGGCAGAAGACTGCAAAAGAGCTAGGCATTTTCAAGAGCAGCATGCAAACACATGAAGGCAAAGCTGATGTTCACATACTGTCCCCAGAAAATGTCTTCAAAACCAACATAGATATAAAAACAGAGAGCAAACTCTGTCAGTCTCTCCTGATCTGAACTAAATAGCAAGCCAGCTCATGCAGGGAAAAGAACCAGGAAAGGAGAAGACACATTTTTAATTTTAATTGAGACAGTAAGCAATACCTAGTACATTATTGTAATCCAAGGACAACTACAAATGAAGCCTTGGAATGCTTCAATATCACTCTACTCTCCTGCAATAGTGTTTTGATTTCTTGAGTCTCTTCTCCCGAACTCTTCACTGTTTCATCCACCCTGTGAATGAAGCCACTTTCACAGCCTGAAACAGAAGTTGCTTATCAGCTGCCTCCTCAAACACATTTACCAAGGAGTGTGTGGCAGAATGTGCAGCTACATCCTTGTGTGGAAAGCAGCACCTCTGCCTGAGAACCGTGTTAATCACATTACTTAATTAGTTCACAAATAATCACTTCACACTTATAATCTGTAGCTAGATGTTTTGGCAGCTAAGACAGGGAAATTAATAAACTGCACATTTGTTTAAAGTAAACCAAAACCTGTTACATCTTCTTTATCTTTTTCCATTCCTTTCCATGTGTTTTATCTCAGGCTTCTGACAGTTTCATCTTTGTTCTGTTTCCAAAGCCAATACTCCTAGTATTTAATTTCCTAATATTTAATGCAATATTTCCCATGGTCTCTTTGGCAAGAAGAAAAGTATGTGTGATGATTTTTTTTTCCCCTTTCATTTCCTACAGGTCTTGCCTTACTCTCATTTAGGCCCATGTACAGGGAGGCACACAAACACACACTAAACTTTTAAATGTGAAAATGCTTCTCTTGACATCAAAGGCTTTTCAAACACTCAAGAGGTGTTTTTACTAGTTGGAGCCCAAATCATCTCTCTGTCCTTTCCATAGAAGTGTGCCTTTATTATCTCTAATCCCTTGTGTAATTTCTGTATAAACCTTTCCCTGTCTTAATCTTTGCCTCCCTTCCTTTTCCATCACCTCCTTTACTTCTCATGTCCTCTTTTGCCTCTCCTTTTCTGGTTCCCCTTTTTCTCCATCCCCCTCAGTGTCCCTCCCTCCCCTGTAGTCCTCTGGGGTGGTTTGAGGGTTCCCTCACCTCCTCTCCGTTTCAAGGGCCTGCTGTAGCTTTGCTTCTGCTTCTCTGTGACGGCAACCAGCTCCTGCTTAAGAGGGTGCTTTCTGGGTAGATTACAACAGACTCTAATTTTAAGTGTATCAGTGATTTCTTCTATTGAATAAATGCTTTGCACATCTGCACGTTTTAAGCTGTCCCAGCATTAAGGCACCTTCACCTCATTTCTGGATGCTGGCTCTCCAGATTTTTTTTCTTGGTTTGGAGATATGTAACAGTGCAACTCTGGGAAACCTGGTGACAAGGTGGTTTGGCTGTAAATCCTGGAGCAACCAGAAGGAAGGAGGGATGAAAAGTACCACTCTAGTCACTGGAGGCACACTGGTGTGTAGCAGAGTGCTTTTGGCTTTTATACTTTGACAGTGATATTTAAGTTTTCACCTCTGAAGGAACCAATCTGAGGCACTGAAACAATTACACATTTCATTGCAGATTTTCCAGTATTTCCCTCTCCTTTCTGAAGCAGTGCCTTTTATTGTTAAAGGTTGTCCATTTTTCTTTTTTCTTAAATTAACAGTTTTACTCCAGAGAAAGCCCACGTCCTTGATACTGTACTCCACATTTCTCCAGGCACTGGCATTATTTATAGTTTAAAACTGTTGAGTTTGATATTCCTTTCTGCTAGGGCATAGATTAGATTACTGGACATTACTCAGCAACAAATAATGATCTGAGCTCTGTATCAGGAGCTTTTCTTTGGCTTTGCACTTATTCCTTCTCTTCTAGAGTAAAATAAAAGCAGCAAGAGATTAATGGCTTTTCACACACTGAAATTTAGTAGATTTTCCTATACAGTGTCTAGATTACCTTTATCACAACAGGTTCATCTTGGTGTATGCGTTGAAAGTTAACTGTAGTGTCATAAATCTGACAGATTTTGTGTAGCCATCCTGACATGGCTTTCACAAAAAGCCAATTTAAAAACTGTCACTTAAGAGAGGAATAGGAGGGCTTCTACAAGCACTTGGATTGCAATTCCCAATTCCAAAAGTGCTCTGTTACAGCACAGGCACAAGTATAGAAGAAAGCTTGCATTAGGGGTAGGACCACAAATGAAAAATCTCTTTGGGAAGATTATGATGTATGTCAATTGTAGTTTCTAGCTTAAGCAGGGCCTTTAATCGTATTAATAGTCGAAAGTGAGCGAAAAAGGGAGTTTTCAAATGAAATATTTATATGAACAATAAGGCTTCTCCTGAAGCTTCTCCAAGGGGAAGCTCTGTGCATAGTCCACATGTACAAGTGGCTGCGCCTCGTATTTTTAATCTCCTGTGGTTAGTATACACCACGGACGTGTAACTCCAAAATGTCAGGGTCTCTCCCCCTCCGGCAGGAGTGCTGAACACCACCTCTCACGGGACCCGAGCACATCCTGCTGCAGCCCTCGGGACGCAGGTACCGCCAGGAGCCTGGACGGCACCTGGGCAGGCAGCGGGCTGGGGCACAGGACACCTGGCAGCGACAGGAGGCGCGACACTCGCTCTCATTTTGACCTTTCCAGTCCCGGCAGGCGCTGAGCACTATACAATAACGATTCTACGACACAATAACGAACACACGATTATTTGGGGACTCCCCGAAGCTCCCGGGGAGGGTGGGGAGTGTGATGCGCCCGCCAGGGGGCGCCGCGCCGCCAGGGATGGGGGACCTGCGGGACCTGGCTCCGCTCCCGGCCCCGGGGCGAGCGCCGCTCCCGGCCGGGATGCTGAGCCCCCGGACCCCCGCCCGCCCGGACACCGCTCCCGGCCCCGGGGCGAGAGCCGCTCCCCGCCGGGATGCTGAGCCCCCGGACCCCCGCCCGCCCGGACATCGCCACCGCGCTCCGCGGGGCGCCTCGCCAGGGCTCCCCTCCGCCCCC
>VXBX01008450.1:0-53476 GCA_013400415.1 Scytalopus superciliaris | reverse complement strand
CTCTGCCCGAGCTGGCGATGGAGGGCTCGGCCGGGGTTGTCCTCAGAGTACTCCGGGCGGCCGCGGACCCGGGACACCCCTCTCTGGGGGCTCGTTCCGCCTGCGGGGCAGCTGCCGCACCGCCACCGACGGGCCCCGCGGCCGCCCCCTGGGGAGCGGNNNCGCGGCCGCTCCGTGGGTAGCGGAGCCGGACTTGCTCCCGGAGGTGTGAACCGGAGCGCATCGAAAGCGCGTTTGCCCGGCGTGCCGGGCCGCGCTAGGTGCCGGGCAGGTGCGGACAAGAGCCGGCTCCCACCCTGGCGCTGCCCCCGGGGGAGGGCGGTAGGAGCGCTCGGCCGGTGCCGTCCCTGGCGCGGTCCCCGGACCCCCAAGTGTCCCGCTGCCCTCCCGGGGCGCTGCCGGAGCGGTCAGAGCCGTACGGAACCCTCCTGACAGCCGGAACGGAGCGGGGGTTGAAACTGAAGCTTCCCGTCCCCAGGGAACGTAATTTCAGTTTTATATATAAGGTGTGTGATTTATCGAAGGCAAACACTGCAGCATGTGCATGTATTTTTTTAACTGCAATCGAGTGTCCCATCTTACACACTTTAAAATCCATGGCAAGGGTTTCATTGGCTCAGAGGGGAGAAGATCAGTTCCTCACAGTGTTCTGTATTACTGTTTAATTCCATCTGATAAAATTTACGATTGGACCTCTTCAGGAGACTTTGCAATGGAGACACTTAAAACTGTTAACTTCATCTTACTTCTAATGTCATATATATGCTGGATATGTTTAGTTGTCTTTGATCTTTCACGAAATCTGCTTGAACTGTAGTTTAGTATACAGACTTTTGATTTGGAAAGGTCAGTGCAGAGATTCCATGTGAGGTTGTACTGCTATAGTAAAATGTTTCAATTCATTAATTTCCTTTTTTTTTTTTTTTTCCTGAGAAAAATGAACAGACCTCTACCAGTGTTTTGAAGTTTTGCCTACAGGAAATGATGGTAAATGCCATACATTGTTCCATAAGATTCAGTTTTCGAGTCTGAAGTGAAATATGCTTGACAATATTTCTGGAAGGGTAGATGCTTAATTCTGAGCTGCAGTCTTCGATGAACTTCAGGTATTTAATAATGATTTGTCCGATTTACAGCACAAGGCAATGGTTTTCTGCCCTCTGCTTTTTTAATTGTTTTTCAACTAAACTTGGTGCTGCAGCTTCATCTCAGCAGCCTGTCTTCTTGACTTCCAGCATTACAAAAAGGGAAGTTTGTGTTCATTAGGTACTTTAAAATAAAACATCCCATGATTTGGTTTGAAGTCCAGACAGTCTTCTCTTATTGGAGGCAGAGTCTGCTTATTCCACCTGCAGTTCATGTTGCAGGGGCAGGGTCTTACACCCTGACCAGGCTTTTGTAACCATCCAACAAGAAGACAGTCTCTGGTTATCAATCTTTAAAATCCTAGTCAAGCTTGGATATTGCAGGAGGATGTGCACGTAAGGAAATGCTTGATGAGGAAAGTTATTTGCGAATTTTTAGGGAAGTTGAATTTTCATTATTGTACCATAAATTGGTAGGCTTTTAAGAAGTTACCTCCTTAGCCATTATTGCAGATACCAGGTAGTAAATAAAACCACGTTGCATTCTGTCATTTTCTGGCTTTGACTGAATAGCATGTTAGTGAGCATGATCAGTTCTGTTTTGTATCTGTGAGGGTTGTTACACATCTGAATTGACAGAAAGCAAAGTTACATGACCTGAGAATCACGTTTTGGCTTTTATGGTTAACAACTGCAATTCTTTTCCCATTGCTGGGGTTAATGGGTGAGTCTGGGGCAGTGGGTCTGCTGGGACAGAGTGGGTCTGTGAAACTGTTTGCTTGGCCTTTTGACTGATGGCACAATTTTATCCTGAAAATCAATGCAACGTGCTTGATCCTTACAAGGTTCATTACAGTGAAAGAAAGTCTGAACTAATCTGCTTTTAAAAAAAGCAGCAGGGGAGAATAATCCTCCTCAGAGCTGCTGATACAGCTGGTTGCTGAGTGGTCCTGGAGACAAGAGTACAGAACCTCTCTCTGAACTAAACAATACAATCCAGGCGAGAATCAGGCTTCTTGAGGCTGTTACAGAAGAGCAGAATTGCATTCCTTTCTCTCTTACACTGGTCTTTGACAGCTCAGCTGCCTTGAACAGAGTGGAAGGGAGTCCTTGTAATACATACACATAAAAATTTCAGAAATGGCTGTAGATTTGCTGCCTGGGGCTTAAATGCAAATTAAACTATTTTACTAATTAATACTTATCATTTTAGGTGGTGCAGTATATGAAATGGGACATACCATTATGGGCTTTTTGTTTAGGAAGGAAGGAACTGCTAATTGTGAAGTGTAATGGCAGAGAGCCAAGGTCACTTCTATCAGACTTCAGTCTTGCCTAGATCCTTGGACAGATATGTTAGAATCACACCAGGGATCCGTTTCTGTGAGAGTTTTAATTAACCTTAGAAGACAGAGCAGGGTCAGCCTCCCTGTTGCTATCTTGCTGGTGTTTTGCTCCTGCACCTTATACTTTGGGGACGTCTTCTGTGCATAGATGGTATTTTCTAAAAACAACAAATGTTGTTTATCACTTTGGCAAAACTCTGGGGGGAGCGGGGGTTGTGTTTCATTATGTGGTCTCTGGTCTTTCTTTTCCCGTAGTTTATCACAGACTTGGTCTATTCAGACTGCTGAAAGCCAGTGTGAGAGGGACTGAGCTGGGGATGAACTGGCACTGGCTGCTCATAAAGTTGTACAAGACTGTTCTTCAAAAACACTGCTGAAATACTGTAGGTGTTTTAAGATATGTGGTATACATCTTAGGTATGAGAGATCTGGAAGTGGTGTGTACCTACTAATACATGCTTGAATAATATTTGGGATTCTATCAATATATAAAGGTATGTGACCTTTGGTAAGCATGTTAGTGACCAAATGCCTCTGTTTCAGCCAATGAAAAAACAGTAGTCTTTTCCTAAGTGGGATAGCATATTTTGAGATGTTTACATTAAAGCTGCTATGTAAATGCAGAGTATGGTATTATATATTATAAAAGGGTACAAATGCTGAAAGAGCATGCTGGAAGAATGAAGGAAAGGAAATCCAACAACTGTGTGCTCCCCTCAGGGAATAGAGCAGGAGGCTAAGAGTGGTTTATAATGGTAGGCACATTACACTCAAGGTTATAATTTATTGGCTCCTCTGTTTCCATTACCACTGTCGGATTGCTTAGGGAATTCAGGTTCTGTCAAAGTAAATGGCTCCCTTAGACTGTTGGGGCATTATGGTAAATCTGCCTACTTTACTGAGTGTGGGGTTTGGGTCTTTATTTAATAATTATTGCAGTTTATAACTTAAATTTTTTTTCAGGAGCTCTCAAGATCTAATAGCCAGCTAAATGCATGCAAGTCTTCAGTAATTTCCTCCTAAACCAGGCATCTCCCACTCCAGGTGCAGGGCTTATTGCTTGCTTGCTTGAAATACAAACTGAGAACACATTTGCATGAAAAAGAAACAACCTAGAAAAACAAAACATGTCTCTCCTTTTTCTCAGCAGAGAAAACATGGCCAAAGTGATGGATAGGCATGTGGTGCATTGCCAGATGGGGTTATAGGTAACAGTGGAGAGTAAGATGTGCACATAAAGAAAATGATGTGTCAGCGTGCTTGAGTGAAGTGATGGATGGGCTGCACTCCCCTGTGTTGCACTGGATGCTTCTCCCATGTATCAGCTTTGCAGAGCTATTTCACCCTTTCGGGGGGAAGGCTGCCATTTGCTAGCCCTTGGCTTCATGCAAGTTTTGCAAGCAGAGGGAGCAATGCTAATTTGCTGTACAGGCTTTTCAGTTGCTCTGTTTGTAGAAATTCTCCAAAAGAGACACTCAGTCATTATTTTATGTAAGAGTCTTGCCTCATCCTGGGCTGGTTACCGTGGAATAAACATGAGTAGACCTCGCCGTATTTCTCCACTGCTGTGTTTCTTTCCTTCTTTGATACATTTTTCGTCAGGTGAAGATCCCACCTTGGGTTACGCAAAAGGAAGTGGATGGAGTCTGGCATTTATATGCATTTATATATATTATGGCAACAGTGGATTATGTAGGGGACACACTTTGTCTTGTACTGAGGAAACACTTCAACATGCCTTTTTAATGGTCAGATTTGCACAGACAGGAGTGCTGTTCAGCAGTATGCCATGTGCACAGACACATGGATTTACCTTGCTTTTGTTCATTCTTTATGATTTATTAGCTTCTAATGCTGTAGTTTGGCTGGTCAGCACCTGAACTTTGTCATAAAGCCATCCAGAAAGGAGTGATGTTCCATGTGTCAAAGGCTCTGATCTTGAGGGGATTTTTTTGTCTGGCAGATGGCTAAAAATGTGTTTCGACACAGGAGATTAACTACCATACTAAAGTGTATTGTGAAAAATACAGCCAGGAGTATTTAAAACCCCAGCAATTGAAACTGTCCTCACAGAAGTGAATGAGCAAAGGAGAGGGGATTGCTGAGAATCTGCATCAGAAAAATTCATCATTTGAGCTCTTAGATTTTTCAGAAAATGTGCTGTTTGCAGGTGTCATCTTCTTGTCTGTTATGTTTTCCAGGAACGGAGTATTTTTACTTGTGTTTGGGTGATGATGTTAACTTTTTACTTGCAAGCTAGAAAATTGCTTGATGGACCTGATGTGACTGAAGGATGCCAGTACTGACAGTGGACATTTTCTTCTGAATTGGGATGACCAGTAGAGGCTCAGTCTCACCTAAAAAAGTTGTGGGGCAGTGGAGAGGGCTTTGTGCCACTAGCCCCAGACCCTCTCTGTTAGTTTGTGTCAGTGTGACATGCCTCTGTGGGACTCCTCTTGATGTCAAATGTGAGTGCTAAATTTAATCCCTATACGTCATCCTTCTGAATGATTCATGACGAATGCTGGTAACGCTTAGCATATGACAGTGTTTGGTGTTTGGTAGCTGGTTACTCCAGACAGATGGATACACTTGTTCAACTCAGCCCTAAAGATCTTGTGCACATTTTAACCCTGGCAATTTTTGCCCACCTGCCCTAAATCTCTGCTGTTTGCTCTTTGGGAAGATGGTGCTGCTGTGATTTTAAGGCACATGCAGAACATGCTGACGAGCTGCATGAACTTTCTGACCTTCACATTTCCCAGCTGAAAACTTGTCCCAGTAGCACTCACCCACCCTCATGTGCTTCTCAATCTTCAGCAGGAAGCTGCCCTACAAACACAGATTTGTTACTAAAGAGGCTGGGATTTGGGGAGATTAAAAAGCACTGGCTGTGTACACTGAAGCTCCAGCAGTTGTTTTCTGCCGTTGAGTGAGGCTTGGCAGGGATGCTGCACTTTGTTTGCAGGGAGCATCCGTGCAGAGATGCAGGGATGTGCACTGTGTATGGGCTGTAACAGTACACTGTATTCCTTGTTTCTAATCTTATCAGTTCATGTTCAGGCAGACTCCTGGTGCTGGCTGGGTGCCCAACAGGTCGGACTGGCTGCAGGCTCTGGCTGTTAATGCTGGGTGCCTGTACTTGCAGGTCAGGGGGAGGCCGCGTGTGCTCTTTCTAGACAAAGCTGTGCTCATGCAATCAATAAGCTGCCACATAGAATGCTACAACAATATTTTATTTATACCATGGAGGATTTTTTTTTCTCTGGGAAGGTGTTTTCTTGCAGTTATTTTTGTCTGCTGTCTCATAATTTTAGGTTAATAATCCCATTAGAGTTTCAACTTGAACAGTCTGTCTGGGTACTTCTTGAGTTTTGCACTGTTGTGTTTATACTGTCCCTTCTAATTTCATTATTCTGTTTGATATTTCATACTGTTTCTGTTAAGAAGCACTGCTTAAATTTCAGATAAAAACCATAGTTCCTTCTTGTACTATAGTAATCCACCTCTAATATTTTTAACTGTGGGATGCCACTTTCGAAGTCACAGATCTGTTTTTCTTAGAAGCCTTTCCTTGAGCTTCAGAAGGCATTATAACTAATATATCACTCTGATTAATGTCTTTAAGCATTGCAACATTGTAATTGCTGACCTCTACAGCACTGGATTCATTCAGGGTTCTGGGTATTTGTGACTTCTGCAGACCAAAACTTCTTAGGATGCATGTGGTTTCAGCTTCACTCATATCAAGCTGAACTTTTGCAAGCATTTTCAATATGGTCTTGTCTGATATTTTACAACAGGTTTTTCCAATCTGGGGGTAAGCTGTCATGGGAAGAACCCAAGATTAGTTCTAATAGGACATGAGAGCCTGGACAAAGATAAACTGCAGAATTTGAGAGCGACGCATGACCCTGGCCTTGCCCAACTCTCACAGCAGCTGTGCTTCTGCAGCTGGGGAGGGAGCGATGGGGAAATACAGTGACAGCTGAAGGCTACCTATTTATCCCTAGTCTTGCACCAAACCAAACTGCCCCTGGTGACAGAAGCATTTTGTGTGGAGCAGACTGGTACTTTGGCTGGAAAGTTAGTGGTCTGACCATTATGCAAAGGAAAAGGAAAAAGGGGAAGAGTTAAAAAAATTAGAAAAATTTCTTTCTAGTGCAGATGGGCCTGGGAACAGGTTCTCCCCATTTACCAGCCCTATATCCTCTTCTGCCAGTGTGGATTCCTGTGACAGCTTTGAGCCATGCCTTTTCCTGACTGTGCTTACTTGCTTGGCTCTGTTACTGTCTTTCTCAGCAGTAATGTTAAACTTGTTACCTCCTCTTTGGGGAAACTTTTGCTTATGTTGCTGGAGCATTGCTGAAAAACCTTTAAAATTGTTTGAATAGCTTTAAAAAAACCCAGAGCATGTGCCTAAGAATTTAATCTAATTGTGTTTGTATGTAATTTGAACATTTTTATTTGGTTAGAAAGAACAAACAATAATTTAATGATACATGTACATGAGATGTCTCTTAGTTCAGGGGAGGAACAGAAGGAGGAACATTACTTTTGGTATTAAAAAGACATTTTGTTTTCAAAAGTGGAGAGAAAAATGTAAAACATCTGGAATCAAAAGCACTTTCTGCCCAGTCTTTTAAGCAAAACTTTCAGTGGTTCCACAGAGCTTGTTGCACACTGGGGTCACATGTGAACTCAGGCGATGGGCAGGTGAGTATCTGCCCAAAGGAGCTGATAGAGCTGCACCTCTCCACTGCCTCTCTCCTGGGGGTCACCAGAAGGACCTGGTGCTTGGCACTGGGCTCCACCTTCCACATCTGCGGGCCCGCTACTGAGGGGTTAAACAGTAAAAACCACAGTCGAGTTTGTCTTATAACTGGTTTCTGGCTCTTTCAAAGCATGGCTTGGCCCCTGATGAAGTTTGGCTTCTTGTCCCAGTAGAGTGGTTGGGATTTTTGGTGCGACTGGTCTGTTTGCATGTGGTTGAGCGAGGGCAGGAGTTTCCGAGGGACGCATGTCCTCCTGAATGCTGTGAAACTGTTTCTGCAGCAAGTCTCCATCTTGTCCTGCTTTGGAAATAGGAAGGCTTAGCTGTCTGTTTCACAGCACTTGGTGCCAGGAGAGGGAAGGCTGTGGGATTCACTAATTAAAAAAAGAGAGAGATGAAACTGTCTTCTTTCCCCATAGTGTTTGCATAATATAATTTGACTCAGGAATGCTGTGGAATTTTTGTCTGTTCACAATGGCGATGGGACAAAAGGTGGAAAACCCTTTTCTGCTTTGCAGCATTCAGCCTCATTTTGTTTTGAAGATACCTTAAGGATTTGTGGTAGGGAGGAATTTGTCCCTTGTGTTGGCTGTCAGCAGGAATATGATTTATCAGACAAGTGAAACTAATGCTGTATATGGTTAAGGAGTGCCTTTCTGTGCACAAAAATGGTATTTATGAGAAGAGGTTGCTTCTTAGTCAATGCTTAGAGTGTCTTTCTGCTGCTACAGCAACAGGCATGAGTTGATTATTCAGACAAGTTAGCATTATTTTTTTTTCCAAGTTTTTTAAAAATCTGATCCAAACCAATATGAATTTGCCATTGCTAATTTTAGAATGGTCTGCTTGCATGAGATAACAAATCCCAGTTTTACTCTGAAGAGAAAGTATTGTAACAGAAGGCTGGCAAGATTGTTATCGAAATGCTAATGATCATTTCTCCTACAGTCTCAGTTATTTTCAGAGGGAGGACTAGAATAGACACATAATCTGAATAATATTGATTTTAATATGGAGTACTGTCTCATTAAGCTGTTACAGTCTTTCCCTTTCTGGACAAAGGTTCATTAATTGCTGCAGTTGATGTATCATTAAAGTGGGTTTAGGTGCAAGATGAGCAGAGGGAAAGAGAGATGTAAAATATCGACTGTGCCATTGTGGATGCATTTTAGGTAAAGACACTGTGGTCCTTACAAAACGAAAGGGACACTACTGCGTTTGTTTTGCTGCCTCCTGGTTGCCTTCTGCAGGAAAGCCAAGAAGTCAGCCAAGTACAGGCACTATCGTATTTACTTTCCTAAATGATCATTTCAGTAAATATTATTGAACATGTTTATTTGTGGATTAATTTCAGGATAATTCAAACAAAAAACTCCTCTGTGAGTTACTATAAGAAGACATGATTATATGAATTTACTTTTATTTTTTAAATTTAATTTTGAAACAGTTTTTAGGAGGCTGCCTCTTTACTGGGTGCCTTCTTGTGTGTTTTGAAATGCTTTTGCTGCAGCTTGTACCAGGTTTGCAATATTGCCATCCTTATAAGCAAATCAATATATCTTCGTTTCCAATAACAGCAATAATTTATGAGTTTTTAATTATTTTAGTGCAGTAAAGTAGAAGGGATTAGAAGGAAGTAGACGAAGGTTTTGTTTTGATTGATTTTGACTGACTTCCATGAACATTTATTTGTCTGTAAATAAGACACACACAAATATATGTATATATACGTGTGTATAATGTATGTATCTCCCTGAATGTATCTTTTTTTGACAGAAAAACCTGTTCTGTGCATTCTTCTCATGTCCATATCCAATTCAGTAAACTGTGTGTTACTGTCACCATGTGCCAGACATGGGTGTACGTTGTGTCATGGTGCAGTGGCTGGTCCTGCTGCATCTCTAGATGTATGCCCACGATGACCCCCCGTGATGGAGCGTGCCAACTTCAGGGATCATAGGTGTGAACACACACACAGCCTCCTCTTGCACCCCAAAAGTACATATCTGTGCTTGGCATGTGAGGAAGAAGGAATGTGCAGTAAGGGCTTGGCTGGAGAGGGGGCAGGGGAATGGATGCTGAGGCTTGTCGTGATGGGCTCTTCTGATCGTCACTGCTGAGCCAACTTGTGATTTTGTGCTAAAATGTCATGAGATGAGACTCAGAAATAGCACAGGCTTTCCTGGCAGAAGCGTGAGCTGTAGCACATTGAGTGGGCAGGATGCATCAGTGCCGGGGCTGCTGCTCCTCGGCCAGCTTTATGTGGGGAGGGCGCAGCACTGTGGAAGAGGCAGGCGTGGATGGCTTTGTGTTCAGTCTAGAGCATCTTGCATTTCAGCCAAGAGTTTCTGTGTGAAGATCCTCTTTCTTTTGCATACTTTCTTTCTAAAGCAAATCATAAAAACCCCTTGGAGAATACAGTCCTACACATGCGTCATGAAATACAGTAAAATAATGGATGACAGCCATGAGATGAAATTTTTTTGTTTATTCTCTTCTGCTGTATAGGTAATCCTGATGTCAGATCTTAGTGGAAAACATCTGATTATTTATATTTCACAGTCATGCAGCAATGTAAAATCTGAACCAATCACACCTTTTTAATAATCAGTAAATTATTTTCTAAAGGGAAGTATGGTACCTTTGATCTGTATTGCAGAAAGGAATATTTGTTTTTTCCTAGCTGGAGTTTTATCTGTTATTTTGATGAACACAGCACTTCCTTGTATATGCAGTCGGTCTCACTTGTATCTGAGTGTATATTTCCATGGTGGTCACTACTGTTAAAAATAATTCAGCACACTTTAAAGAAGGGGCTGTGTGGGTTTCAGCATCTGTGATAATATTGTTCAGCCAGGGAGAGGTAATTTTGTGCTTATTAACAAACAAAAGCTCAACAGTCAGGGTTGAATGGCCATCTCCCACTCATCCCTGGCCTCTGTTTTCTAACCAGGTGGTGGCCTATATGAAGAACAGTCAAAGCAGTCCCCTGCCTGTGAATGCAGGAGAAGAACTGAGGGTGCACAGAGGTGACAATTAAAGGGGCACAATTAAAGGGGGAAGAGGGTATGTTCCCAATTGGTGGTGTTCTTCTGTTCTTTGTTTTTCATCAAATGAAGCTTAAAAATTCCAGGAGATATTCCATTTATCCCAGCCTCTTTAATGTGTTTTGGCTTTTCGTCAGTTCGATTTTATACAAAGCAGAAGTTTAAATTCTGCCATTCTCAATTGAAAGGATGAGAGGAAATGACCTTAAGTTGTACCAGGAGACTTTTGGATTAGATACTAGAAAAAAAAAATTCAATGAAAGCCATTAGGCATTGGAGTTGCCCAGGAAGGTGATGAGGTCACCATCTCTGGAAGTGTTCAAGAGACATCTGGATGTGCCTCTTAGGGATATGGTTTAAGGGTGACTATGGTGGTGTGGGTTGATGGCTGGACTAGATGATCTTGAAGGTTTCTTCCAGCCCTGGTGATTCTGTGATTGCCTCAGTGATACCACTCCTGCAGTGGTGGGTAGTTTCTGGGCTAGGATGCTACCCTGTCAGAGGGGGTCGTTTAATTTGATCACTTGAAAATTAATTAATCCGGTCATGAAAATTGTGGTCAAACTGGGGTGAGTTTTATAGGATCTTGGATGTAGGAGAAGCTGTTTCATTAAATACTCTCTGTAGCCATCAGAGGGAAACTTTTTGTTGTTACCAGAGCTCAGCTGAAAAGAGTGAGCTTACATGTAAAATGAGATAGCGGGAAACTGGATAGAGTTGAGGTTCCTCAGCTGATCTGATGCTTTTGATGAACACATATTTCTTTGATGAGTCAACTCATGACTTAAGGGTTTCACTTAGTGATGCCAATTCCCCAAATAAGTGATTCCTGTCCAGTGCTGGTGAAATAAATGCAAATTTATTTGCTCTGCAAATGCAGAGCAAAGACTGTGGTCAGCCTGAAGTTGTCTCATTGATGTGTAAACTCAGTGCAATTGGCAGTGAGCAGATAGAGACCAGAATGAATCTCAGGTAAAGCAATGAATGTTATTTTGCGTTTTTTTGTTGTTTGTTTCCTACCCTGAAGAGTTTAAAAGAACATTAAAAGATACCTCTATAGCAATATTTCATTTTTTGATGTCACATAACTGCAGACCCAAGAAAGTAATAGCGTGGGGAGATCCTGACTGTTGTAGTGTTCAGTATTCTAGCTGTTTAGTATTTTTGTCTGAATGAGCTTCAAATAAACACCAGTTTGGTTTTTGTGGCTTTTTTGAGTAATTAATGAAGGAATGTGAGTAATCAGCTGCTTGGCAGATCTGCTCTTTAGGACTCTGACTCAGTTTGGTGGGAGGTGTGAGAAATCACTACTGTAGTAAGTAGCGACATCGTAGCACCTCAATAGAGGCATTTTTGAGAGTGCTGCTGGAAGGCAATTGTCTCCTTCTGAGGAAGAAAAACTCAAGAAACATCATTCAAATAGTTTTGCTTCACTGACCTGCTGCAAATATTATTTAAGATAATGGTTTGCACTGATGGAGTCGCTGTATTACTTCATTGTAGGTCTGTCAGGTGTTACTATTTTCTGATCTGCATGCCATGAATAGATTTGCTTTTTCCCTTGTATTTCATGTATTTGCTTTCTTCTCACATGCAAGAAGCAAAAGAAAACAATTTTGCCAGTAATGAAGGTCTCACATGGAGGCTGGTCCCCCATCACCATGTTCCCTGTGGGTTCAGGCCCTAGAAGACTTTTGCTGTTTCTCCCTTTGAGGCACAGGAGGGTGCATCGTGTTTTCACTCAGGCTTGATGGGAGGTGACAGCTCAGGAAACCCTCACAACCCACTCTGTGTCCCTCTGGTGTTCCATGCTGCCTGTGCCCTTTGCCACTTACAGCTGCCTGGGCAGCAGCAGGTCAGATGTCCCCATTGCCATCACCCCTTTGTCCCAAGATCAGCAGACAGCCTGTGGTACAGAGCTATTTCTGAGCAACTCCAGATGTTTCCTACCCATTTTGCATGTGAGCAGCATTGGAGCAGAGGTGGACCAAATTAATAGTCCATGTCCAAGTGGAGATTAGTAACCTGTGGTGTTCCTTAGGGTCTTTTATTGGGACCAGTACCATTCAATATCTTTATTAATAACATAGTGGAATTCAGTGCACCCTCAGCAAGTTTGCTGATGACATCTCAAGTCAAGTGATGCTGTTGATAAGCTTGAGGGAAGCCATACCTTCCAGAGGGACCTTTGCAGCTTTAAGGAGTGTGCCTGTATAAATCTCATGTTCAGCCAGGCCAAATGCAAGGTTCTGCATGTCTGGCAACCACCACTGTTGCTACAGGCGGGATTACAAATGGACTGACAACCACCCTGCCAAGAAGGACTTCGCGACGCTGGTGGATTAAAAGCTGGATGTGAGCTGATAATGTGTCCTTGCAGCCCAGAAAGTCAATCATGTCCTGGACTGCATCAAAAGAAGCACAGCCAGCAGGTTGAAGGAGGTCATTCTGCCCCTCTACTGCACTCTTGTGAGACCCCACCTTGAGTACTGTGTCCAGCTCTGGGGTGCCCTGTACGAGAGAGATGTGGACCTGTTAGTGTGGGTTCAGAGAAGGGCTGGAACACCACTCCTATGAAGTCAGGCTGAGAGACTTGGGGTTGTTAAGCCTGGAGAAGACAAGGCTCCAAGAAGACTTTATTAGAGCCTTCCAGTACCTATAAGAAAGATACATTGAGATTATTTTTTTTTGCCAGGGCCTATTGTGATAGGACAAGGGGTAACAGTTTTGAAACTGAAAGAGTGTGGATTTAGATTAGATAAAAGGAACAAATTCTTTATTGTGAGGGCTGATGAGACACTGGGAGAGGTTGCCCAGAGAAGTTGTGGATGCCATATCCCTAGAAATGTTCAAGGCCAGGTTAGATGGAGCCCTGAGCAGCCTAGTCTACTGGAAGGTGTCCTTGCCCATGGCAGGGGGATTGGAGCTAGAAGATCTTTGAAGGCCCCTTCCATCCCAAACCATTATGTGATTCTGTAACTCTAAGACCAGCAAATGGGCACAGAAAACAGGATGTGGCAGGCACAACTACAGACAGTGAAAAGTAAATGTTTTGTGGGGCTGCAGTAGTTGACATCTCTACTGTTGATTCTTTAAACATCTTGGCGCAGTATGAAGATGCTACAAGGAAAATTGCATTTTTGTGCTGCAGGGTTTCTTTGGGCATAATGCTTCCAAATTGAATACAGANGTGTTTTGTGGGGCTGCAGTAGTTGACATCTCTACTGTTGATTCTTTAAACATCTTGGCGCAGTATGAAGATGCTACAAGGAAAATTGCATTTTTGTGCTGCAGGGTTTCTTTGGGCATAATGCTTCCAAATTGAATACAGAATTGAATAAAAATGGAGTCATTCTTGTATCTTTATTCCATCACAGCTTTGCTGGAGGAATTCTTTTGATTTGCAGAAAACCTTACAGTGGAAAAATTGTTTGACATTCATAACAAGTATAGCCTCATCTTTAATGGATTGTTTAAATTTTGCAATAAGGGTGTTCTTTTTCTGAACAATAATAGTAAATTCTTGATCTTTTGTTGCAGTTTCCAGTTCTTCAGTAAATAAAGCTGTCTTTAGTTAATGTTGCTTAAGTCCACAGAGTCCTTTATAGAAAATAGTAAATATCAGTGCTCCCTTTGTGGATGAGAAGTTAAAGCACGTGCAAAGTGACCCACTACCAGCACGGCAGAACCAGGCAGTGATCACACGCCTCCAGACTTGAGCACTGTGCTCCTGTGGCACTTGATGCGCTCAAGCTCTTGTCATCACCCTCGTGTTTGTAAGGAGCATGACAGACATTTCACACCAGATTTTCTTCTGGGTAAAGAGCTTTGATGAGTTTCACCTCCTTTGCTGTGTGCTACAGCTCCATTTGGCCTATATCCAATTTAGTTACTTTAGTTACTGAAATTATTTTCCTGTTCTATTTCCTAGTATTAAATTGCTGTAAAATTAACTGGAAATCTACTATTATGTACCCTGTTTCTTTCTTTTGTCTTCACATTCTGAGTCTTTTTTTGTTTGCATGTGTTTATTTTTCCTTTGTTTATTTTCTCTTCTATTGCATCTATGAAGCTTTTGTTCTCAATTTTCATGTCATTTGACATGTGAGAGAAGCCAAATAAAATATTTCACTTTCCTGCTTCAAGTTAAAAACCAGTTTTTATGCTGAAAAATAACTGTATTACAAGGAATCCTGATGTGCCCTCAGTGCCATTACAATATGTTGAATAAAAGGTAATTTAATGGAAACAGCAGAGTATTTGAAAGTTCACTGCATGAAAATTGGATTTTTGCCTTTTATTATTTACATTGCACCTTATTCATATTTAAGGCCACAGGGATTATCATCCTTCTTAATGGCTTTATTTAATAAAGACTTTGCATTTCACAGTATAGGATCTAGCCCAGGCTTCAATCTGTTATCAGGATTTCAATTAACTAGCTTTAGCTTCAGCTGACCTCTAAATCCGATAAATATATCTAAATAATTAATTTGCTTTCGCTGGCTGATAGTGGCTACTTTTAAATAGAGCTGCTAAATGCTTAGCTGCTAAATGGTACAACCATGCTCATAAGTTGCTTTTATTATTATTTTTAAAGATGATATATGTCTATTAAAGTGACTGGCTACAGGTAAAAGACCTTGTAGAGGAGCTGTAGTTATGGCTGCGGACCATTGCAGCTGGGCTTCAAGTGCAGTCTGAATTTTGGGAGGAGAGGTTAGGAACGGGTGGATGGATGTCATGAATCAACACATGCCTCAATTGGGGTGAAGGACTTTGCATCTTCCTTTGCTTGTGGCTATGTGTGTTGTGAACCAAGGTTTGGATGTAGCTGATTCCAGGGTGGTGATACAGAAGGCTGAAGAAAATCCTTTTGCTCTTACATTTGGGTCTTCCTTTCACCTATGCAGAATCATTCGCCCATGGTAAATTTGAAGTCGAAGTCGGGTTTTTTTGAGTGCGTTTAAATCTTCTTGCTAAGTGTGCAAATCAAATAATGATGTTAACAATTTTTCCTTCACCCTTTTGGGTGTTGAGAGAGACTGAGATTTTATTTTATGTGAGCCTGATAAGCACACCTCAAAAGTACAGGGGTAGGATCTAGCTCTTTCTGTATTTCCTCTTGTAAATTCACTCTCAGCACACCATTGATCCCCTGAAATAAGGAATCGGCCTCATGCCAAGCACTGGGGACATAACAAATAATAAATAATTAGTTCAGTGGGACTCATGCAGCATGAATATACAGGCAGGCCAGACACCCAGTGAAGCTGCCACCCCTGCCCCAGAACAGACTGGCAGCCATTCCCCCAGAGCTGCGGGCAGGAGCTCGTGTCGGCCCTTCGGAGGTGCGGACGAGTGCGCTGGGCAGCTCACCCAAGAGCAGCAGGATGGCATGAAACTTGGCACCCGTGGAAAAGCACTGTTGGCCTGAGATGCCTGGTCTTTTCTAAATTATTCCTGCTGGCTCATGTCCTGAGGAGGGAAGATTTGAGACCTTCAGGCACCCGCAAAAGACCAGGATGCCAGTCAAATTTTAAATTCTAAAGTTGCAATACCTAAAGCTTTAAAAATACTTTTTACCTATCAATGCATGATTAACTGAGCTTATGTACACAAAGAGAAATGTAATATTTATTAAACATAGTTCATTTAGACATTTTGGCATTTGGTATGCAAAGACTATGCATTTTTCCCAGGAGTTATGTTAATTATTTCAGCATGATAACTTTAATTTTAAAAGGGCTTTTCTTTGCTAAAGGGAGGGTTATATGTGCATGTGTACAAGGAGAACGTTAATTAAAATTTCTGTTCTCCATTGTTTCAGGAGTTTAAAATGCACTTTCTCTGTGAGTCAAAAAGACTGCTTATATTTATAGGACTCAAAGGGTTAATGTGTGAAAATGAACACATTCAAGGTTATATTACTGACAGCTCCATTGTGTTGGCAAAGGAAAAAGATGAAAAACAGCCTCAATTCACTTCTCTTGCTAAACAGTGTTTTGTTCTGTATTGTTAGAAGAAATCATTCCATATCTGGAGAAGATGGAAAACATGGAAATCATGATGCTGCCTCTGCTGACCTTAATATAATTTTATTGTTAACTATTTCTTTCCTGGCCTTCCTGAAAGGCTTGAAATAGAAACCACTTCGTTCTTCTGAGGAAGGTCTGAGAATTTGAAATGTGATCCTCATTTTTGGTGCCTATTGCAACAGATAAAATGTGCAGGAGTTCTCCTAATGTTTGTCTGTACATCTGGACACTGGAAAACTGATGCGCTTAGATACATATGCCATGGGAAAATAGGACATGTTCAGTAAGTTTGCAAAATATTAATCATTTGGTACATTTAATTTTGTCATGGTATAGGAAATTTTTGTCAGTGTTAGAGAATTAATGAATAAACTGGGAGGGTGGGAGGGGAAGGCAAGATAAGAGTTTGTGTCAAAGCTCTGTCTGTTTCTTGTAGGTTCTTACAAGTTCTTCTGAAAACTTGCTTCTGTGAATTTGAATGAAAAAGGAGAAACCCTTAAAAAAACCCCAGTTTCTTTCCTCTTAGTAGGAGTTGTTGTTTAGTAAAAATATAACTGCTATAAATCAGTACTTGTCCAGAATAAACTCCACCTGTGGAGTGCACAGTCCTCCAAAGAACCCAGAAGAAGGGACACCAGGGTAGTTTTTCTCCTTGGAGCCTATAATTAAGGATGCTGTAATGATTTCTTGGGAGACGTTCACTTGTGCCTGCAACGCCCTCTCCTGTTGAAATCCTCCCAGAAAAGTCAGGAGGGAATAAATCCCTCTGCTGCTGCAACTGTCTCAGGTTTCCTTTGGTGGTGCTCTTGATGGAGTTGTCACCTGTCCCTCTGAAAGGGTTAGGATTTGCCACTGAGAACTTATTTACTAAACCAGTAACCCTTCAATATCATGTACATCAGCAACACGGGTCCAAATGAGCCACATCATTGGAAACTACTCATCTGCTAACCCCCATCTGGCAAAGCAGCTCCTGTAACAACAAGAAAAGCAAATAAGGAAGAATATAAATGTTTTGATTCAGGAGTTGTATTTTCCTTTGAAGTTTGATAGAAGGGGTTCAGTCTATTAAGAAGGAAGGTTTCATGTCATTCAACTCACTGCCTCAGTGAACCTTTGTTTTGTTATTTTATTTCAGTGTAAAACTTGGCTATTTTAACCTTAAAAATAACCAATGTTACTGATAGAAAATTGTCTGCGAAGACAGATTTGTCTGTAGCTAATATGAACACTGTTGCTCCTCCTGTACAAGGCATGCACATCTTTCTCTTGGGGGTTTGTGATCAATCTGTTTTTCTGCTATTTGCCAGTGGAAAGGCCTTGGCTCATTTCTTTCTTGTGAATCATATTTTGATTGTCTCATTTCCTACTGAAGTGAGTAAAGTTGGTCTGGGCATACACAAACTGTAACTTCCACGCATACCTTTGCTAAGATGCAATGTATATTAATAAAATTTCTGAAATTATGTTCTACTGTGAGTTTATTTAATGTACTTTATGTATCTGCTTTATAAATGAATTAAGAATAAATTATAGGGTTATCCACATTCAGTGCTTCTTAGCAGATGCATTTGTCTGAAGGATCAGGAGGAGGAGGCAACACACCCTGGGTTTTTAGCCCAGGCAGGCTGTGGGCTGGGGGACCAGGACTCCTGGGTGAATGGAGGAACATGCACACCTGGTAGCGTGAAAAAAGCTGAAAGGGTCCTTAACAGAGACTGTAAAGAAGTACTGAAAAAAGGCTAGAAAAGCATCTGACCTGCCTCACAGACTATGCAGAAGGATCTGAGTCTGAATACGAAGAGTGTGTCCTTGCACATTGCTGGTAGATCACAGAATCACAGACTGTTTGAGGTTGTCAGGGTCCTCTGGAGGATACCTAGTCCAACACCTCTGCTCACCTGCCACCAGTTGCTCAGAAACATGAAGAGAGTTACTGAACAGCGTGAGTGCAACAGAGACTGTGCCAGGTCACGGCAGTGAAGAATTAAGCTTCAGAATTAAGCAGTCCTTAAAAATGTAAACCTGTTGTTCCTGCGTTGTTAGGAGTTGCATCCCTCTTTGTTAATCTTTACAGAATGCTTTTGGCTAGTTTCTTGATGGGGTGGGTGTTTTAATGGTCGTATCTGTGCTACTGGCAGTTGGAAGCAGAGTTGGAAAGTGCAAACACTTCTGCCACTTAGCTGTTAGAGTCTTTCTTTCCTTCAGGCTTTGGAAATATTGTCACCTGTCCTGAAATTTATAGCTTGGCTTTGCTTTGGGGCTACTGTGAGTTAATCTGAAGTATTTATAGCTATTATAGTTGTTGGACAAACAGGTTCAGCCAAATAAGAGGGAAATCAGCAGAGCAGATTAATAGCAGGGAGTCCTTTGTTTAACTTGGCAAAGCTCATCACAAACCATCAAAGCAAGCAGTCACTTTGTCAGCAGCATTGAATGGATGAATATTATAAACAAAGAGGTCACCAAGTCTTACATCCTCATTTTCCTCAGAAACAGAAGTAAGAAGGGCTTGCCAAACAGTTTTAGGACTAGAATATAGGTGCTTTATGCATTCGAAGCATATGGGGTTCATAACTACTGTTCCCTTTGGTATTGGTGAGTTTTCTCAAAATACAGGAAGGAAACAGGTCTTGAAAGAGCCCAGAAGTGACACGCAGCCCATCTGTTTTGCTGAACCATTTCTCTAAATTAATTCCATTGCTTCCCAAGTAGAGTTGATAATAGGATGTTGAAAACAAGTATTTCAGAACCAATTTTGAAAGCAGTTCCCAGTGGCCTGTTACAGATGCAGGTATTCTGCCAGTAATTCCCCATTCCCAGGTGAGGTATTCATTTTAGACCCTAGTTCAAGAGAGGCTTTAAATGCATCCTTGTGTTAATCTCTGTTACAGCACTTTTGCCTGTGGTTAACTCTAGTACTGTGTTCTCAATTAAACATGTGTCTGATGTGTCCTCTGCAGAAATAAAGGGCTGACTTGAGGTTAGAGATAATTTCCTCTGAGTAGCTACTGCACTCTGGGCTGTACCTGTCTGCATCTATTTAGCACAAGGTAAGGCGGTGACTTACATCCTCCTATCAGGAACTGGTTAAGAAAACAGCTGAAGTCTTCCACTTGACTAATTCTTAAGGGAGGAACTGAAGGAGATGAGAAAAAGCAGAACTATAAAATGTAATTTTTGGGTTATTGCTCTTTGTCAGCTCTTACAGAGAGGATGAGCATTACAAGTGTCATAGGCATCTTTAATTATATATGGCCTACTTCCTGAAATATTCATAAGAAATGGAGATATGAAGTGACAGTTCTGGTTGGAAGGTATAAAGGTTATTTTTAAATATCAACAGGGTGATTTCCTCTGCCAGGTTATCAATCTAGCCAAAATACTGGGTTGCTGTATTTACAGAAAAAAATGTCAAAGCTGTTCTTTCACCCATGAGTCTTCTTTCACCCATGCCTTCCTTGCCATCCCACAAATAATGATTGCTGTAGATGTGTCTTAAAGTCCTAAGTGCTTCAGGTGTGAAAAAATCCTGGCTCCTGATAAGAAGCCAGGGAGTGAAGACAGGGATTTATAGGACAACATAAGTGGTGCAGAATTCAGAAGCAAGTATACTCTTCAGGTTTAGGTTTGATGAGTCCTGTGAGCCCTGCAGGACTGGCGAGTCCCATAAACCATATGTTTAGCAAATTGAGCAAATTCCAGTCTGAAACAAATGTAAAAATAGAAGAACTGGTTTTAGCACTTTGTTTTTTACTGCCTGTGGTTACGTTAGGATTGTGTTAGAAATAGGAACACTAAACTTTTACAGCTGGCAACAGGTGGAGGATGATGAACAGGAGGATTGTGTTCTGGATGTGCAGGGGAAAGGCAAGATGCAGACAATGGGACTTAGAGGGTCTGCTTTTAAATAGCATAACTCCTTTAAGTGCAGCCCAGCAGAAACCCCCCAGGGGCAGTCATCAGTCATTTCTGCACACTTGAGACTGTCGCCAGCTCAGCGTGTGTCCCGCTCCCAGCCCCTTTTGTGCTGCTGTCATGGGGGGGCGGTGAAAGGGGAGGAAGGGTGAACCAAACTTCTGCGGTGTCATCCTAGATGCCCATCTCTGGGGAGTGCCTTTCACTGAATTTTGTTTCTCATCTCCTGTGCAAGCAGGGAACAACTCTGCAGTACAGGCCTGCACTGGACATCAGCTGTTCAGACATGGAAGCATTTGCTTGAGCCGCTGCTGCCGTGTCCCCTGCCTTCACTGCAGGTGGCTAACATGCTTCTCTGTCCCTGAGACTGGCTCGGCTATATGTGCCCCTGCAGTGCTTCCTCACTGTCTGCCTAGTTGTGTTGTTCACCACAGGTGCCCTTGTTCACAGACACATTTGGCTGCCTCTTTTGACCAACTTGTATGGTATTTTGAGGCAATTCATGGTCATTTTTAGGTAAGGGTCCCAAACTAACGCCTTGCTTTAACCAGATGACTTACTTGGAAATTTACTTGCGGGGTGCCTGGTGCTTACTTATTCTACCTGGTGGTTGCTGTTGTTTTGCCAGCAAGTACCTTGGTGGATGTGTTGCTTTGGATTGTCTTACAGACTGCTCCTTCCTCAGGGGTGACACATGGTGGCCCAGCAGGATCCTGATCACTTTTGGTACCTACTACTAATTCACATGAGCCTCTTAAAAGTGAGGTGAGGCAGTAGAGTACTCTTGGGCTACGTTTGCCAACACTATATACCTGAATGGAACCACACAGTCATTGCTACAGCCTTCTCTTATGGGACACAACTGTAATAAAAAAGTCATTCTGGAAAGATCCACAAACCACCTGTCTCCCTGTGGCCTGGTTCAGCAGGGGTTACAAGTCACTTGCCAGCATTTGTTTTGTTAAATGTAAGGTCAAACGCAAAAAAACTCAAAGGCGGCAGGATGAGCGCTGCGTTTACTGATCCCTAGGATAGCATGGAAAAACACAGGTACAGGATACCCAGATATTCGGGAAAGCATCTCTCCCAGCTTTGACTCCATTTGACATGAGCATGGGAACAGATTATGTCAGCTCAGCACAGGAGGGGTTTTAGTGCCAGAGTATCCTGATCTCTACCCTGCTCAACACCATCGCTCCAGCTGTGGGAATCTGGACACTGCAAAACCCACATTTTAAAATTATCACAAGCTGGCATTTTGTGAGGTGCCTCCTCTCATGACTTTGAAGAGCAGCTGATTCCCAGCAAGCCTCAGAACATGACTAGGCAAATTGCGGCTTTCTTACCCTTTTGCAGCCCTTGGAGTTCTGTTTGAGGTCAAATTGCTTAACCAGACACTTCCTCCCCACCTCCCCCTGCCTCATTTTAGGAGGTCTTTGCTGACATGAAGAGCTGCAGAAATTGCCTCAGGAAAAGAGTGATCCTGAACATGGGTCCTGCCTGCCTGCATGGGCTGTAAGCACTTGGTTGTAGCTCTTGATTAAAGCCTGAAAGGTGATAGACCGTGAGGGGTTTCTACTGGGCCTCTCAGTTGTTGTTTTTTTTTTCTTTAATAATAAGGACAATAGGAAATAATTGCTAGTAGTCTGCATCAACAAAGTCTGGAGCAGATGATAGGGACAAGCTGCTGGGTCTCTAATTTGTCCTTGATCACAGCAGTTCCCAGGTGTCTGATAATGGAGAAGTCAACATACTAGATGGTGTCTGATCAGCAGAATGTGAAGGAATGCTGGTGGCTTATCCAAATATCATTCCTCTGCCTGCTCTGTGCACATATAGGGACAATATAGTTAAAAATTTACTGAAAAGTATGGAGACTGTCTTACCATGAAAGTTCAACCTGGAGGCTGGCTGTTTCATTTGTACAATGCATTTAGGAGTAGGGAGGCTGACATTATTCTCAGGTAACTGGGCTACTCTGCTGCTGTTGGTACCACGTAGTTGGGCAAGGGGTGGGCAGGGCTTTTGGTTTTGTGACCATAGCTGTGCTTTGTAGGGCAGTTGGGATGAGTTGTGGAGCCAGAAAAGATTGTGGTCCTTCTCTGTACTTGTTCAGTGATGACTATTTAACATTTATGTTGCTAAGCAAATCTCTCTTAAGAAAAAGAAGCTTTAAAGGAAAAAGAAAGTCTCTGTTCATAGCCCTGGACCTGACAGCACTTTGGTTTTCATGATTGTTTATCTGCAGACACCATTCTCTGTTGGAGATCCCAGTTTCTCTCTCTCACACCCGGCAATGCATTGCTCTGTCAGGAGTCTGTAGGATATGTGTGTTTTAAAAAATTAAATGATGTGCATTGAAGTCGTATGATAAAAGCATCACATTATATTTTAGATGTGTCAACCAAGGAGAAAAACACTGAAAAGAAGAAAGGAAGAAAAAATTACATCAGAGCTGAATAATTTTTATGCTCAATTGTTTCACAGTAAAATGTAGTACAGTGAGTGTGTGTAATTTACCTCTTCTTGTTGACTGCCTTTGCAGAACTGTATCTGAATCATTTCCTGTTAGTGAATAAAATCAAGAGGTTTTCAGGGTTGTTTAGTCTGGACAACTGGGAGTTGGTGTAGCTAATGTGTTCCAGGAGGTTAACCGCTGTGAACTCTCTTGTCTGAGCTGTTTCCCTTTTTTGGGTGGTTTTCTGCCCATATAGTTGCCTTTCAGGTAGCAAGTTATCAACTGTCTCGCACATAATGTGAAAGAGATGAATCTGTTGCAATGTGAAATCTCAAAAAACATGTATTGCCTGTCTCTTTTGTAGCCGGGGAGCAGGTAGAGGAGAGTGACTCTTCCACAGCAATGATTTTTACTCTCAGAATAAAGACATTCATAGTTTATGTGCAGTAGTTTTTGAAAACCTCATTTTGTATTCACATAAAATCTCAGTAACAGGCAGGATATTTATCTGTGAATCACATCTTTAACTCATGGGAAGGTGTTTCCTCTGAGGCATTTTAATGGAAATTTTTATTTATAGATAGAATCCAAAAATGAATAGGAATTTTATGTGATGCTGACAACAAAGAGTAATTAATACAGACTTCTGACCTCTGTGGTGCTATTGCTGTGGAAAACTGGGTGCAAGCAGTGTGGCTTTACGCTTGCAGAGCCATCTGGAGCGGGTGATTACACAGTTTGCAATTAGCTCCTGGTGTCAAAATCCTCAGGTCAGGGGGTTTCTTCAACATCGAAGTTTCTGTGGCATCAAGTCATCTAATCACGTACGGGAATGCCTGGAGGCGATTGCTGCTGGCACTGCTTTCTTCAGCATTTAACCTGGGCCGTTTGGAACACCAGTGACTCTTGTACTTTTTTTATTAGCCACATTTGTGAGCTTTTAATTGATTCTGGTGTATTTGTAATTAATTATTTAGTGGGCATAGTATGACATAAAAGGGAATATTTTACAAATGATTATATTTTTCTCCTTTGTGTGGCGTTTCTCTTGTGATCTCCCCACAGCTGATCTCATGGATGATGAAAGTAACTGCTAATGGGCTTCCACTTGTCCGCAGTTAGAGGTGTGCTACATTTCAGTCCCTGTGCAGAGAATAAATTCTCAGGTTCCTTAATGGATATTTGGAGAGTATTTTCATGTGTAACAGAAACATGCTAATGGATAGCGAAAGCCAATTCCATTCTTGGGTTTCAAATTAATTTGTATAAAAGCTCTGGGTTTAATTCAGTTCAGAATGTGCTCTTAATTCAGGAAGAATTGTGAATATGGTGAATACTGGAAAGCTGATGGCCATTATATTAATGTTTAGAAAAGAAATGCATTCTTATTTGTCATACAGTTCACATTAACAAGATGGCTGTAAACCATGGAGCTCCATTGTAAATGGTACTGTATGAACCATTTCTGTACACATTTCTGTTCGACTTAAAACTTTTGAAGCATTTTAAAAATGCTGTGTAAAAAACCCCACTATTTTGTGGTAGGGAGTTTTGATTAGGTTCATAGTGGATCCCAGGTCTGTAGAATTACATGAAGGTAAAAGTCTCTTAACAGATTTTTCTGTTTGTATGTTTAACTAATACTATACCAGGTCTTACTAACCTGAGGGTCCAAAAGAAGCACTGACTGAATAATTTTCTTTCTAAATACACATACCTTTACAATGACAGTTTTTAAAAGCAGAATTTCACTCTTTATCTATGTAGGTGTAAGATAATAGTGCTTCAGTTAGCTTAACAAATGTTAAACAAAGTGTGCAGGTACTGATCTGTCTGTGGTGTTCACAGACAACAGTCAGTTAGCTTCTGTACTAAATTCACCCTGTAAAGCCAGAGACGTCATTGGACTTGAGTAACGTATTGAGTTTTATTAACAGTTATTTTATAAAGTTATAAACTATTACTTCCATGTCTCACATGGAAGTTTTATATGCACCCAACAGGCTAAAGAAAACAGAAGTTGTGTGGCAAATGGCTGTCCCTCATCATTTGCTTAGGGGTGAATGATCTCTGTGGGTGGGTAGGATGTGAAGTGGGATTGCGCTGTGCATCACATGGGCCTGTGGCCATACATGTCTCTGGGACCCCAGCCATCTCTGCTTGCTTCTCCCTACTTTAGGATGTGAATTGAATGTGGATACCTACAGCCTCAAACAGAAACAGAATTTAATGCAGGAGTGGAGCAGATTGTCAAAGGGGAAGGGAGGAGTGAGAAGACACCTGGGGAGGCAGGAACCCCAAAGCCACCTGGTGTAACTGCCTTCTGTTGTTTCCCCTCTTCAGCTTCTGGTTAGTCTGTGAGAAAAAGAAGAGATCAATAGCCTTACTTCAGCTTTGAGAATCCTACCTGATTATTTATTACTTACAGTTTCCTATAATACATTCTGTTTTCTCTGGAACCGTTTCGGACAGTAGTAAGGGAGATGCAACCTTGCTCAAAATTGTTTTGTCTTTTATGTTGTTTCTAAAAGTTAGCTTTAGCTGCCTCATTTGGGCTCTCTCAAAAAAACCCAAATGAAGAACATTTCAATTATGTGAAGTGTATTTCTGAGAAAAGGTTAAAATTGGCCCATCTGGATGATTAAGAAATGCATGTAATGATGGTTCTCCAAAGCCAGAACCAACCCACTGTGTCCTTTGCTGGCTGTTTAGAGGGCTCTGCTCACCAACTTCCCAGTGTTTACAGCTTATATACCACTTTTTCACGTAACTTAGTCCATAAACTCCAGAAAGCCAGGTTCCTGAATTTACCTGTGAAATCCCTGTTAGGAGGCTGTTGGCAAAAAGGTGTTGCCAGTAGCAGTGACAGGCTGTAGTGCAGTACTGAGGCTGAACTGTTTTCCAGCTCTGCCAGGTCATTCATGTGACTTTCCCTTACCTCAGTTTCTCAGGCTATTAAGTTAATGTTACTTTACTTTCTTATCAAGAGGAGATTCTTTGAAGCTTTCAGGATAACATTTCTCTATCTCTTTCTACTTGTGGATTGGTCTTTTGAGAAGTGAAATACAGTGAAAATTGTAAAGAAAAAAGGTGGACATGTAGTTCTAAATGAGCTTTTTTCTGAAGTATTATTTATTTGGATTGGGTTTGTTTGTTTGTTTGTTTGTTTGGGGTTTTAGTGGTATGGTTTTTTCTCCAGGTAAATTTGTCTTTCAGAAATTGGCTTAAAAAGCAGGAAACAGCAGAGATGGGAAGAATGTTTTGTCCTTTTATTTATGCAACCACTGCTTTCCAGAAATCTGTCATAGGATGTTTTTAGGAAGCAATGGGGACTTCAGATCTTCACTCTTTTGCCGTGTTTATTTTCTACAGGCTGGGCTAGATTCCCTGGGAATAGTTACAAATTCAGGTGTGAAGTCAGATGTATTGCTGAAACTGTGCAGACGGGGTGTTCATGCAGTCTCGAGGGAGAAGGCCTGCCTGTTCTGTTTGCAGTGCACAGTGCACTTCAGCAGCCAGAGCTGTGCAGCAAATTGATGACACTTTGGGTAAGGCTAATGGAATTGCTCTTGTACGAACGCAGCAAATGCTGCAGGTGAGCTTGGGGTTAAGGAATAAGGTATTTTACAAGGGCACATCAACAAGATTACATCAGTAGATAGAAAACATGATTTTTCAAATGCTAATTCTGATGTTTGTAAGACAAGATTTGATTCTTCCAGCCATGACATACTGTTAAGTTCCTACAGTCTTAAAAAGGATGCGAGAAGTGGAAGTCTCCTGAGTACTGCCAAGTCCTACGCTTGTTTTTCCAGCTTGTTCTCTAGCCCTCTTCATTTTCACTGGTACTTTAGCACAGCTCTGAATTTCTGGTACCCATGAATCTGGGAATTGGTGGCGATGGAATTACAGCTTTAAAGGTGAATAGCATTTTTTTACTGTCTACTGTAAATGCTCAGCAATTTAGTGATGGGAACAGTACACTTTGGGGACTTGGAGGTATGCTGCAGCTATGTTACTGGAGCTAAATCCTTTTGTCACCTGTGGAAAACACATAATGTTGCTAACACTTGAGGAGCCTGGTGTGTTTAAATTAGCTGGTGTTTAAATTACAGGGGAGATCAGTACTCAGCGTGCCTGCAGGCTGTGGTCAGAAACAACAGGTTTCTGTGTGTCACTGCAAAGGGATGCACTGTTGGGTACTGGGGTGTTGCACCATTTGTGGGTGTGATCTGACTGCAGTACACCTCTGTTTGGCTCCATCATTCCCACAAACTCCCATGGTGGGGTTAGGCATGCCATGATGGAAGACATACAGGCAAAGGTCTTTAGGTCCCTGGGACCTGGCTCTTAGTTCCTCGGCACCACATTCCCAGATGGCCAAGAAGGCCACTAGCGTCATGGCTCCTATCTGATGAAGTCTGGCCAGCAGGACAAGGGAAAGGATTATTCCCCTGTACTCTCCTGATGAGGTCACACCTCAAATACTGGGTTCAGTTTAGGGCCCCTCACTACAATAAAGACACTTGAGATGCAGAGTGTATCCAGAAAAGGGCAACATTGCTGGTGAAGGGTCTGGAGCGCAAGCTGCTGAGAGAGCTGAGGTTGTTTATCTCAGGGAAAAGGAGGCTCAGGGGAGACCTCATCACTGCCAACAACTACCTGAAAGGAGGTTTTAGTGAGATTTTAGTCTCTTCTGCCAGGTAACAAGTGACAGGATGAGAGGAGACAGCCTCACGTTGTGTAAGGGGAGGTTTATACTAGATATTAGGAAAAACTTATTCACGGAAAGGGTTGCCAGGCATTGGAACAGTCTGCCCAAGGAAGTGGGGGACTCACCCTTCCTGGAAGTGTTAAAAACCCCCGTGTGGATGTGGCATTTGAGGACATGACTTAATGGTGAACATGGTGGTGGGGCTAAATTGATAGTTGGACTTGACCTTAAAGGTCTTTTCCAAGCTTAATGATTCTGTGATTTGCTGAGCTGTCCCCTCTTGCCTGGGCAGTGACAGCATCACTTGAGCCATGTACTAGAAACCACTACTTCTGATTACTTTGCAGTGTTAGAAAACATGGTTTCTTTTTGCTGCCCTGCCAGGTCTGGAAGGACCATCGTATGTTTTTGTTTTGTGTCATGGCCTTTGTTAATCCTGAGGTGCAGTTTCAACAAAAAAAAGCATAATAAGGGATCGGTAGTTGCAACAGACATTTTAAATATGGAGGAGGTGTATCGGCAGAGACATCACAGAACCCCAGAATGGTTTGGGTTGGAAGGGGCCTTAAAGATCATCTAGTTCCAGCCCCCCTGCCATGGGCAGGGACACAATCCACTAGACCAGTTTGCTCAAAGCCTCATCCAGCCTGGCCTTGAACACTTCTGTGTGACCACTCATTTTACTGAGCAAGGTTAATGAAGCCATGGCTTTAATTCCAGGTCAGAGGTGCAGGAGGCTTTTTTTCATGTTGTCATTGGGGATTTGTAACCACTGTGCTACCATATGTGAAAGTAACTCTCAGCTGTTGGCAGGTTGTATTTTATTTTGTTGACCATCTGGTCTGCTGCTGCTGGGGACCTCCAGCTTGCAAGTGTATGTTGAAGTACTCTCCATTTCACACTGTATTTTTTTAGCTTGAAGCAGTAGGATATTAGATCCTTATTGAAAGGTACATTCAAGCCACTTCAGCAATTACAGACTGGGAATGGAGTGGCTAAGTGATGGCTCTGTTAGCAGGAGCAAACATGGACAAAGTGTTATCTTGGTCCTGGGAACTTGCATTGCTCACTTACAGAATGGGTTGGCTAGGATTTTTTGCACTGCAGACTGGATTAAATTGTAGAAGTTTACTCAAAGGTTACTCATTACTTTGTAATGTTACATGATGGTGAAAAATGCTTTAACGGTTAGACAGAATTGTCCTGTGGTCTTGCAGCCTGCAAAAACTGTGGAAGAATTAAGTAAAGCAAATGAAAGTTGATCTGATTTTTGTGTGTTTAATGTAGAAGGCATTTTTAGTATAAAGTGAAGTATTGTAGCATTCGTCTTTTCAGAGGTAAAGGTTTTGGTGGGGCATTCCTATAGAGAGGATAATGTTAGTGCCAACAACACATGTACGGTGATACTTGTTAAATAAGCCTGAGGAATAGTGGAAATACATCTATTCAGAAGTAGATGCACTTCTTCTCATCTGTTTTGTTTTCTCTGGAAGCCACAGTTGGTCTCTGCAGCATAATGTGGTTATCAGTATCACTGTACTGCCAGTACTAGAAATTAGCCTTGTGGTGTGCTTTAAATGGGGCTTAATTCAAGTTTGAGGCAAGCTGTTTGTGTTTGCTTATGGTAAGAATGTTAAGGATGTTGCATGGTTTTGTTTTTAAATAAATAGAAGCAAATAAAAAAGTAACCAATTTATATCTTTGTGTTCATAATTGGTTTTACAAAGACTACTGTGATTTTGGAATAAAGCCAAATAGAAAGCAAATGTACATTCAGCTTCAGCTAAACTTATCTTTTCCAACTATAGTAGGCATTATAACCGAAGGAGTGCTTATCATGAAATTTATGATACATTCAAAGCTTATTGAAATGCTTTTTCTTCAAATAGGATTAAAAAATAATAAAAATATCAGGAGCAGAATCTAAGTGCACGTCATCTGTCCTACATCTCCTGGAGGCAGGCTGTTAGAGGTAATGAGAATAGTTCTTACAAACAGCTTGGTCTCCTTCAAGCTGTTTAAGAAGCCTCACCTTTTGCTACAAAGTCTTTATGTTTTGATATCCCTTACAGGATAGAATGCGTTTCTTCTCTTCACTGCCCTTGACTTGTGTGCCTGGGATTTCTCTCCCCAGCACACACCGTGCCAGCACTCTCACACCATTGTGGTAGGGATCTCCACTGACAACCTCCCAGCTGTGTCATGCTGAAGGTTCCTTGACCAGACAGTTTATTTGATGGAAAGACATGGGTAACAGCTTGAGGTCCACAGTTGTGTCTACACCACTGGGCATGGCCAGTTGTGGAAAGGGGCCCAATGCCAACTCATCCATGTTGTGTCTCCGTGGGAGGGCACTGGTGGGAACATTGTGGGTGTCATGGGCATAGTGTGGGGCTATTTGCCTACTCCAGCTGTCTCCTTGGGTTTCATCTATCTTGAATGGATACCACAAGACCAAGTTTTAGCAGAGAGAACAGCACAGGATCCTCCCCAGAAGGGTCTTAATCTTTCTTAAAGCAAAGATGATGGGATTTGTGATTATCCAGAGCACAAACTAAATTGTGTTCAAACTGATAGTGCAGAGAAATGTAAACCTGCAGCTCAGGTAAGTTGAGATGTTGCCATTGAGACTAATGAAACAGCACAGCTCAGAGCTACATTAAACAAAACTGTCTGTTGCTGCTGTCCTAACTTTCTTACCAGGATGGTAATACTCTGTGCTGACGCCTCAGCGTGGATGTAAACAGCAGCACTGCCAGTGGAGATGAGGGGGAGTGAAACTGAAGTCCCATCATATGAAGCAAAAGCACAATTTGTGTTGTAAATTGCTGCTGTCCTGGAAATAACTCTGTAAAGCCATTACTATGACAGTGCATTATGTTATTTTGTCAGTGGAAGTTCGTGATACAGGATCATTTGTAAATGTTGAGTCCCTGCTTACATACCAAGGGGCTTGGAAATGCTTCTGTATGTACATCTGTTCCTACTGACCTGTATGATAGGTGTAGAAAGGGAGAATCTCACTGCCATGGAACTCTGCAGAGCATCATCCCCTACAGGTGTGTTTTGAAGGTCAGTAAACATGTCTTTCCATCAGCTCTGCTGGCTTTAGCTAATCTGAATTGATAATACACTTTTAAGGTTTCTTCAGATTTAGAGGAGCATTTTCATGCTAAAAGGAACATGGGCTGTGATCTTGTGGTGTGCTGGTGACAATACAGACAAATCTTTCAGTGCTGGGGACTTTCTGTGCTGAGACTGCACCTCTGTTACAGGTAGTGCCGGTCCTCAGCTCTTTCATATGCCACGTGTAAAGCAGACAACTGTGATGTCTTCAACAAGGAGCTTTAAAGAAACACTGTTACAATAATAAGCTCAACATTATGTAGTAAAACAGGTGTCACACTTCTCTTTTGCCCATTATGCTTGTTTCTCAAGTTCTTCTGTCTGTTCCTATGTCACACTCCATGAGAGGTGTCACAGAATCAGCTTCAGACTCGCCAGGTTAGGGCTCAGCTTAACTCCTTTTCTATGTTACGTATTGCATTTCTATGGGGATCAACTTTTTTTGTTTTATCTGTTGGCACTTTAGAACCATTTGACAGGAATATTTGTGAGATAAATGTTCCTCCTGCAGATAACGATAAAGGTAGGTGTGTTACGGAAATAACTAATAGTGAACACTGTAACACAGCAGGGAGGGAGGGAGGACAGATGGGTTTGTTTTTCCTCAGGGAATCTAAAATAAACTTGATTTGTCTTCTTTAAATCCTTACACTCAGTTGACAAAAAAAATAGGAAGTGATGTTTATTTGTGTAATAGAAATATCTTAAACAGTTTACGTTGGCTAAGGAAATTTGGCAGGTCAGGGATTTATTTATGTATGTATGTATGTATCTGGGTTTATGGGAGGACTGATGCTTCACTGTACTCTCTCTGATAGTAACATAATCTGTTTTATTTTCATAGATGAACCCAAAATCTGTATTTGGCATTCTGTGTGTTCTGCAAAGGATATTTCTCGCTCAATTTAGGTCAGAGTTTTTCAAAGGCAGACACAAGAGCTAGGCATTTAATTTTCACTCACATTAATAGAATTAGAACAGTTTCTTCTTTCTTGCTTTTTTGACATTTTCATTTCACAGTTTTTGTTTCAATTGCACCTGCCTAGTAAAAAGGTGCAGGCAAAAGAGGCACATCTTACAGCTCTACTGTGCTTTTATATATTTTGTTTGTTTGTTTGTTTGTTGGGGTTTTTTTTGTTTTGTTTTGGGTTTGGTTTGTTTGTTTGGGATTGGGTTTTGTTATTTGCCACATTTCTGGATGCCCAGCAAGTATGGTGAACAGTAGTAGCTTGGACTGGATGGCTGGAAATCCAGCAGCCCAGAGCAAACAGCCCCTGGGCATTGGCTGCCAGTCTGATGGGCTCCAGACACATCCTGGTCCCTGCATCTGCAGGACAAATTGCTCCTGACCCACATGACAAATCTGACATGTGCAGCGCATGGCAAAGCTGTTGTGCACGTGTGGATCAGGTACACAGAATACCAAACGCATTGCTGTGGTTTCGAATTTATAGTAGGACACACACACACAACAGTTAACACCTAAATCTTCCTCTCTCTCTAAGATAAGATTTTTCTTGTACACATGTAAGGATTCATATCTAAAATAGCCGTAGAAGCCTACATTGCAGTTGAATGTTTCTTAACTGCCCTCTTTCTTGAAGTGTGCTACTTGCTACCAAATTACTCACTCTGTTTTTCTTTTTCTTTCTTTCTTTCTTTTTTTTTTTTTTTTTTTTTTTTTTTTTTTTTTTTTTTTTTTTTTTTTTTTTTTTGGCTATTTGAGTTTAAAAAATAATTTCTGTAGTTGTCCAGCTTTTGCTTAGCCATCGTGCCTGTCAGCAGTCTGTTGTGGTGATCAGCGTTATGTCTTGCCTGAGGGAGTGTTCGTTTGGATGGACAACTTTGTCAGTCGTGGAACACATTCTGGGCAAGATGCAAACTCCTTGCCCCAGGGCCACAGCAGATGTCTCAATTGCTTTGGACTGAAGGCAGCTCATTATTGCCAGTGTCCTATTTAGACCAGTTAGAAATAAGCAGTAAAAGAGTAAATTGCTTTAACTCCGTCACAGCGAGGGTAAGTGAATTTTTACAAACATCGGTGGTAGCAATGTGTTATTTAATAATTAATAATTTTGATGCAGAAATAGACCTTACACGGCTACAGCTGATTACATACTTTTCATGCGTGCTTCCTTTATGTGACACAACACTTCGTGAGTTGCCCCAGCGATGTGTCATTGTTACTAGCATGCTGATCATGTATTAGCATATGGGAAAACACAGACTATTTTCAGTGAGAACCAAAACTTCTTATCTAAACAGATACTGTATCTGTGCATTTATGGTGCAGTTTTTCAATAGTTATTCTATAACAGGCATGTAATAATCTCTCAGACCAAATTAGTAAATTAATTCACTTCAAATGTATGTGTGATGCCTTCAAAAAATAATAAAAAGACAAACCAAGAAGTCGACAGAAATTTCCATTTTCCCTTAAATACATTTAGGAGAAAGAATAGTTTCATTTAAAGGCATAGTACATACAGATTTGTATAAGCATATAGAGATACTTCCCACAGGTAACACTGAGCATAAGGAGCACAGTGCAGAGCAGCTCTGTGGTTGCACCTTGCTGCCGGTGGCCAAGCTCCCTCGCTGCAGACCAGCTTTGCTGCATCGTTGGTCTCTGGCACTTTCTGACACACTGAGCATCACTTGCACATCACAGAGGATTTGAGAGGGAATTCCTATTCCTGTCCACTGAACTAACTGGGTGTCTGGCAGCCTTTCTGTGAGGCCGAGATGGCAGTAACCTGGGTCACTCTGCTCTTCCATATGAGGGACTGGGACAACTCTTCACCTGGGGCAGGACCTCCTTTCATCCCCGTGTCCTTCCCAGTATTGCTGCAGAGTCCACCCCAGGGAGGACAGAACTTGTGTCAACTTATATCCACAAAATGGTGATGCCTATCCTGGAGCAAGCCACTAGCACTGCACTGCCTGCTGTCCTGTCTGCAGCCTTGAGGATGCCTGGGCAGCTTTCCTGGGGTCGTCAAGACTTCAAAAAAACTCTTTTGTTAACTCACTGCAGAATGCTTCTGGATTCCTTTTCCTGTGAGGGCCATGGAATTGGTACAAAACCATCCCTGTCACGTCATATTCCTGTATTCTTGCTTCAAATTGTACACAAAATAAAGGGTTAAGAATGCAGAAGGCTATGGTTGCTTATGGAAATCCAGCTAACAAACAAAGCTGCAAACTGCATTTGCTTACATTATTGTTTATTATACAAAGGCTCAATTTTCTGTGTCCTTAGACTGAAACTCAGTAATAGGCTAAATCTGATTTGAACTGAACATGTTGTCTCCAGTTTATTTGTCCATTAAAGTTTACTGATAAATTGATCTTTCTGTAATGGTTTTAGTGTAAGGAGTACCCTATAAATTACTATTTTAATGGAAACAAATACAATATTGAAGCTAACTTCTTACTAGCAAAGCAATGGAACACAATTATCACAATTTATTAGAAAACCAAAATAAACCAGGCTCTTGTGTACTATCCAAGAAATTTCCTTCCTTTTGTTTAATTGGATGTAGTAAATTGAATTTCATCATTATTTTATAATAAGGTTTTATATTTCTGAAATAACTTTTCCCTTTGATATATTAATAAAACTAGCCAATGTATGGTTCAACTCTTATGCTCCACTTTTCATTTTGCTTTTCATGCCCAAGTACAGAAAATGACATCACTTTCTTAAGATACATTTGTGTCAGAAGTAACAAGGTGTCTGGCTTGGAGCAGATTGTACTGGGCAAGTGAGGGATCTTCCCTCTGCCCATCATCCCCTCAGGTTCCCCCTCAGTGCTACCTTGGTGGTAAGGATGGTTTCCCTGCCAGAGTGAGCCCAGGCAAATGAAAAAGAGTAGGACTATATAAAAGGGTGATTGAAACCCCTTCTTGCCCCAGGTGGTTTCAGTGCTACCTTCTTTAACTGTGTTTCTTACAGACATTCGAACATCTCATATATAATGTGTGGAATAGCTAAGCCTTTACTATAAAGGACCACATTCAGTAAGTGAGTTTTGTTTCTGTCATGTCAGTGCTTGTTCTTCATATTCCAGCTCCACTATTCAGTTTTACAAATGCTTTATAATTACCACCTTGTTCTCCGAAAGTATCAGGAATTTTCTTGTGATTTTTCATGCAAGCTGAAGTGCATTAAAAAGGCTGGTCCTCTCTCAGAAACAGGCATAAGTGTGAAAATCACATCCACCTGCCTATGTCTGAGCACTTTGATGATAACTTTAAGTTCCTGTCTTCTGAAATAGCCCCTTTATATATGGTTAAAAAAAACAAGCTGATAATAATATTTTGAGGAAGCACGCATAACTAAAGAAAAAGATGTTTAATAATTTCCGTCTTAACACAATAGCAGTTGAATAAAGCTATTTTCAACTTTCATGGCAATTACTCAGAAATTCTGTTTTGTTAAATGCAGTTCAAAATTCCTATTTGTCTTGACTGCATAGTCACCAACGTTGTACTTCGACCAGCCTAGACTGGTGTATTGTAAAGTACAGAAATGATTAATAAATGTGGTTTATGCCCACAGTCACACACAAACATGCACAGAAATCAGACAAAAATCTCAAGTCCTGTTTCTTCTGCATCAAACTAGATAGCATCCCCATTAACTGAAATTGCTGTTTACCTCTTTTGACATTACATTTCTCCAAACACCTTTTCTGAGCTTGTGTAGCTCTCAGCCTCACTAGAGTCGGAGAGAAGGTGGGGTGGCTGATACTGCACACTGGCATAACCCTGTAGCCCAGATACCTGCCCTTGTGTCATCCCCACTAGCTGAGGGGGTGGCAGGTTTAGGTTTCTAGGCTGCTAAAATGCCTAGGAGTAATCAAAGAAAGCGTAGGATGTCTAGTAGATGTATAATAGATGTACAATGCTGGTAGCAAGAGTATAAATGTATTCCTGTCACTCTAAAATCCTTACAAATATTTTCTAAAGATCATTTATGGGAGATTGCACTTTTTTTCAAATCACTGCAGAAGAAAGGTCCTTTGTAAGATTTACCGGATAGTCACAGATTTATTTTTAAGAGTAAAAAAACCCCACCCAAACTAAATGTAGGGTCAGGATAGCAAAACTTACTATTTTTATTAAAAAGCTTACTTTTGACTAAAAAACCAAACCAGCCAAAACTATTTGCCAAATTTGGCACAAACTCTTCTTCCTTAAAACTCCACCTGGCAGTATTCTCTAACAGCTTAAAAGACCGTTTCAGCTCTGTTGCTCCTTATTTAGATGAATAGATTTTCCCAAAGTGAAAAATATCTTCCCTTTTTTAAGGTGTGCTATCATTCCACAGTTCTGTGCAGGGCTAAGCGTTGAACGTGATGACCCTTCTGGGTCCCTTCCCACTCAGCATATTCTGTAGTTCTGTGATTTCTGTGATTTGAAGCACAAATCTACCCTATCTCTTGCATCCTGAAGAATTGCACCTTGACTGCTGCCCACGTTACTCCTCATGCTTTTATTTCAGTACCTCAGAGTGCTGGAGTGCCAGCACTGTCATTGTTGCTTTTTATATGAAGGTGTGCTCTGCCAAGAATGTAATTAATCACCATCAACACAACCGAATCACATTAGTACATGAAGTTTGTGCACCATAGGTCAGCCCTTGTTTTCGACAGCCTCCTTAAAGACCATCCCGTTGCACAGTGGTGCAGTAGAATTTGTTAAATTTATGCAGACTTCTTTGTTTTCAAGTTTTGATGTGGTGCAGACATTTCATTGTTGTTGTTGTTAAATAATATACTTTCATTGTAATAGATACTGACAGGGAGGGGAAGTCTGGACCTTTTATATTTGAGTGTTTTGTGGCTTAATCCCAGCTGTCAGCTCAGCCCCCACCCCTGCAGTGGGACAGGGAAAGAATCAGAAGAGTTAAAACGAGAAATCTCTTGAGTTGAGATAAAGGCATTTTAACAGGCAAAGCAAAAGCTGTTCATACCAGCAAAGCAGAACAAGGAATTAATTTAAGGTTTCCTTTCTGCAGGGAGAAGTTCAGCCCTCTCCAGGAAAGTTGGGCTCAATTACATGTTAAGGTGACTTGGAAAGACAAATGCCATCACCCTGAATGCTCCCATCATCCCCCATCCCCCGCCCTGCCTTTCCTCTTTCTTCCCCCAGCTTTACGTGCTGAGTGTGAGGCCATATGGTGTGGGATATCCCTCTGGCCAGCTGGGGTCAGCTGTCCTGGCTGTGTCCCTTCCCAACTCCTTGTGCACCCTCAGCCCCCTCGCTGGTGGGGTGGGCTGAGAGGCAGAACAGGTCTTGATTCTGCCTAAGCACTGCTCAGCAGTAGCTGAAACATTCCTGAGTTATCAACAGTGTTTCCAGCACAAATCCAGAACATAGTCCCATTTCAGCTACTATGAAGAAAATTAACTCTATCCCAGCCAAAAACCAGCACGGGGTAATTGTGGATTTTAATGCTATCTGGCAAAAAAATGGTTTGTTTTCTTAAGATGCTCTGGAAGTGAGTTTGAAGATTTGGATACTGGGAAAGGGCATCTCCTTGCTTGTTTTTGCTTCCATTTTCAGAGTAAAGTTCTTTAGTTTTTTATTAGCATAGGACCTTTCATATCCAAACTCAGCAACTCTTTAACAGTATTTGGTTACCCTATGAGACCTACATTTCTGATTTACAACTGTTTTTTCAGTGACATTAATACATCAACAGGGTGTAACAAAGCTATCTGGCAAGAGCAAGACACTATCTCTGTACCTGCTGCTCTCGTATTGCAAACAGTGTATGACGTCTGTTGCAAGTCCCTTGAAAACTAAAAGCTTTTGAGAAATGTTGAGAAGTCTGTTCCTTTCTTCTGTGCCCTGCACACAAATCACCCACCATGAAATAAAACTGGAGTCTAAGGAATCATAATTTAATCTTCTCTTGAGCTGGCAATCTGCTTCAGCATGTCTTTCATATGTCTCTTGCAGGAGCTTACTGACCTTCTCTGAATGAAATATTAAAAAACAATAGAGCCAGCAACGGTGCCTCTGGAGTTGCTGCAATTTTGAGGTCAATTAATTGTCTCTTAGGATGATATATCTGAATTCAGCATTAGTTTCTCAGGCTACAAAGGACTCGGGGCAGGCATACTTGCCTTGTGCATGGCTTAAAGGCCAGGATATCCTTGATGCTGAAGCAAAGACGAAGGGCAGTATTCCACTCTCAGCTTTATAAGCAGAGTTTCCCATTGATTTCAAGGAACTTTATGCTTCTCTCCTGATGGTGACAAACCCATGTGAGAGCCTGGACAAGGAGCTGCATGGGCAAGCAGCAGTCTGGTGTCTTGACCAGCTCATCAGAGGTGAGCTGCCAGCCATTAATTCAGGATCCCATTGAAGACTGGGCATTTGCCCACTTTTTTCCTTAGCAAGTGGTTAGAAACTCAGAAAGAAAATATACAGACCAATCTGAAGAATAAGGTTGTTCTCACGGATTTCATGATACTGGTGAATGCCTAAAGCTGGTTGAAAAGCGCTTCGTGCAGACACAGCTTCACATATAAATAAGCTGGGGGGTTGGTTACTCTTTTCCCCACTTGAAAAGCAGTTTATTAGGTCCATAGTGCAAATGGGTGAACCTGCGCTGTTTCATAGCTTATCTCCCTAGAGTGTTCCTGGGTTCTGTCTCTAGACCGTCAGTGGCTGCTCCATATGTACTGTTCTCCTTCCAAAGTGCCTGAGTGACCCATCTGGCTTCCTCTGAGAAAAGAGATAAGCATGGCCTGGGTACAGTCAGCCCCCAAGGCTGCTGCCTGTTGGCAGCTGTAAATATGGGGTCTGGCTTCCTCCTGGCTGTGCTGTGCCATCACCTTTCCCTGCAGCTCTCCAAGCTGCCCTGAGCCCAGGTCCAGGCTGAGCCTTGCTGACTTTCCTGGTAGATGCAGCAGGGGAAAAGTAGACATTCCTGTGTTTCTGGAGCCTCCTCCTATGCAGGAATTGGATTTGGGAGGATGGGATGCAGCATCCAGGCAGCTGTGTCCCCCCAAAGGCTTATTCATCTGACTACTTGCTATGTAGAAGGAGTCCCAAAGTTTTAGTTTTGCTCACCTCTTAAATTTCTGGGCAATGCTGGGATGCTGATGTTGGAGTAACAGCTCTGGCATAGTTTCAGTAATTTCTTTGAGCTTTTTTTCAGACAGCGTATTTAATTACTTCAGCTTTTTAACTGCTGTATTTCAATACTTTTAGTATCTTAATATCACAGAGTGTATATGTATTGAAGAAAAAAGCCTAAGTTTTATGGGGCATAGAAAAATGGAGAAGGATCTAAGAGCCATCTGCTTGTTGGAAGTCAATCAGTTATTTTTAACATTGTTTTGGAGTACATGTTGAATATGTAATATGTAATCCAGAAGAGGGTTGCAATGGTGATTCACTGAAATATGACTTTCAGTAGACATTGCAGAGGAATTCACAGCTCATTGTCTGGGCATCTTTGGCATGGTGGGTACTGCAGCCTATGGCAGCTCTGGGAGGCTGCTGGGGACCAGCAGCAGCAGATCAGCCATCCCTTGGGGGTTCCTGTCCTTGCTGCCTCCACAGAGGCCAGCAGCTCCGCCAGTTCTCCCTGTCACAGAAATATTTCCAGGCTTTGCTTCAAAATTACCACTAACAGTTTGTTGTCATACGCTTATCTTCTCTTTGCCATGGCCTTCAGAGGTGAGTGAGACTGGAGAGAGCCAGAAAACAAAAGTTCTGCTTCACTAGCTAGTGAGTAAATGGCTCATTTTGGAGCTCTGCCAGACATACCTGTGTTTTTCTGCCCCCAGAAGTGCTGGGGCTGCTCAGTTACAGTCCTTGTCAGGAAGGGAAAAACTGGCTGAAAGGCAACAACCACTGATCCCTTGTCACCACAGGGAGGGATGTGACACCAGGGTTGCCACCTATCAGGCAGGGAGTCATGGTTGTATCCTGCAGCCAACACCAGATAACTCTCTCTGGCTGTGAGATTTGTTCGGGTCACCCAGTGGAATAGGCAATGGGTGGCGATATTGTCAATATTGATGCAAAATGAAATTTCAAGACATTTGGCAAGAGCTAAATGTCAATCCTGAGGAGTGTATCAAAATGAAAGATGATAAACCTTTTGGGGTTTTTTTAATTAAAATGTGATGAAACAGAGCACTTGAAGTTCTCTAAAATATTTTTCCATGTAACACATATCAAATGTTTATCAGATTATTTTCTAAACTCAAGTCGAAGTTGTGAATCCTTCTAATGATTCTGAAACTGCATGTTTGACAAATAAACCCATCATCCAAAAACTTGACCATCTTGTTAGCACTGTACTGTGTTTACACTGCTAACAAAGTCATCCCATTCACTAATCTTAATGTTTGCACTCTGCTGTTTCCTAAAGTGGCAGCTCAGCTTGAGAGGGGAGCAGAAGTGAAGACAGTTCAAGATAAATCTGCAGCAAGGACAGAGCTGCACAAAACCCTATCCAGGCTAGAGCTGTGCAAAAATTTACTGTCCTACTGGCTTGTTATTCTCCAGAAATACAGTCTTAGTGCATATGAATCTGTTTGCTGAATTATTTTGGCTACATATAAACCAAAGTAATAATTTTGCATTGTTTGGAACATTTCCTTTTGGCATTTTCAAAACAAAACCAAGTGAACTTCATATTTTGAAAATGCCATTTCAAACTTTCACTTGAATCAATAAGAATTTAAAATGAAGAAAAGTATTTCATCAAACCTCCAGATAATTTACTGTAACTGGAAGACACCCATCCTTGGTCCCTGGCTGGGAAACCTGAAGGGTTCACCATCCTGGAGAGTGGGGGGCTCTTCACCGCTGTTATTGCCACTGTTGTGTGTCTGATGGCAACATGTCCCTCCCTGGTGAGGCGGTGCTGCTGTTGCAACAATTGCTCTGTACCAGGGTGGACAGGTGGGGCAGGTATTGTTTGTGAGCCCTAGGGAAGGTTCAAAGCAAACCTAAACCATTAGCCAGACCAAAGCTCATGTTTCCAGCTTGCATGTTAACACAAAGGGCACTTCCACTTTCTCCAGGAAACAAAAGTGTTGAGAGTGATCCAAGTGCTCAAGAGGAGATGGTCTGGAGCAGATCCACCACAAAGGTGCCCTCAGGAGAAGCCCTGACTTAGAAGTGCCCTTCTTTCCCTGAAGCCATGTGATGGTGTCATCCAGCATTTTGCAGCCTTTTTTCCTATATCGTATTGTAGCCCTGCTGCTGCTGCAGCATTCAAAGTGAGAAACCTGCCAGCCTCTCTGCCCTGTCCCTTCCGCCTTTCCCAGGAAGTGAGATCTCTCTCTCTGGATGTGATCATGTCCATTAATTATATGTTTGGAAGCCCATCATCTTTCCCTGAAGTCATTCTTTATACAGATGCCGCTCCATGTTTTTCCACAGTGGGTTTCAGCCAGGCCACAGCTCAGCAAAGAGCCGAAAAATGTAGCTGTTCTCACTCAAAAATTTCCATTTTTGAGTTACAGGAGAATTTAAAATTCAGATGCAAGCAGACATGATACGGGCAAGCTTTTTTCATGCCACACCACACTGAAATTTTTGTGGTGTTTGCCCAAACAATTCAAGGAAACAGATGGGACTTGTACTGAGTGCAGGAGTCTCTCCCGCCACTGCTGCCAGCCACTGACCAGTCTCCCTTTGCCCTCAGCCTGCAAAGCAGGTACAAGTTCTGTTGCAAATACCTCTGCAGGCCTTTGCATTGGAAGTAAGTGAATTTTCTAGGGAGCTTAACATATTTCCCCCCAGTCTCTGTGTTAGGAATACTGGGAATACCATGGTAACAGCCTTCCCTTGCAAGAAGGAAGTAATATTTTGGTGGTGACTGCTGTAGAAGATGGAAACAAAACTGATTCAAAAGCTATGATTTTGAAATGAACTTATTAAATTATAGATAAATCTTCTCTGGAATGCATAATATAGTTATCTCTCCTCCACATATTTTGTCCTTTTATAGATTTTAATATAAGGAATGAAAACAACAGGCTACATGGGACAAAAAAAAAAAAGGATAAATAATAGTAAGTATAACAGTTGATAATTTACCATCTACAAAAGGACAAGATTTAAGGATTCTGCAAAAGATACTGAGGTTGATAGAAAGAAATTAAGAACAACCAAACCTTACTGTAATCCCTAGCTATTGTAAATCTCTTACAATTTGAGAAAATAGATGATAAAGTCTCTTCACAGATAAGAAAAGCTTATTTGAAAACAAAAAATGCAGACAAATCCTGGACATTGAAGGTTTTCAATTATTCTGATACTGATTGAAAAAATAACAGAGAAAAAAAGAAGGAAAAGAAGAAGGGTTTTATTTTAGAAATAATTAAGAACTGCTTTCCTACATAATTTGAATAAAAATCCTGCAGAGGCTAGTGAAGACATCATTCAAGAAAGTAATAAAGCTGCAGTTATTATTGGTTCCTCACTGTTCTTGCACAAACTTCTCATTCTCGTTCACAACTACTGAGCTATTTTACCAGTTTTAACTATTCCCTCACAATTGTGGAATTAGGATTATCCATTTTGCAGTTGGAAGAACCAAAGAGTAGAGAAGCATTGACATTGGATTACGTGTGACAGTTCTGGGAGCGTGTGAAGTCAGGCTCACAAAACTGTGTCCAGTTTTGAGACGAGTGCCAAATGCATTCTCATTGTAATTTATAAAGAGGAAAGAGATGCAGATGTTTTCATCCTCAAAATCTTTGTGAGTAATGATGTATATTAACAGAAAAGTTGGGTTTTGTTGGTTTTTCTTTTTTCGCGCCTAGGGAACTGAGGCACAGACAGGCTTTCACAAAACCTGAAAGTCAGCCTGCTGTGCTAACCAATACATACTCCATGGAGAAAAGGATTTTACAATTTCTTTGTAGGAGTCAGTATTGTTAAAAGTTCAGTGTTAGTGACAAAGAAGTACTAGAAGAGGTCAAATACGAAAGGCAATGCAGTCTGGAGTTGTTGCAGGACTCCTGAAAAGCAGCAAGGAACAATTCTTACTGAGAAGTACATAAAAGGATGCTAGGAGTTGCTAGCTGGACAATGTACTTTGAAATACTAAATGTCTGTCTCATTGGCAGATTAAATGAAGGAGTCTTTTATCTCCCAGACCCACTGGACTAACAGAAGAAAGCCAGGGACTAACCCTTAGCCCCGAGGCCAAGTCACAGATTGGTTTGCACCCACATTGCTTATGGTGAGCCCCATCCAGAGCAGAGTAGGTGCACTAACCCCCACATAGAATCTCCTTGGGACCCCATATGGTGCTCCGGTACCCCTGAGATATAATGGGGGTGGTTTTTATGATTTTCTTTTCTATTCATTGTATTTCTTTTCTGTTGGAGGGACGGTTTTATTTCATGAAGCTGAAGATGAATGTCACATGACCTGGGGCGTGGCATGAGATTGTAAGACCCAAAACTGAGCATACAAAACCCGTTGGGATAACAGTAGAAAGCTGCATGGAGCATAGGCAGACATACCTGTTGTCTTCTCCACATTTTAGGAGAGTGCTCCCCAGAGTGAGTTATCCCCAGGAGGGTGCTGAGGCACTGGCTCAGGGAGAGTTGGCTAGAGTGAACAAAGGCAGAGCCAGACAGAAAAAAGTAAGCACAGTGGATGATCAAGGCTGTCATGACTGATCTCACTCTAGGTGTTGCCAGAAAAAGGGGGAATAGATAGTAATTAGTTAAACATAGGCAACTGGAAAAGAAGAGATGTTTTCATCAGTTAATTTGCTTTTGTGTTCATAGAAGAGGTAAAGAAATGCTCCTCATTAGAAGAGGTTGGGATCACTCAGTGCTGGGCTGGAAACATCTGATATGAACCAGGGATGACCATGCTCCCACCCCAGCACCATGGCAGCCCCTGCCTTGAGCCTCAGAGTGAAGCTCAGCTAGTTTTGCAGAGGAAGAGTGGGGCAGCCACCACCCCAGGGGTGATTACAGCTCCCAGCTTGAGACCTGTGAAAACACGTGTGAGCACATGAACCTTGGAAGGGCAGCAAGTGGTGCAAGGGGACAGCCTGGGGGTGTGAGTGGGAGGCACAGGTCAGCCCAGTCCACCAACACATCTCCACCATCCAGTCTCACCCTCAGCCTGCATTTACACATGCTTTGGAAAAGAGAGTGACTATGAAGCTGTTGTGTGCCTGACATGAATGATCCCTGTGGGTTGCTTCCCGCCAGCACGGAAAACATCCCTGCTCTAGGGCAGGCAAGTGCTGCTGGGGCCAACACAGCCATCTGGCCTCTCTGCCCTCCTCACAGCACCCAGGTTAGTCTTTGAGGATTAGGAGGTTGCAATATACTAAAAATAAAATTTCTGATGAAATGCCTGTTATTTGTGCATTTCTGTGCAGCTCTTAAATTTATACTTGCCCTGGATTTGTCTGGTTGCAATGCAATGGGAAGGTACAATGGCGAACAATTTTCTTTCTTGTTCTTCACATATAGTGCTGTGAGCTTTATGGTAGAGCTAACAGAAAAGCAAAAGCCAGAAGGAAAGCAAAACTACTACCTTAAGAATTAATATAAAAAAAAAAAGGATTGATAAATGTCCTTAAAGCAGATTTCTAGTGAGCAGATGGTAAGAGACAGTTTTTGTCACTCAGAATTGTAGTGGTTAATTGAACACAAAAGATAAGGAAATAACAGATGCATTCATCAGTTAATTTGCTTTTCTGTTCAAAGACAAGAAAAATTACAGTGGCTTTAAGTAGGAGTGGTGTCCCTGGTACAATAGGAAAGGACTTACTCCAAAGACAGCAAGAATAGAAGGAGGTATTGAAGACATCTGTAAGAGGATGACATAAAGCAGTAACTGAATACATCTGCCAAAATTTTCCATTTTCGTTGTTCTATCATGAAGAGTCAGATCCCTGTTGATGCAAGAGTATGAAATGTGTTTGTTAATTATGTTTGAATAAGATAACAAACTGTGATCTCAAAGCCATCTGTAAATGAAAAACCAGGTGGCTGAGCAGCAGAATGAAGATTGTAAATAGAGGATCATAAAAGTTTGGGGTGTAAGAACCACTTATATGTCTGGTCTGTTCATGCAAAAATGCAGCAAATGCTCTCTATATTTGTAGGCTTTACCTTGAGCACAGTATTGTTCAGGATTCCCTTTTGCTCTTTGGCCCTTCTTTTTATGGAGAAAATTAAATTTTTTTGCAAGCTTGTGCTGAGAGTGAATTCTCCCTGAAGTGACCTTTCTTTAGTGTAGCCAGGTATGTTATTACCCTGATGTGATCTCTCATGCTTCACCAAAGGTGCCACTGGAGCCCCCTTTGTTTAACATTCCCATCACTCCCTCTCCACGGTTAGTGTCACGTATGCAAAGGATATGCACATACGTGGCAGGAGATGAGACCTTCACACAATCAGTTGGGAAGCTCATTAAGAACGGTGCTTTGTACTTCTCTGGTTTCTTCCTCTGACCTAGATTTTAGGCTTTACTCCCCCTCCCCCTTTGGTTTGGGTTTGTTTTACTTATTCCTGGAAACCTGCTGCGATGATCTGAGTTGCAGAGGAATGCTTGCCCTTCCAAATCTGAAGTCAAAACTCATTTTCTGCATTGAGGGTGTTCTCAGTGTTTTCTCTCTTTGAAGACACCGAAATGAACTAATTGACATGAGACTTTCCACACCATAACCTTTCATAATACAGAATTAATTTTTTTCTTTAATAAGTGGGCAAATCACATAGAATGGGAAAAAGTACTTAAAGAGGTTTAAAATACTGTTTTTCAGAAACATTTTTGTGAATTTTCTTATGTGAAGTACAGATTCACATGTTTAAAAAATCCAGAAATCTTGCCCCCAGATATTCCTAGTGGGCAGAAGTCGTTTCTGTACACTTGCTGAACCTGCATTCGATTGATATGTGTTTAAGGCATGAATATGTGAAATATAAAAATGCAACAAAAATAAGCATATACATGCTCCCTTTGTGAATATGATGTGCATATCTGTTAAAGATCTGTTATCTTCATTAAGTGAAATATGTTATTGCAAACCTTTCCTCGGGGTTATTGCTTTAACTAGTAAACAAACAGGTAAAACTAGGTAAAATGGAGATGCAGTTATTTATAGCAGAATAAGATAAAAATCATTGTCATTTAATTTAACTTTTTGGTTCTGTAAACCAAAAAATGTTCCTCTACAGCATTTCAGCAGATGCTTTGGAAAATTATCTGCCTTCATAAATGCTGAGAGGCAATGATATCCAGACATAACTTGGAAGAAACTTGCTCTGTGTATTGCAGGACTCCTCAAAGCTTATATTATTGCAGCCCCTCCCCGAAGTGAGGAGCATTTAACATTGCCATGGTTAATGTTAAATAAACATGCTGGAAAGCAGCTTTTAGAAGTCAGCTCTGGAGTTTGATATGGAGGAGTTGCAGCTTTGTTGGAAACTTCATGTCATTTCTAATACAGCATTCACTATACCCTTAACTACAGTAGGAGATGGTACCATTGGATCATGTACATAGTTTTGTGTCCACAGCAACCAGAAAATTGGACCTAATTGCATCATCATGTGAAAGGGTTACAGGAAAAGCATGAAGGTTTGTGATGGAGTAAAACTTGAAACTTTGATTTTTGCCTCGTTGATGAAAGTCTAGGCTTTCCAACATTTATCATACTTTCTTGGAGTTATATAAGGTGTTTTTTCCTTCTGAAATGCATGACTTAATTGATCAGCCCGAATTTTGGTTTAATTAAGCTTTCACTTGTGACTTACTCTTTGATGTGTGTAAATATATTCTGTATAACATCAGCTTTTTTTCATGCTGATTTTGAAGTCCTTCAAAAGTGAGATGGGGATGCTTCTAATTGAAGCATAGGCTCTGTATCTCCAAAGTATGATGCCTCCTAATTATTTATTACTTCTCTCTAGAGAACTATCGAAGTCATATTCCGAAACTCTGAAATTCTAAAATTCGGAATGCACACTTTATAAAAAAATGTTGGAAAAGTATTTGCAAGATTTGTTAAGCAATTAGAGCTCTTTAGGATGATTTCTGAATTGGCTGTTGCAGTATGTGACACGCACAATGACGTTAAATTGTCGTTATTAAAAATTAGCAAGTAAAAATGAGCCAGGAGCATCTATGTAGAGTGTTTCATTGCTGCAGATTCCGAATCTGAAATGCCTGTCACATCTGCAGCTCATTATGACCCGAAATGGGAGAGTGCCTGGTACATCTGTGAGAACAATGCCTAGTGACTTGCTGGCGCAAGTGGACATTGCTGGTGCAGGGTGTGCACGGTGCCAGCAAGTCTTTATCCTCGATGTCACGTCCCACATTGCCTCCTGACAGCTGGCACGAGAGGTCATCATCGCCTTTGCAGCACTTTGTCTCCACTTGTATTGAAAGCATTGAAAAGCCTCATTGATTTGGAGGAGGGCATTTTCACGGGTGACTGGTTGTGTTCCCACATGCTGCCTGTGGTACGAGGGTCTTGTTTTCCATGGTTGTGACCACGATCTTCATTTCAGAGTCACGGATGTGGTGGAGGTGTTATCTTCCACCAGTATGGGTGATGGTCCTCATCATGTGTGGATGAAGGGGCTCAGAGGGATTTGAGTACTCGAACTCAGTGGAAAGCTTACAGGAACAGAAAGAGGTGCATCTTTGTCATGCAAACATATATGCCCCTCTCCATCTATTTTCAACTCTGAAACAAAATTAGAAAGATCTTGGTTTTAGTACCCACAAAAATTTAGCCCCAACCTTGTTTTCAGGAATAGAAGAATTATTTTAATGAGCACATCCAACAAAACCAAGGCAAACCGTTCCATTGGTGTAAGCCAAACACCTGGCACAGGCGCTGAAACCCAGTGCAAGTTTGGCAAAGTAGCAAGCAACTGAGAGTGGGTGGGAGACAGCACCAAGCAGCTCTCCCTAAGGAAGCACTCGCACCAGCCCTGGTCCACACACCTCCTGCATCCGAGCTGGTGCCTGCAAGACATGTAGCATTGCTGTGAAAGTTTCCATGTACCTGGGTCACAAAGCCCAGACCTTGCTTTTCTTCCCTGCAGCATGCCACGTGTGAAAGGGCTGCCTATAGGACATAGGTATTTACTTTCAACCTGTTGCTGGCCAGACTAATTTAGGACTCAGCAGTACAGGTGGAGTCAAACTGAGCTCACCTCTGTTCATCCATGTGCATGTAAGCAGGAAAATAATGGCTAAGTGAAACAAAAAATAAACAGTTTGGCTTGAGGGAGTTTGCCTGAGCATGTGGAGGGAGGTGGAGGTGGAAAAGAGGATATGGGGGTTGTTTTGCAGGGATGGTGCTGGGCAGAAAGCTGACGGCTGTGTTTGCAGAAGCTCACGTTTAGCAAGCACAATGCACACAACTGCTGAAGTAAGAGATGTCGGTGGACAAATGCATTTGGCAAACTATTTGTGCCCAATCTATTTCAATTTGTGTAGTCTCCAGTGGTTTTCTTTGTCCCTTGGGAAAAAGGATGGAGGGGAGAGAGAAAGTGTCCGGTTGCCATGACAACAGAGCAGGGCTGAGGAGAGACAAGACTTATCATATTTTCATTTTTGATGCTCTATATAAAACTATGTAGGTAATTACACATGTAATGATTTGCCATGCGGCAGAGCAACTTCTTTTCAGGATGCTGCATGTCATGCAACATTATGCTGAGCCCCTTTTAGAGCTGAGACACAAATGTATTGACATTTTGCTGGGAATATTGCTAGAGAAATTGCAGCAGCGGGTAGGAAAGAGGGCGTGACAGCAGCCCTGCTCTCCTTTAAGAAACAGAATAAGAATCAATTAACAAGTTGCCAGTGGAAACCTGGCTATAATTATAGCTCTATTATGCTGGCCGTGTTGTTTTCCCATAGAAAATACAGTTTTTAATTAACTTGTGGATTTGGCACTGACACCTACGCGCTCCCTGGCAGGAACAAAGTCGGTGTTTCCCTGCTCAGGGTTGGCACTTTATAATAACTAGAGGTGCCAGTAGCACCCACAGAGCTGCCCTAGAGCAGAATAATCTGGACGTGGCTCTTCCCAGGCCAGAGGGAGGCAGGTGTAGCTCTTCCCTGTGCATTGTATTTTGCAGATAAGAAAGCAAAGTATATTTTTCTCAGTGGAAATGTTATCCTTCCTTGGGAGTACCTGAACTGTCTGGTCAGCCATGGGGGTGGAGGGATGGAACAGCTGATGTTTCTGGGGGAGGAGTGGGGTGGAGGTGGATCTCTCACAGTGCCCATAGGCTTTGTCCTTCATTCAATCTATGAGATGCTTGGTGCAGGAGCTGGGGGAGTACAAAGTGTGGCCAATGTCCTGAACAGGACTGATTATGTATTGTCAGGAAAGTGTAGAGAGGAAGGCTCTGTCACCTGGACTTACCAAGATACCCATGTGTTAAGTCCATTTGGATTTTTTTTTCTTCTACTTCTTTGACTGCTACTTTTTCTCAAAGGCAATCCTGAATTACTTGAGGGAAGTAAGAATATTTCAGACGTGGCAAACATACTGCTTTTAAAATGCAAATGTGTTATAGATGTATACACCAGGCACTGCTGTTGCTTTTCTTCTGGCATCATTGCATTGAGAGCAGTTCAGTTTTTGAGTGTAATGCAAAACCAGGAGGGGTTTTTCTACAGAAATACATTTCACTGAGTAGCATGTTTCTAATGGTGACCTGTGTGGGGTGCTTAGGGAATGAGTCTAAAATGGAGGATGTTTTTAAAGCAGTTTTTCCCAGTGGTATATTCTGCCTGCTGCTGGCAGCCAGAGGCTTGGGAGTTTCCCAAGCTGGGTGTCATGTGTAGTTTGGAAGTCAGTAATGGATTTCTCCCCAGAACTCTCTGAGAGACCTTTTATTTTCTCTTTTTGTTTTTTTTTTTTCTTTTTTTCACATACATTTTTGGCTATTACCACATCCTGTAGCATTCAGATTCAGTTGTAGTTATGTTTTTTGTAAAAAGATAATCCTCTGATTTATTTCAGGCCTGCTGACTGATAATTTTTCACTGAACAGACCCTAGTTTTTGTGCAATGAGAAACCGTGAACATTCATCAGATAACCAACTTCTTATAATGATTTTACCCAGCTCCTTAGTCTTTTCTTTATGCTGCCAAGGCTGAGTCTGTTCTGCGTCTTCTCTTTTGAAAGGGTCTCCAAGCCCCAGCCTGTCCTTCTTCTCAGCCCTTTTCTCATTCCACCATGTGCTGTCATTGCTTGGAAGCTCAGTAAACTCTGAGTCACCACATAGGAATTAATGGAACCATGCAATTATTTTGAATTTTGTGATGCTTAGATTGCATTTTTAAGTCAAGAAGAAGCAGGTTTATCCATGTATGCACAGTTTGAAACAATGAGTTAAGAAAAATAATAAATGGCACTGTAAAAATAGTTTCCAAAATGTTTGCTCAGTTTTCTTTGTGTGGCCAGTGAACTACAAAATCGTGACAGTCATAGCAAGCCAATAGGTATAAGAGGGGCTTTGAACTGGATGATCTTCAAGGTCCCTTCCAACCCAAACCATTCTGTGATAAAAAGCCAGTGGATAACTTAGTATGTGTTGGATGTTTCTCCACCTGGAATGCATTGTTTGTTTAATTTAAGATGTTTTCACCATGTGTCTGTGAGTTGTTGATGTTACTGTATCATCTTTCCCTGAAAGAGATTACACTGCAAGTAAACAAATAACATGAACCTTGAGCTGTGACCACACAGACTGGAGAGCCCTGTATCCTTGCAGACTCACGAACAGTTTATGTTTTTTTTTTTTTCCCTTTTGTAGTGATTATCAGAAAGCAAATAAAACACAAAATCTGCACCTCGGTCATTCTAGGCAGGCAAGAGCTGTACTGTGGTTAAGGGATTCCCTGAAGCACTCTGAAGCCTTGAGCCTGGAATGAGCAGTGAGGGTGGTAAAGACACTGGTCTAACCAACTTCCTGGTTCTGGAGCAGGTGGGCAGCAGACCAGCCCAGGGATAAAATATAATAGTATGAAATAATGCAAGTTTATTTCCCCTCCTTCAGAATTTATCTGGAAGAAGTCCTTGCAAGTTGAACCTGAGCTGCACTGCACCACTGTGTCTTATCCCAGAAGAGCTTTGAGACTTGCTGTTTACCTGGGAGTGCTCTGGCTGGCTCTTGGATTGGCCAGGGAAGGAACACACTGTGGAGTACTTTTATGGGACTCCATGTGTGATCACAGGATGTCACTGGGTGTGCAAAATGACAATTTCAGGTGCTGCATCTTCTGACTTCATGTTAATAGCTGGGGCTGCCTTGAGAGATGTCCCTCTAAAACAGGACCGTAGTCCTGGGGAAAAAAAGTGTTGGATTTTTTTTTTTCCTTTTTTCATTTTAGTGTCTGGAAATGAAGAGGCAAACTCCTGCCTTACAAGCGGCCAGCAGCCTGTAGACTGGATTTTGGCAAATCACGTGGAGTGCAGTATTTACAATACTTCAGCTGGGCTGATTTTTGCTCTCACAGAAGGCAGAGGTGCTGGCAGAGCCTCAGGGTGATTTGTGAGCAGCAGAGTTGGGGTGCCTGTTCTCAGGAGCTGCCCAGGTTTTTCCGAGCCTGGCAAGACTAGGAGAATGACGACAGTATGCTGCTGCAGCTCTGTTTTCGTAAGGCATGCCATAGCCCTGATGCTGTTTTGATGGGAACGGAGGACTGGAGTGAATGAAATGGCTGCATGGCCAGGAGGAACGGATTGGGGTTTTATGTACAGCAGGCACAGAAATTAAAAAAGAAAAAATGCTCCTAATTCTGTTCACCTTGTTGGGATCACTGCAGTGAAACAGAGCAAAATACGGAACTTTTTTAGAAACTGTTTTCCACTTGATGGAATAATTTCAGTTATTTTAAGTCAAGGAAATCCTGTGTTTCCTCAGCAGCTGTTGCAGTAAAGATGACTGGACATTTTGCATATATATTTATATTGCTGGAGGTTCTTTTTCACTTTATTACTGAATGTCCCTTTACAAATAACAGATCTTCTGTTGGTTAAGTGGCTGGACATTTGACGTCACATTTCCTGAAATCTTGCAGGAGAAGATATTTGCATCGGAGGTGCATGACCATTATTACATGGGTAGGAAATTTACTGAAACAGCAGAAATGGTGAACAGTAATTGCAGCACACAGGGTGTAAGAGAGATGGCTGGGACTATAGCAAAGTTTGATATTGGACACGTTTTGATACAAGACACAAAGGCAAACTGGAAGCAGAGCGGAATCCTAATTTTGGTCTGAATATGAAAAAGTGGAATAGGGACTGGAAAACATAGGGGCAATTCATATAAGGGAAATAATATGAGGGAAAGGAAAAGGTGAAGGAAGATAGAAGAAAAAAGAATGAGAAAATGAAGAATTAGATATCCTTGTGATATTGCATTTAAAAGTTGCAAAATCCTCCTCTCCTGGGTCTCTGGAGGGTACATGGTAGCAGACCAGTCCTTCTCACATGGCTGGGGACACATTTAGCATGACAGACACAACCCTTACATCAAGCATCAGTGAAGAAACTGGTGGTCTGTTCTGGCTGTAAGATGTTCTCTGTGTTTGCTCTTTAATATTCTGTTGGTTACAAGAAGAAGGGACAAGTGAACCTTGTCTTTGGGCAGTATATCTTTTAAACAGGAATGGCACCAACAGAGTTCATGTACATTTTTGCCATTAATTTTGAGCTTTTGCTTCAAACCTTTTGTTAAAGTTGAATCACTCAGTGCTCCATCCCTTGCAGCCAGTGTCGTACAGTTGTGAGGAAAGCCTGTGCTTTGCTCTGTCCTTCTTCTGAACTTTGTCTCCAGATAAGTGAATTTGAAGACACATGCCTTAGTGGTTCTTACTGTGTTTACCATGGGCCAGTGATACCATTTGGGCTGGCAGTGATTTTCAAAGTTGTTTCTACCCTCCTAATTGACCCTTTTCCAAGGGCTTTGGAGACTAGGCAGGTGACCTGCCATCTTTTTAATTTCACTTCAGGAGCAAAATATGATCTACTGGTAAAGTACATACTAATTATCTGAATAGCTCTGTGATTCATCCTGCCTGTCCTCATATGACAAACTACATTTCTGTGGGTTTTTTGTTTAGCTTTTTTTGGCAGCGAATGACAAAGGGTCAAATTTTCTTATGGTTCCTTGTGTGAGGTTTCTGGCTCTTGGTTTGCATTAGGCAGTGCCAGGCATTACCATAAGATATAGGAAAGTTACTTAATTACTGTCATTTAATTTCAACTTGTCAGCCTTTTTGCTATTCATTGCCTCTTTGGCTGATGTATTTTAATGAACCTCAATGATAGTATAAATGCCTCTTGGGTCATCATGATATGAGGTACATGAACCCTGTATGCAGTAAGGTATGGTGTAATTGTTGTTCAGTCCTGTTATGTGATGGATTTTGTACCCTCAATTACGGTACAGAAGTTGGATTACGTCTGTGAACAACAGATGGAATTAGAGCTCCTGAGACTGCTGTGTTCTCTGGGAAGCCACAGCAACAATCTCAATACCAGAGGGAAGAGGGTGGCAGAAGAGGGCATTTCAGGAAACAGGAGAGATGAACCCCCTAGGAAAGAGAGCAGCTGGCCTTTCTGCTCTGAAGGATTTTCTGAATGTGTCTAGCTTGCAATGACCATCCAGTACTTCACAGAATCACAGAATATGCCCAGCTAGAAGGGACCCACAAGGATCATCAAGTCCAACCCTTAGAGCTGCACAGGACCATCCCCAAGAGTCACACCATGTGCCTGAGAGGATCATTCAAATGCTTCTTGAACTCTGTCAGACTTGGTCCTGTGATCACTTCCCTGGTTCCAGTGCCCAACCACACTCTGGGGGAAGAACCTTATTCCAATATCAACCTACACCTCCCCTGACACAACTTCAGGCTGTTTCCTCAGGTTCTGTCATTGGTGACCACAGAGAAGAGATCA
>VXBX01008449.1:948869-966533 GCA_013400415.1 Scytalopus superciliaris | reverse complement strand
GATAGTATAGAATAAGGGGTGGAAAATGTCCTGGTTGTAGAGGGGCAAAGTTTAGTGCCATGGATGTGGCCAGGTTGTTATCCTACATCATCACTGGGGAGTGTGGTTTTGGGAGGAAAAGCTGCACACCCAGCTGGAAGAGTCCCATTTTTACCTCTCACTCTCCAGGATGAGGGTGTTGGCATCAGACTTCTGCACCCCCTCCTCTGTGCCACTGTCCATTTCCCTGCCCCACTCTGTTCTTCTGGGACACTTTTGAGGGACATGGCTATGTGGAGAAGAAAGGTGATGTGATTTGTTCATCATTGTTTCTCATTGGTTTTGGGCTGGGAGGCAGGAAACAGCTGCAGGAGCTCCCTTGCTATCTTGCCTTTGTTCCTGACAATGACATGGTTGGTGCACGGGAATGACCACCATATTACCTTGGTCAGGTAAAACTCCTTTTCTTTCTGTAAACTTTTGCTACTAATACTGCTGTTGTTACTGTGTGTGTCTTATTCCCTTGTTTGGTGCATTCACTAAATGACCTCAACCCCTAAACTCTGTTTTTGTCCCTCCCTTACCAGAAGGGGCAGGAGAAAGGACAGTGCTTTATTTGGAGTTTAACTTCTGGCTGGTGTTAAAACCAGCACACATGTCCTGATCACTGCAGAATTCACTAGAGGAGAGGCAGTGCCCAGTCATTCAGCAGAAAGTGGGCCATAGTCAGCCAAGTCATAGCATGTGTACCCAGACTTGCCTGCTGAATTAGAGTTTCCATGGCAAGATAAATTTTGAAAGGGGATCATATCTTTTCTTACAGAAAATACAGATTTTAACTTGTTTTTTTTTTTTGTTTTTGATGTGAACTGTTTTAAGAGATTTAGTTAAAAAAGCAGCAACTGTGATGAAGGATTACAATACATTTTATTTTATATGATGAACTTTTAGTGCTCATACAATTTTGAATTATAATTTTGAATTCTATTACACTTAATATAATAGAAGCCAGCTTGGGTCAGATCCATGGGAAATGCCATGCTAGTAATGAAACCAACTTTAATAGTAATATTAATGTTTGCTGAATTTAAGAGTAATAGCTGTTTCCCTTTGCAGAAGGATACGACTTTTCTTTCTGCACAGTAACACATTTCTCTGCTCCTGAAAAGAACAGACTAATAGTTTGACTAAATCTGCATGAACACATGCACTGAACCATCATTCCAAACTGCATAACTTCTAGAAAAACTCAATAGCTGACCAACTTGGTTGCTGAGCTAGTTTTGGTTAAGGTAGAGCTAATTTTCTTCATACCATCTGATATGGGGCTGTTTTGAATTTGTGCTGGAAACATCAGTGTTATTTTCATTAATGCTGAGCAGTGCTTCTGTAGAGTCAAGGCCTTTTCTTACATCACTCTACCAGTGAGAGGGATGAAAGGGCTTAAGATGTTGGGAGGAGGCATGAGACATTGGAAGGGGACACAGCCAAGACAGCTGACCCCAAATGACCACAGGGACATTCCATGCCATATGATGTCATACCCAACATATACAGCTGGGGGAATAAGGAGGAAGAGGGATGTTCAAAATTATGGCTTTTATTTTCCTGAGAAGACATTATGTATGGAACGCTGCTTTCCTGGGAATGGCTGAACAGCTGCCTGCCAATGGGGAGTGGTGAATGAATTCCTTGTTTTGATTTGTTTATGTACATGACTTTTGCTTTACCTTTTAAACTGTCTTTGCCTCAACTCATGAGTTTTCTCCCTTTTACTCTTCCAGTTCTCTTTCCTATCCCACCATGAGGGGAATTAATGAGCAGTTGTGGGGGGCTTATTTGCAGCTGGGGTTAAATCATGACAGTTGCACATTTATCAAGTAACAATCAAGATTTTTCTCCAGTGCCAAGTGGTGAGTTTCAGTGACATGACATCGAAAGACCACTTCTTCATGAAAAGAAGTGCAGATGACTTTCTAGGTCCTAAGGAAGACTCTGAAGATATTACTTGGAACTTCTGGATAATATTTTTCTCTGCTTGAAAACCCTGTTAAAGGGTGAAACATCAAGCAGCTAAATAAGCCAGGTAAATGTGCAGGGATAGCAAGTTTTCAAGATGCCATGTCAGTTGATTTTATAAGAAAAACCACTGGGGCAGAAACACTTCTTTGCAAGAAATTGACCTGAAAGAGAACACCCTCTGCTGTTTCTTTATTCATCTGTACAATACTAATGATAAGCTCTGCTACTGTATTCAAAGTTTTGCATTTGAGAAATTTTTAAATGAAACCGTGAAACCTAATTTTCAAATTCTTCAAAGTCCACAGCTGGACATAAGGTCCCATGGTTGTACATGTGACTCTCAGGTACTAGTGTATGAAAGAGCCATGCAGATAAATACTCACGTGACAAAATTGTCCTGAATTTATTTTGAAAATACAGAATAGATTACTTCATATCTGAATCAAATACATGCCTGTATACATACCTAAATTTGTATGTCTGCATTTATGGGCATATCACCATCATCATGGCTAGGCTTCATGAACAAAGATTTGGACATATATGGGCTTTTATAATTTCAGCCTGAACATATCAAAACGTGGCACAGTAACCTGTGATTAGTCAGACTATGTTCTTCCTATTTTTCTTGTCACACTTTCTCCCTCTTACAGTTAATTGTTTTCCAATACAGAGCACTGAAATAAAAGCCAAATTGTTGCTTTTTCTTTTCTAGGAATAAGTGGATATACTGTAACTTAAGTCACCTAATTGTTGGATGAGCCACCATCTTCTATTTAGTTTGATGCATTGAATTGCTCTATGTAACAGGCTTTGTTTATTTGCTCGTTTGTTTTTTACCTTCTGTTTGTAGAGGAAATCTAATAAGTAGACTAAATTATTGTGTTGTAAAAATAAGCATCTTACTGGATTTTTATCCTACTCTGCTTCCTCTTCTGTTAAATAAATAAATAAAGGTACTTTGATGAGTTGATTCTGGCATTCATGCTTCTGATGAAAAATCTCAGGGTTTTCTTTCTACCTATTTGCTTGCAAAGATGTATCTGGTAGTTAACTTGGAACTGTAGAAGTTCACAGCCAAGTGACTATCCCAGCCAGCAGTGAAACAGATTTGAATAGAGGAATATTCTAACTTCAGCTGATTTTAGAAGAAAGTGTTTGAAATTGTTGAGGACCTACACTGGATAACTTATGCATAGGGGAACACAGATACACTTAGTGAGCTGTTATGGTATTTGGCATTTGTAGATAGAGAAAATAAATAATGACAGAAAATTAGAGCTCTGGACACAAGAACTGAAAATAGGTAAACTTAATGTTTTAATGGGAGCGGTGTCATGTGTATATCTGTGTTTATCCAAATAATCTGTAGGCGACAAAGCAGTGTGTGAGTAGTGCAGTATCATTTTGCTTGTCTTCCCTGCTTGTCCTTTCCATCACTCTTTGCCAATCATATTCATTTCATGTTATCTGCAATGCAAACTGTAAACACTTCAATGTCACTGCCATCTTCATATGACATCTATGTCCACAGCATGTCAGTCCTCCCTATGCCTGTAAGTGCCACAGAATACAAACCAAAGTGAATTTTGCAATACTGGGCATAATTATTTATTTGTGTCCTTTTGGGTAAGGGCAAATCAATCCATTCAGCTGTTTATTGTTTTGGGCATTGGCTTTTTGTGTACAAATATGGCCTACCTTATTCACAACACAACCTGAAAGATGATTCTTTTATGGAATGTCTGACCACATGAAAACTTACTCCAAGAAAAGGACTTTGCTTACCTATACTTTTTTTTTTCTTATTTTTTTTTTTTTTTTTTTTTTTTTTTTTGTGAACTGGAATGTATACTTTTCAAAAACAAATTTATAGATCTTGAAATTTAAACTGGTAAGAATGTGAATAGTCTGGAAACCTTGGCCTTCTCTCTTATTCCATAAATGTGAGTGAAAATGACATGCTGGGGAATAAGGGACTTAACTTTGTCTAGTAAAACTCTTTTTCCACTACTCCTACTTATAGGTCAGAAATAATTAGTTTCAAAAGGAATTTTAAACTTTACACATATAAGGTGGACAAATTCTGTGACAATTATTTTTCTGAAATGTAGATTCATGTCAAAAGAGAGCTGGAAACGCTGAAAATTATCTGATATGACTAATCAATTTTCCAGGAGATGACAAAGAAGGGGATCCATACCCTCAGTCCCAGAGATTCCTTGTTTTTTTCACTATTATGGGCCTTTAAAAATATCTCTTTAATATTCAGAATTCTCTCCTGCACTGAGAGTGCATCAAGCTTTATTAAAGATTTCAGTGACTTTCTCAGCATGGGGAGGTTCTGTAGAACTCTATTCCACTGGCCATAAAATTTACCTGTGATCACTGCCTACAAGGGAAAAGAAAAACTACTAACCCAGACTGATGATGCTATCAGATGAGCTATCTGAAATTCTCAGTGTAACTGAATGCTTAGAAAAGGCAGAAAGAGGGATAAATATGATTCTTATTTCTGCATCAAAATGGCTTGTTCAAAGAATAGTTCACTCAAGCACCTGCTTAGTATTCAGTTAAAAAACATTACTCAGAAATTTTTGAAATAACTTGAGGCCTTTGAAAGTCATTTCAGTGTGGTTCACTGCATAACAACAAAACAGTAAAATCTCTAGATGAGAGAGGTGATCTTTTAACTTAATGAAACTTATGTTAAAAATAGTCCAAGTTTTCTAGTCCAGCATCTTTACCATCTGTGAATTCAGATATACCAGATGTTTGCACTTAATGTATCATGCGCAGTATTTGCTGCGGCAGAGAAGAATTTATTGATTTTTGTAAGAACTCTCTTAGTAACAAAGATGTATTTTTTAAACTATTTTTGAACAAACTTCCCCAGTAAGGTATACACTCTAAATAGTCCACAACTTAAATTGCTTACCGTGATAGCCAAATTTGAATAGGTCCTTACACTGAATCCTTACACTGACTGACAATATTCTGTTAGCAAGAAGATGACTCTGTCAGGTAATTTTTGTATTGCATAGTGCCTCCCTTGTTAGGGGAGCCATTTAGAAATTTCTGAAAGGGACCTGCTGATATTCCATGCAAGTATTATGTGGAATATGAAAGTGAACATATGGATGGCGCCTGTTAAATTTCACTGTAAGTCATCTGGAAGAGAAGACAACGTATGTTCGAGTAAACACAGAATTTGGTTGGCAGTCTACTGTCATTCCAAAACCTAGGCCGTCTGGTGTCTGGGAAGCAGAGAAAGAGGCACATCCCCTGCACTCAGGAGAACACCTTCACCAAACAGCACAGAATTGCACTCTGTGTGTAGTTCCAGATTGGTGAAAGACAGCTTGTTTGACATTCAAGGGGATGAAATAGCACCAAGAAGAGCTTTCTTGAGCTGCCTTCATCTCTGCCAGCTTGCAATGTCATCATGTATTTCTGGCAAATAGAGCTTCCATCAGTTCAGTTGACAGGTCCTCATGAATTTTAATGACTAAGCTCCATATTCATGTTAGGAACATTAATGTTCCCTGAAGCCTTTTTATTTTAGGAAGAGTATGAATATTTCAGAAATTACTTTCCCTATATTTTTTCATGTATGTTTTCTGTATGTATGTGCTTATGCACATGTATAACATTGCTTATACATCAAATTTTTACCAGTTTAAAATTATTTTTTGTCTTGACAAAATTAAAGCAGAATCACTAATTTGGGTCTCCTATACTCCAAGTGGATGGTATGTCTGGATTTTTAAGTGAACTTTTGTTCTTCCTAGTGCAGAAAAGATCAAAAATTTGTGGAGACACATATGTCATATTTGATTCCAGTTACAAATCTGAGTGGTGATCCCCAGCTGGGATGAAATGGTAAAACTCCAGTGGAGCAGAGAGAATGATCTTGGTCTTTCACATACAGAGATTGCATCCTTTTTAAGAGGCAGCAAAAGACACAAACTCATTAAAATGGAAGTTTTTTCAAATGAAATTTAGAACGGAGCCACTGTGGACAATTGGATAAAACATCCATGCTTAGGAACATAAAAGGCTTTAAGAAGAATTTACTCTTATTTTGTATTTAATAAATCTGGCATATATTTAGAGGAGCAGAATTAAAACCATGCTCAGTTGTTCAAGTCACTTGATCATGAGTCTTCCAAAGGTTTCTGCAAAGGTGCTTCTCAAGTGCCTTCAAATAGATAAAAGTAAAAAAAAAAACCGCAACCCTAAACCAACAACCCAAGCCTTTAGGGACTGCCTATTCAACTCCTTGTTTACTGAAGAATAAAAGATAAGAAGTGCTAATAAAGTCAATGATATGTGTAACAGGTATATGTTGCTTATAATAGTATATAGAATGACATGCCCTATCATAAATCTTCTGAGTAAAAAGTTATGTATACAATAAAAGAGATAAAAAATATCTGGAGTTGGATATCTAACAATGTGGAGTGCAATAGTATGTTTGAGAACATTTTTAGTGAACGTGTTCTTAGCCAAAAATGCAGTTGCTATTATCCTAAAATTGCTCATGAAGTAGGAATTCTTTCACTGAATAATTTTGTGTGGGAAAGATTTGGAAAGAACATTTTCAGAAGCCCATTTGAAAGAGATGTTTGCAGTCTCCTTTCACCCAGTAGCAGACTTCCAATGCTTCTGCTCATGCTAGGTTTTGTTCTGAGGGGAGGGAGTGGGCTATCAATCTCCACTGATTTTCCAGTTCACTCAGCACAGGCTGGTGAAATATTCAATAAAAGAGAGCCACAGTCTGACAAATGAATTTGTAGCATGGATGTTATGTCATTTACATTGTCAGTGAGACATTCAAGTTCCAGTCCCATACCTGTGACTACCTATGTCTTTATAAGACCTTCAATAGCTCTATGTCTGTAAGTTCCAACAGGGTTTGAAATACAGTCAAATTTAAGCATGGCTTTTGAACACCCTGGTTATGTCCATAGGTGTCCATGTTAGGTGATGGGCAAAAGATTGACATCAACAGCAACAACAATAATAGTAACAACAACAACAGCAATAATAACAACAATAATAATAGTTATTATTATGTATTACTCCTTTTCTTAGTCTACCTATTCATTATCTTGAAAATTATTTCAAGAACCTAAAATCAAGTAATTCCATTTGAAGTGGTATAAAATATTTTATTTCAATCATGAGTTTTAAATCACAATTTACTAATCCATTTTCAGATTATCATTTTGGTGACAACAGTAGTAAGTGTCATTCAGAATGTTGATTTGAGGCAAACTGCTTTGGGTTGAGTTTTTTTAATGTAATTTTGACTGTTGCGCTAACAACTATATGTTAAGGTGAGGAGTGCTGTAACAGTGGATTGAAGAAAAATATTGTCAGAGATAAAATGTTGAAGGAATCCTTCCAGGAGTTACTAAAATTTGCAGAGAGATGAGTGCCAAATCAGGTTCAGGATGTTTTTGTAAAACCAAGAATATATCTTAGACATAAATGGAAACTATAAATCAGTTACAAAGAATGAAATTTTATTTAGCTTCTATGCAATAGCTATGAGGGACTGAGTCTGTTTTCTTATTAAATCCGTATGTAAAGATTAAAAATAGCCTGCTTTGACTGTGTACTTCCAAAGAGAGTAGGGAACATAGTGCTTCCTCATACACTTCTTTTGAAGGAAAAGCAAAGACTGTTGAACTGGTCATTACAGAAGAATCATAAAATCATTTAGGTTGGAAAAATTCTTTAAGATCATCAAATCAATGCATAAGCCTAGCACTGCCAAGTCCGCCACTAAACCATGTACTTGAGCACCACATCTATGTGTCTTTTAAATACCTCCAGGATATTATGTCTCATGAGTGGAAATTTTAAGACATAGTGCCTACCGTGGTGACATACAGTGGAGACATACTGCCAATTTCAGGTACTGTAAATAGTACAATCATAGAAATATGGAATCATTTAGGTTGTAAAAGACCTTTATGACTTTCAAGTCCACCCATTAACTCAGCACTGCCAAGTCCATGGCTGAACCATGTCACATTGAAACCTCTTTTAAATACCACCAGGGACGGTGACTCCACCTGTTCCAATTCTTAGCAACTCTTTCCATGAGGAAATTTTTCTGAATATTCAATCTAAACCTTCCCTAGCACAGCTTGAGGCCATTTTCTCTCATCCTGTCACCTGCTATTTAGGCAAAGAGACCACTGGGCCACAACCCCCTCTCAGGCAGTTGTAGAGGGTGAGGTCTCCCCTGAGTCTCCTTTTCCTCAGGCTAAACAGCTCCTGCATTGGTTCCTCATAAGACCTGTGGTCCAGGTCCTTTACCAGCTTTGTTGCCTTCTCTGGAAGCACTCCAGCATGTCAGTGTCCTGTAGTGAGGGGCAGAAGTATTCTGTGGCTGAAGAGTGAAAAGAGTTTAGTTAAAATGGTTAAAGTCTGGGTATTCCCCACCTGCCTAATCCCAACTGCTACAGTAGTCAGGATTTTCTTTCCAGACCTAGAGATATTACTGCAGGGAGTCTCTTGGGAGGATGAGAGATGAGCAGCACAGCATAACCTAGACCCTTGCCCTCAGACATGGATTGCTTAAGTAAAACCTATGGAAATCTAAATCAATTTTAATGAGATTTTCATATTTAACATTTTGTTTTATGACAGAAATATCTTTAAAATAAATCGGTCTGAAAAAAAATAGTGTAAAGACAGAATTCTATTGTCCCTGCCATGCAATCACAGAGCACTGGCTTCAGCTAACATTTTGCAGTACTCATATAAAACAAATAAAAATCTCAGAGCTCTGTTCCTTACAAGTATATTTAGATATTCAAGTAAGCATGTTAACTCAACAACATTATGATCAACTTGTTATTGTGTCATATTTCCAATGAAAACTGTGATACATTTCTGAGCTCTGAATATACAAGTCTTTAGAGAAAAACCAAACCAAACCAAACCAAAATCCATAGACACCCATGTGTTACTAACTCAGCTTTAAAATCTGAGCTGTGAACAAAAGAATTATTGAAAAATGTAGGTGAGGAAATAAAAAGTTAAGTACCTTTCCAAATAGCTTTTTACATCGTGGTGGGTTGACCTTGGGTGGCTGCCAAATGTGTTATCAACACCATTCTAGCTACAAATAAAAGGCACAGCACTATGAGAGCTGTTATAGGGAAAGTTAACTCCGTCTCAGCCAGATCCACTACATACATAAATAGGATAAACTAACCTGAAATTCAAACATAGCCCAAACTGTATGCCAAGCTACAGGCTTAGTCGAAACATAAACTTTTAAATTGATTTCTTCTCTGTTCCATTTTGTATTTTTTTATCTGTACCATTTATGTAAGCCTTCTTAAAGCTGATGCATTGTGCCTGGCTACTCAAACTTTAATATAAAACCACTTAGAGCAAACACCTTAGTGACATATAATTTCTCTCAATGTTGCTATGTTTATAGAAGTCTCTTATTTTGCAATCAAAAACTTAAAAAAGAAGGTGTAATCTGCTACAGCAATATGTCAGAAAGTGTTGTAGATAGAGCTCATTCAAAATCAGGTTTTGCTTTCCAAATTCTATTAAATGCTTTAAACAAGTACTTTTAAATATGCAAAGTTTTCCCACAACAGTAATTTAGGGCAAGAGGTGGTGCTTCCTTGTTATAATAGTGTACAGCTGTGGGATTACATATTTTGGTAAGGTTCAATGAGTATATGCTATACTAACACATTTTTCCCCCTGCTTTAATCCATGATTTATCAAGCTGTCAGTAGTGGGAACCAAATGAAGATTGGCATTAATGTAACAGATCTAAATCAATTCCCCTGAATCAAACTGCATGTGAATTTCAGGGCAGTTGGGGGCTGACCTAATCACTACAGTTCTCAGCTTCCTTTGCAATGCTGTGTGAATGCTGGTCAGTGTATGTAGCAGTGGAATACCTGGCTAGATGTGAAAGTTAAAAACAAGCACAAATGTTGGGTAAGAATAAATTTCCCACAATTTATTGAGTAACAGCCTGTCAGGTTCTGCAGAATATACAGGTGAGGCAGTAAAATAAAGTACAAAGTGATATCCCATATCTGCCTTCACTGCCTTTTATTTGTTATTTAACCATTGTTCCTCATTTATGCAGTGTGTGACTGGTCAACATCTTTTAGTCATTTATCAGTTGAAATAGTGATCTTTCACAATGATAAGTAAGTTAAGAATGTGAAGGTAGAAGGACAAACGATAAAATCAAAATAATATATACCTATTATTCATAGTATGTCAGACATGATTAGTACATAGCAAAGGAAAAGATTAAACACAATGAACGAGCTCAACACATACAATTAGTCATTTTTCAAGCATACTACACTTAAGAGAAATCAACTTTTTATTTTCAAAATTTGAGAGTTAAATTTGACTTCTGAGATCACTACCTCCTTCTGCTGTGGAGGTATAGTGGAAGGAATAATTCACAGATCTTAGGCTCTTTGGGAACCCGCTTAAGTGCCTGGTATTTACTGAGATGTTCTGGTACTTTGGTAGCTATGGGTAGTTTGGGTTCCACATTGACAGAGAATATGAGGTTCATCTTGGTGTTTTAAACTGGACTTTCTCAACAGTGGCCTAGATTGACACTATTAAAAGGTGATGTTTCCTTTCTGCCTTAGCTTTGTTAAAATGGAAGTACTGGCATGCCTCAAAGTACTTACCCATCTTACCTTGTTTTCCTCTTCTTATCAGGTTTTTGTTGAACCTCAGCTTTACATGTATGCTTTAGATAAGCAACCAGCCAGAAAATAGACTGTTTAAAGGCCTACCTTCTGTTTCTCCTCTCTTCCTTGGTATAGTACCAAAGGAAAAAACAAACAAGCCCCTGCCCCCTGCCCCTCCTCCCTCAAACACTATTATATAAAATAATAGATAGGGTACAGTGTTTTAAAACACAACATAGCTGATTTTTTTACTCATGGAGATCTCCAAACACAGAAAAATCATTAAACATAAACCCATCAAACACATAAAAATCCACAGAAACTAATTCTCATGTTTTGACTGTTCAAAATCATGCTGATGTTTATGCAATAAAATACCTACTTATGCTTACCAGGTTGTGAAATGGAATACATTATTAATACAGAGCCATGGTACTCTAGTAAGACTCTTGTTTGAGAAAATTTTAATAATAACAAGAGCAAAAATAATAATTCTTGACAGAGCTTCTAACAGAAAATGATTTTTTTTTTTTTTCAGTAAAATCTTAAAAACCACCAAAAGGTATTGAGATGCTATTTTCCATCCAGTGTACCAAGTTTATCTTTGGTTATCTTTCGGTTTTTTGCCCTTTTTTTAAAATCTAAGATTTATCCAGAAATTTGGGACTTTTTGTGTCTGCTACTTAAGATATTTCCACATGTCTTCCATTCTTCTACATTCAGGAAGAAATTCAGTTGTTAATTAATTTGTCAATCCATTTGTTTTCTTCATAAGATGAATGGTAAAACTGAGTACATATAATTCTTATACACGCAGTACAAGGTCACTGTAAATGAAGATTTAAGCTACTTTTCTGTAAGCTGAGACTTACGTGTCTTAAAAATATTTAACATCTCTACAAGAGCATAAAACTAAATTTATTAAGATATTTGCAATTAGTTACAAAAATCTGCTTTCTCAGAAAACATTTTTATGGTGAAACTTAGGTTCCAAAACACAGAATAAAGAACTGCAAACTTCCGTGTTCTTCTATTTTACTAGTTTCTTTGAGATTTGATTTTTTCCACAGTTGAATTATCTTGTGTATTTTTCTCTTTTTTTTCTTTTCTTTCTTTTCTTTTCTTTTCTTTTCTTTTCTTTTCTTTTCTTTTCTTTTCTTTTCTTTTCTTTTCTTTTCTTTTCTTTTCTTTTCTTTTTTCTCCATTTACTGATATATTCTTCTTGGTGCTTTTCTCTGTGTTTTCTTCTCCAGACAAATGCTTACTAAAGGAATGATGTATACAAATGGAATAATATCTGTATTTTAAATCTTTGCTGTATATTAAGACTAATGAAAACAAGTGAGTCAGTAGGATTTTCCAGGAGCTAGAACAAAATCTTGAGCTTCAAAAAATAAAAAAGAAGCACCTCAGTCTTACTGTCTTCTCATATTTCTTGGGACTGCTTTATATTTTGTTTTCTTTTTGTGTTACAATTCTTTAACCATTTGTGGGGTTTTGTTTTCTTTTTCCGAAATGAGTTCTATCACAGGTAGCCTTCTTTTAGACACACTCTTAGAAAGGAATAATAAGATTTCAAGAATTATGAATGTGATAAAGAGAGGTTGCCTAGAGCAATAAAATATAATTTTCACATGCTAATAATTGTATCTGAGCAGTGTTTAATAAATCTGAGCATTCTTTTATGAAAGCAAACCTTGTATGGAACACACTTCTTTTGCAATTTATCTTTGAATATTTGAAAAAAAATTACTCAATTCAACATTTTTCTCTTTCAGCCTCGTGAATCTAAGTTTGCATTAGCATATATATTTTCCATTTTCATTGTACATTAACCACTGTGAGAATTATCTGACTCAGAACTAGTGGCTGCTGCTAATTAAATTAATGCCATTTCCAACTTCAAGGGCCTTCCTCCAACAGAAATGCACAGCTGTAGTTTATTTACAGGCAGAAAATTTGAGTGCCCATTGTCAGTGAAGGAGGACTTCTGCTCATATCTTTCTGTGTAAACAGGGAATTGAGTATTTTATCATTCCTTAATGTGATAGGACAAAAGCAGTACTAACAAACAGAGTAGTTAAATAAACCTGTGGCAAATAAGAGCTCCACAGTGATGAATTCTATAGTAATTTTCATCTACTGTAAACATGTGTGTTACAAGCCTGAAGTTTATGAATAATGGCTTCATTTTGAAGTAATTAGAATTCTATGCCATTAACAGCAGGAAGTCTGGATAATTATATTTTAGAATTAAATGTCTGGGAAAAGACACTTCTGTCTCTATAACAATTATGTTTATGATTAATGATAGAAATGACAACAAGCAATATAAATACGAAACAGCAAAAATTAACTGTATCCATCATGGATGACAGTACCAGAATTACAGCAAATCTGTAATCATAGGTAAAAAAACCCCTTGATAATCTTGTTTTGCTTCATGTTGGAATATCCTCATTTCTTTGGCTTGTTTTTTAGATGTTAGACTTCCAGCTGCTTCATACCAGACTGTCAGCATGAAATACTAGAGATGATTTCGTGCATAATGAAATTACATTTTGTAGGCCAGTCAAACACTGTTTCATGGGCACTCTAGGGCTTATCTTGATGTGGGTCAGGGGTGTCATTCAAACTCAACTGTAGAGGAACACAACTAATTGTGTTTTATTAGCACAATAGTTATTAAACTCAATTCTCTTTTCTCTGAGCTAATAAGTATTGGAATATTTTAGGCAATATAATAACCCCTACAAAACAGGTGAAACTACTTTTGGATTTGACCTGAATTTGCTTATAGACACCTCCAGGTAGAATTATTTCCTCATGTATTGTTTTATGTGAACTGCTTCTGTTCCCAAGGAGCACCATGCCTCTGTGTCTGAGCTGAAACAACCTCTCCCAGCTGCTGATTTTGTAGTATTGCAGTGGGAAGTCTCCTGAGTTGCACCATGAGGAGCCTGCTGGCAGGGCTAGCAGGACTGGAGCCATGCTATAACTTATAAGTGGCATCAGATCAGGTATGACTGAAAAATTCCATCTTTGACAAAAGTGCATCTCATAGAAAACTGCAGACCATGTCACATGAACAGAAGAGCAGTCACGTTCTAGATGAGTCATTGGCACACTACTCTCTCCTCCTCCTGCCACCTCCATACATAGTTAAGGTGGAGGCAGACATCACTCTCTTACCTCCTGTTTACACCTTCATTGATGGTGTGAGGTATTTGCACACAAGGGTGGGTGCTGGAGTGGGTTGGCAGGAGGTCTGTTCAGTCAGCTTCATTAATGTAAAGAAAGCTACACACACTCAGTGTATTGTAAATGGAGGAATCTGAGAATCTCATCCATGAGAAGTGGGAAGATTCAAAAACTGAATTTTTAAAGTATCTGATGATATTTTCTCAATATTTTTTCAATTTTGCATCACAACAGACCTTTTCAAAGTAGAGGAAGGACGTCTTTGTTGAATTGCATTTCATAATAAAGTTTCCTAGTGGTATTCATGATCTTAACATACTGCATTGGTTTTATTTTTCTTTGGTTAACTGGTTGATGCCTTCCATCCATAACTTCACAGGCAGGTACTGGGTACTCTGTGTTATGATATAGCTGGTTCCTCTTGCAGCAACAGGTTTGCTGGTTTATTTTATATTCTGAAGACTCTATCACTACTAGTGTTTTCCTCTTGTTCTTAATAAGCCAATCTATTATCACTTAGGCATTGCTCTGCTAGACCTGTATATCTTTGTTAGTCAGTTAATGAATCTAAACATCTCAAGGAGAAATAAAAAGCACAAGACCTCAAATGAAAAGCAAAATTTCTACAGAAAGCTGAAAACTCTCCCATAATTTATTGTGGAAGACTGCTGGGCTATGGACAGCTTTGGCTTTGAGAGGATGCTGCTGTAGGCCTGAGAAAGCAGAAGAAAACACCACCTATGTCCTTGGGCCAGGCCTGGGAAAGCTGAAGAAAAACAACTGTGGAAAACAAGAGAGTGTTTTGGGACTTACCAGCATGAGGAGAGATGCCAAGTACCTATCAGAAGATGGTTTAGGACTGATGGACAAGTATACCTAGCAAATGAGATGTAGCTTATATGTGTGTGGACAGCAGAAAAATAATATAAAGGATAAGCTTGTAGTTAATAAAATGGCTTTTGCTCTTCCTTGAACAAGCCTGATTCTGCACCATTTTTGGCCATCGCAGTTTATAGTTTCTGAATAATTACAGGCATTTGGAAGCATGGGCATATCATCGCACAGTTTCTAAGAACAGAGAATGAGACTGAAATTTTAAAGTTCTCCTCTTTCTTGTGGAATTTATTAATATTTTCTTCAGAAATTTTGAAAAATGTTTTGCAGTCAGCTTCAGTTAAGAAGCCTGGGCTGTACAGAACTGTCCTCTGGGGTACCTTTGGTATTCTTGTCATGGTAGGTCCAGTCTTTTCCTTTACTTTTTATAACTCTCCCTTTCTGTGAGAATCCTTCCGACCTGCATATTCTTTAATTCACCATCCTCTTTTCCTTTTCAGTTCCTTCTTGTGCCCTCTCACTGCCCTCTGAGCAAGCGGCAACATGTGCTGTAGCAATACACGTGCTGATTATCTGGCAGACTTCTCAAGCAGCATTGATGGCCATTGCATTTATACTATAATTTTGAACTGTTGACAAATACAGGAGTCATTCATTTTCTGTTGCTGAGGCCTCTCAGTTGCAAATTTTTATGAAAATCATCAAAAGTTAATATCTTTGATGCCTCAATCTCTTTGTAAATGTGGCCACGGTCAGTCAGCTTGTGAAGTGTGGAATCAGCAAAGGACAGGACACATGAACTATGAAAATAAATTAAAGGTACTATGCACACGCGTTTCAGTCTGCACTTACAATTTCTGACACTGTGGGGAGTGGCTCTGATTCCAACTGAGCCTGTTGTTTCTGAAAAAAACAGTTAAGGAAATTGATTGCAAGAATGGAAAGAGTAAGCCCTTCTAGGCAATCAGAAAAACCTGCCATTCAGTGAAGGTTCCTGCATTCTGAAGATGTTCAATAAACAATGAATAGCCTTAAGTGCCTACACTGTAACTGGGCACTGTAATAGGAAATAACTATTCATGAATATTTGGTAATTATTTTCTCTATAAGAGTCCTGGCTTGTTCTGGTTTATCAGTCATAACACCTTTTGTAGCACCTATCGCTCTAAGATCTCTGTACTCAGCTAGCTAGGAATATATTCCTAGCCTACAGGGTTTCTTTTCAATCGTATATTGAAAAATAACTGCACCTGCCATGAATACTCACACTGTGTTGTGCAAGAATGAATACAGGTTTCTGCTATTTACCTTGAGATGAAGAAACAATTTTGTCTTTACTTTGCACACAGTACTGCCCCACTATGCTTCAATTAAGCTTATCATCAATAAAATAAAGAAACAGTTTGGTACCTTATGAGGTCATACCCAAGAATGCAAACAAATGAGTTACTTAAAAGGCAACTAGTAATTCTTACTTAAAAAATATCCAAAAAAGCCCCAAAAGCAAGCAAGAAAGCAGAAAAAACAAAGCCAAAACAACTTTTTTTTTTTTTTTTTTAGCAGTTTTTCTGAAAATCGGGATTCTGACTGACATAAAAGGTGATGACAGGGGGTAGGGGGCAGTTCAAGCTTCAGATCTGGAGATGTAAGAGACAGTCAAAAGATCACTCCAAAGCCAAATTATGTAGTCTTGCTGTCAGAGAAAAAGTAAATCTACATGGCCATTGGCATTACCTGCTGTAAATCCATGTGAGACTGTAATGAATTCTGCACATGGTGTCTTTATTAGGAGGAATTTCTGCTAACAATCTCTGCTTCTATTTCACACACAATAAATGGTGCAACTGGTTTATACAACACCTTACTGAATACAATTGCTTTTTTTTCCTAATTAACTGTTTTAGAGATTACTGAGCTTGTTTTAAAGTGCTACACTTAAATAATGCTTTTGTGATAATTTTGTTTGTTTAAGCAGTATCTTCAAAAGAGACGTTAACTTTTGATAGCACAGCTTTCGACCTATATAAAGAGTCTTATCTACATATGCAGTTAAATGAGAAAGGTTATACATAGAACTAACAAATGCAGAGTTCATCATTATAATAGAAAGGATAAATAAAGAGTGGAAGCCTATGATTGTACTTACATCCCTTAATCACCACTCTTTCTTAATAATTAACTTCAATAGAATTCTAAATGTTAAGTACATAAATAGTCACCAGAACACCAATTTTTATGCAAAGGTTTCACAATGCAACATGTAAGTACTTTCAGTTAATAGTGTGAAAATTTTCTAGCTTTTCAGATTTCTAGCAAAATCATTGTATTTGAATTTTTATTTCTGTTTTCTGGTAATGACCTGCATGTGACTGACAGTTGACCTGAAAAAGCATCCCTCACAACTGAAGGGAAGAGGGGGTTAAAACAAAACATGGCAAAATGATGAAAAAGCAAAGGTAAATCTGAACTTTCAGCAAATCAAAATCACTACATGTTATTATATTAACACATGAAATCCTTTACAAATATACGAATTTTAGAGCAAACACTATTATAATAAATTTATTGTGTCTTGAAATAAAGATTGTGTAAACAGTAAGGGAAAACATCAAGTCCAAAAATCACACCATGGATGAGAAAGTAATCTTGCAGCCTACACAAGAGTTTAAATTTTCACAGTTCAGTTTTGGCCCAATGCCTGCATGCAATCCTGCTTCACTTCTGATTTTCACATTAAAATCTGTAGCTTGCTGTCATGTAAAAATAGGACAAAAATTCCTTGCTACAGTTTCATATGCATACTGTATATTTTAATACTTACTTTGGAGATATTTGTTCCTTGGGATACATCATGAAAAGACTTTTAAGCTAATGGTGTTTAATACAGAATGAATAATTAAAAAAAAAAAAAAAA
>VXBX01008449.1:935428-948836 GCA_013400415.1 Scytalopus superciliaris | reverse complement strand
AAAAAAAGAAAAGAAAAAATTACCTAATGGAAATGACTGAGAATATGGTCTTAGAAGAGTAAATTTGCTATGCAGCAGATTATGTTATTCTTTATACTTTAAAATTCAGGACTTTGTGTTCTGGTCTTCCATGCAATTTCCCCAGACTCCTTTCCATTCTCTAACCAAAAATGTTTCACAGAAGCATCTCCAACAGTCACATGTAAAATGTTTTGGGTTTTTGGTTGGTTTTTTTTTTTTCATGAACAAATAGTATACAAACTAACAAGGAAAAAATGCCAACAAGCCCACTTTGATAGAACCTAAGATTATAGTTATATATAGTTCTGTTTAGTGGTCAGTAGAGTACGTAATGTACATGTAAGGAATTAGAAAAGCCCAATAGTGTAGAAATGCAGTAAGCATATGTAACTGGGACCTTGTGACAATTCATGCAATCACAGTCACAGAATATGCTGAGCTGGAAGAGACCCACAAAGATCATTGAGCCACACACAGGACCATCCCCAAGAGACACACCATGTGTCTGAGAACATTGTTCAAGTGTTTCTTGAACTCTGCCAGGCTTGGTGCTGTGACCACTCCCTCAGGAGCCTGTTCCAGTGCCCAACCACCATCTGGGTGAAGAACTTTTTTCTACTATCCAACCTAAACCTCCCCTGGTACAAGTTCAGGCCATTCCCTTGTGTCCTGTCACTGGTCACCACAGGGAAGAGGCCAGTGCCTGCCCCTCCTCTGCCCCTCATGATGAAGTTGCAGACTGCAATGAGATCTCCCCTCAGTCTCCTCTTCTCCAGTGTGAACAGTCCAAGTGACCTCAGCCGCTCCTCATACAGCTTTCCCTCAAGGCCCTTCACCATCTTCACTGTCCTCCTTTGGACACTCTCTAATAGCTTAAGATCTCATGTTGCAGTGACCAAAACTGCACACAGTATTCAAGGTGAGGTCACAGTAATGCAGAGGACAGCATTAAAATCATTCCTATATAAATGTAAACATTTTAGGTACTACTTTTTGAAGAATTTTACATACAGGATAAGAAAAAAAATATTTTTAGAATGTGTGATGAATTTAGAAGAATTCTATTACTAGAAAATATAGGCTTGTGAGATGCTATGGAAATTGTAGCTGAGTTCTATTCTCAGATTTATGGCTTTTGCCAAAATCTAGGACATTACCAAGTACAAGAACGGCATTAATCTTTAAAGATTTCATGTCTCTACATGCAATTGACATGCCTTACCTATTATGTTTTATGTGTGGGCATGTATTTATGTATGTACAGGTGTATATATTCCTAGTCAATCTGTGTAAATGTGTAGAAAGTATCAAAATGAAAATGAAAATGTGCTGATGTTATTCTGCAGTGAATTTAGTTGTATCTATATCTGGTAATTATATATATATATATATGTAACTGTATCTTATGTAATATGTAATTGCATCCTCTGTCCTATCTTTCTATTGCTAAGTGTCTGTATCCACAAATTAGTCTACTTTTGTTACATTCGTGCCCTTTGTGAACTATGTAACACATCATTTGAACATACTATCATTTACTATTATTTACTCTACAGCTTTCAAGTAAACTTACTTCAAAATTAAGACCTTGAAGATTCTTTCCTTATACATACAGAAGCTTTCCCATTATTCTCCCTTTTTATGATTTTCTTTTTTCTATAGAATGGAAATGCAACAGTTAGGTACATCAACTAAGACCACAACTTATGTATAAGTTCTATTTACATTTATGTGTCTATTTACCCATGCATTTTGCCTAAATGTTAATTTCCTGTCTTATGAGAACACAAACAGGTTAAGGTGTGATAGCTGGACTGTGGACATCTGCAAGTGTGAGTTCTTAAACAACTTTATTAAGAGTTTCCTGAAGAACACTTGATATGCAATAGATCAGATTTTAAACTGTCCTACATGTTCCTCATGTAGTGACACATAGTGTCATGTACATTCCTCATGTAGTGACAACTGTGAATTTTCTAACGTATTGAGCTTCTGTTTGCTCAATACTTTTCTGTGTGTGACAAGAGCCTGGTCCAGTTGGGCCCCAGAGTGCTACTGTCTAACAATGTCTAGAGTAGCAATAACTAGTCCCACAGTAATTCAGATTGTGTTAGCATAATCATATCTTAATGGCCACCAGTATTTTGGACCAGGCCATGTTGCTTTGAAGGAGGAGAGGCTAACATGTAAGCAGGATCTAAGTTATAAAAGTGTGTGTAACCTGTTTCCTTTCTTAACATAAGAGTAACCTCCAATAATGCTGCAGTACTAGTAATAATTATGTAGGCCTAATACCCAATAATTTTTATTTATCTCTATATCCAATAAAAGATTGTGGTTTAACCCCAGCTGACGAAAATGCCCCACACAGCTGCTCACTCAATCCCTTGGGTAGGATGGGGACAGAACTGGAAGAGTAATAGTGATTATACTTATGGATTGAGAAAAAGACAGTTTAAAGGCTAAAGCAAAAGCCACATAAATGAGCAAAGCCAAACAAAAAAATAATTCACCACTTCCCATTGGCAGGCAGGTGTTCAGCCATTCTCAGGAAAGCAGGGTTCCATCAAGCTTAATAGTTACTTGGGAAGAAAAACGACATCACTCCAAATGTCCCCCTCTTCCTTCTTCTTCCCCCAGCTTTACATATTGAGCATGATGCCCTGTGATATGGAACGTCCTCTCTCAGATATGTCCCTTCCCAGGGTCCTTGCTGGTGGGGTGGGATAAAAAGCAGAAATGAACTTGACTCTGTGTAAGCCTGTCCAACAACAGCAAAAACATGCCTGTTACCAACACTGTTTTCAGTACAAATTCTGTACACAGTCCTTTGCTACTGTGAAGAAAATTAACTCAGTTCCAGCCAAAACCATCACACACAGTAACCTGTGTATCCCATAACTTTCAGATACAAAAGGAAAAGAAGTTGAGAAGAACACTGAGAACCCTGTTAATTTGAAGAAAAATGAGAATATTGGGATATTAATTCTAGAATGACATGTAGTTTGAGCAGCCAATTCATAATCCACATTTAAATACAATATTTAACAAAATCTTTCACACTCGATCCTTGCAGCAACAAACCATTCTAAATTCTGCTGAACCTCCCTACAGTAAGAGGGGAGGAAGGGACTGGAGTGAATGAAAATGGACTCTTATGGACTACACAGAATACATAATAAAAAGAATTATGACTGTGACTTAGGGAAAAAAAGAAAGTACAAATGGCAAGAGTGAATGGCAAATATGAATAGAAGGTGCGTATTATGATTACTAGGATATGACATTAGTGATGGACCTACAGGTAAAAAATTGTAATTAGTGTTAGTTGAGTGCCAAATCTTCCTTAGATGGCATCTGAGAGCCAAGTATATGATTGTTTTATGTAAGAATACATAAAAATAATTTAAAGTATATTTGAAGGTTATGTATTTTCAACAGGTGTTGCTTTCTGCAAGAGAGACCCATAGTACTTTAGTACCTCATCCCAGTGGTGTAGGCTTTTGAGGGAACAAAAACTTGATATATGTAAAAAGAATCAATCAGCTTTCAAACAACCATGTCAGTGGGTTATGCTGTAGTGGCTAACTTAGAGAGACTATATTGCATGGCACACACCTGAACCACCGTCTGAGCAACTGGGGATCTCTTCACTCCAAAAGTCACTCACAAAAAGTCACATGTCATGTCATGAACTAAAAACATGTGTTTGGTCTGCCGTTAGTATGGGTTTCAAGTTCTCATGAGCGGTTGTTCAGGAAACAAGGCAGCTGCTGTGATCACACTGTATTGATTTTGCCCTAAGTGACCTCAAGGAGAGGAAACCAATATGAGAAAGCTCTTCTGAACCTGCGTAGAAGTGAGGAGAACTGTCTACTTGTAATACTGGCACCATGCTTGGGTGCAGCTGGAAAGTACTGTCTGTGGAAAATATTCCACTTCTATCCCTGAGACTCTGCTTGCACAATTGTTGCCTTCATGAAGAACAAGGCTAGGCCTAGATCAGCTGCAGGGTACCGTCTAAGATACTGTATGGAGTTCTTTCAGCACCCATGATAAATTGCCTGCTGTAAACCTATTACTCCTCATATGGTACTCTGTGTTTTCAAAATGTCATAAAACCAGTTTGAAACATGGTGAATTTGCCTTCTCCAAGAAAAAAACCAAAACATATGGATTGACATTTCTCACTATTAACAGAGATTTGCTCTAATTAGTTAATTTGCACAAAGTTCAATGACTGCCAGATGAGCAAAGTAAAAAACGTAATATTTTTTGTTTAAAATTTCTGTGAAAGCCCTTTGTTTTTTAGCTTGATACTTTTTTCCAGATAGCTCTTGCTTTCCAATTCTTGACCTCAACTACTCTTAGCAACATTCCTCATACCCAAAACCATGTAATGAGATTCCTCCCATTCCTCAGGTTTATATTGGCTTTCTCCCAGCCATTTTTCTTATTTTCTTTCAGTTTTCTGTCCTTACCTGTTCCATGCTGCCTTTCTGACTTTCATCTGGCATTCTTTCACACTCTTACTTCCCTCAGAACTGTCCACAGTCCATTACACATAACCAATCTATGTGGGCCCACTTTTGTGTTCTCCAGCATCCTCAACCATAGCCACATTTTCTGTAGTTTCATTCCATTTTCACTTGTTTCTTGGCTGTTCTTTAAGGTTTCATTCTTTCTTCAACAAAATCAATTCCACAGCCTCCATTTCCTCTCTGTGTTCTGTGATTAAATCCAATGTACTGTTATAGATGTAGAAAAATAGACAAGCACACATACACACACAAATTCAGTCGTAAGAGAAGCCATAGGAAAGCGAAATGAAATGGAAGTGGTCATATTGACCAAAATATTTGCTGCACTAAAACATTTTAATTCACATATTTTTAAAAACATTTGGAAAATAATAATAGATGTAATCATTGCATGTCTCAACACTATTCTACCAGTGAGACAAATGGCAAGATAATGTAAAAAATCTAAAGGTTGTCCAATGTTCTCAGTATTCAAATACTTACTGGCTTTAATGAAAGTTGGTTTTCCTCAACTATGTAATTAAAGTGGTTTAATATTGTGCCATATGTTGCCATGATTTTAATACTGATACCACGTTTCCCCGTTCAGCAAAGTGCTTGCTCTTACCAGCTTCCTGGGACTCAGGTAGGTATTGCAGCTAGTTGGTACTTTGTAAAATGGTATTTCATCATGACAGAGGGATTAATGAATATTCATAACCATTCACCTACAATTCAGCTTGGATATCATGAGGCAGCTACTGTGTGGTTTTGTACAATAGAATGTCATCAGTTACAGAAACCTCTTGCACACACAAAGGGCATTCATTGTAAATGAATTTAAATGTAAATTTTTGCAGAGTAAATTGTTTCTCTGCCTGTTACTTTTTCCAACTCAGGACTAGAACACTAAGAAATTGTACTTTAAAAAAAAAATTGTTTCCCAAGTACTCACAGAGACGTTATTAAAATGAAGCATGCATATATTCATGAAGAAAATGAGAAAAGTTATTCTTACTCAGAAAAAATATCTGGGACAATTTTCTGCAAATAAGTCTTTCCAAAGTACCCATTTGCAGATACCTCAACCACTCACCTCATGAAATCATAATTTCTGCACCATGGTGTTGATGTTGGCTAAGTGTACATCCTTTTTTGTCCTTGTAGATATCAAAATTCAGATATTTAAATTCATAAAGTGACACAATCAAGACCTGTTTACAGATTTTTTCAAGCTATTAATTCTATCATTTTATATATATATATGTATATATGTGTGTGTGTGTGTGTGTGTGTGTGTGTACACTACCTTAAGGCAACCAGATTACAGAGAAAGCTGTCATCACAGATACTCACTCCCCTGTACTGTGTTCCTGTGGAATATCTGTTTGTGCTCACACAAGGCACTCCAGACTTTTCTGCAGGGAACTTCATTGTAGTGATGGATGAAAACACTGTGCTTTAATTACAAGGACAGCCTTTCTCCTTCCATGTAAACAATTGCCTTTTCTAACAATCTGAAACATACAGCACAGTACAAACTGATACTTTCCTTATTAACCCATTAATAAACATAGCACTAATGTGACTGAAGCTTTGCTTCAAGCTGGGCTTTCTATCCCAAAGTTACTGGAGCTTGACTCACTCTTTCAATGAGTTCTAAAATCTGAGTAGATGAACCACCTGTTTTGTGATCAGTGCTTCTGTTGTTGAAATGTACTGACTGATTGTAAATATGTATCACAATTTTTGACTTCCTAGTCTTCCTTTAAGACTAAGAATTTCATGCCTTCCTGGTTGGTTGTAGTGTTTGTATAAAGCATATCAGCACAAAAATCTGAACAGAATACATTCACATCAGTGCTAGTTAAGATGAGTGCATCATTTAATTTGCGGAAACATTTCTCTGGAGGGCAGAGAACTCCAGAAGTTAACATAACTGGGAAAAGTCCTTCCCGGGGTAAAGGGTAAATTCAATTGTAGCCATTATAAAGATTTCCTTCCATCACTCAACTCTTATTTATTATCACTTTTACATTTATTGATTTGTGAGTTCATACGGCAATTTTCAGTTTAATTTCTGTAGATGAATTTTAGGAAATATAGGACCATTACATATTGTACCGTGGTCTTACAGGAGAAAACACAAGGCTGTGTGTGATTTGACCAGCATAAACATACATATTTTAAGGATTCAGAATGAATGAGAGGACAAGAAGAAAACATAGGAGATAAGACTTGATAAAAAGGGTTTTGACAGAATTCAGTTGCCTAGCCATTTCTAGGTATCTGTTAGTGTTCACAAGGAAGCCCTGACTGCCTTTGTGCTACTTCTAATAGAGGAGGGAACATAGATACATGTGTCATTTAGTCAGTTAATGTGGTCTTGATAGGGAAGCGGGGTGCAGAGGACACAGACTCCAGGGGTGTGGGGGAAAAGGGTTTTTGTTATTGAAATGATGCCTGGCTTATATAGGCTCAGTAGGGAAGGTTCTGGAACGGGTTGGAACTTAGGAGAGATTTAGCGAAAAGCCTGTGAGGACTTTGCAATACAAGGCAAAAGCCTCCAAAACTGGGAATGCAGGGGCAGGTATATACCATATGTGGAAATGCTACCCTGCTGCAGGCAGGGACCAATCAGGGACGGGTTAGAAGCCATGAGGGATAGAAAATTCCAGGAGGGACACACAGTGAAACAAAGGGGAAGACATATAGCATGATAAAATCCTCAAACTGAGTACAGACTTTAAACTGCAAACAGTCCCCAAACATAGCAACAATCCACATAAACGCAGCAAGCAGTTCTCAGAGCTCAGGCAGTCACAAATCTGTGCTGATTAAGCTGTCCTTCCACAGCCAGTCTCTCCTCTCCTCCAACAAGTTAATTCCCTTCATGTGTCTTGCATCCCCTATGATGTTTCATTATGTCCATAGTGTCGTGGTTTAGCAGTGGTCCTCCTCAATTCAGTGTCCCCACTGAGACACTCAAACCATGTGCCTCTCTCTCTCAGTCCCCTGCTTTCCCCTACCCCTCTCTGCTGTGGCAGGTTGGAGAGAATTGGAGGCACAAAAGGCAAGGATCACAGGTTGAGATGAGAGCAATTTACTGGAAACAGCAATGAGATAAGAAGAATAACTGTAATAGGAACAATACTAATGATGGAGGGTACAAGAAAAGAAACCTCTCCCATGGAAACTCTCCAACAATAGACAATAGCAGACAGCTCCCTCTGCCACCTTTACTCAATCAGAAGAAACCCCTTCTTCCACAAAGAGAGGTATTTTGCTCTGGCTTGGGCATTGACATGAGGTGATATAGAAAAACCTCTGCGTCCTGGCCATGCCCCCTCCTGGCTACTACAAAAAATTAAGCCTGTCTGGGTGGGAACCTGGGCACACAGTTAGACAAACAAGTTTGTGTTTTTCCTTTTTAAATTAAAGCTAATTATCTAGTAGTGCTTTGCCAAATATTCTGGGGAATCTTCTCTCATGACTCATTCTCAGGAATCATAGGTGTTGGAAAAGACCTTTAAGACCATTGAATTCAACTGCCAAACCCATGACTAAACCATGTCTTTAAGTGCCACACTGAAACATATTTTACATATCTCTAGGAATGGTGATTCAACCCCTTCCCCAGGCAGTTTGCTCCAGTGCTTGACAATCCTTTCCATGAGAAATTCTTCCTATCTAAATTTCCCCTGGCACAGCTTGAAGCCATTTCCTCTTATCCTATTTCTTGGCCCTTAGTAGAAGGGACAAAGCTTGCTACAACCCACCTCTTCTACAGCCTCCTTTCAGGTAGTTGTAGAGAGTGATAAGGTCTCCCTTTAGCCTCCTTTTCTCCAGGCTAAAGACTCCACCTCCCTCAGTGGCTCATCACAAGACTCATGCTCCAGACCCTTCAGCAGCTTCATTGTCCTTCTCTGGATACATTCCATCACCTCAGTGTCTTTCGTGTAGTGAGGGGCCCAAAAGTAAACCCAGAACCTGACATGTAGCCTCACCAGTGCCAGTACTGGGGGACAATCACTTCTCTGGTCCTGCTGGTACAAGCCAGGATGCCATTGGCCTTCTTGGTCACCTGGGCACACTACTGACTCATGTTCAGCTGGCTGTTAACCAGAACTCTCAGGTCATTTTTCTCTTGGTCACTTTCCAGCCACTCTTCCCCCAGCTTGTGAACCAAGTGCAGGACTCAGCACTTTGCCTTGCTGAACCTCATACAGTTGGCTTCAGCCCACCAATCCAGACTGCTCAGATCCCTCTGCAGAGCCTTCTTACCCTCTAGCAGATCAACGCTCCTGCCCAACTTTGTGCTATCTGCAAGCTGACTTAGGGTACACTAGATCCCCTCATCCATATCATCAATAAAGGTATTAAACAGAAATGGCCCCAATGTATATGGTTAAATATGCACCTTGGCATACACAAGTAGCTCCAAACCCACTTTTGTTGTTTTGAAATACCAGCTATTGAAATCACTTGGAAATGGAATTTTTCCCTCATTTTCTGCTGAGACAATGAGAAGAGAAAAGAGTACTTAAGTATGGTAAAATAGCACATTAATTTGTAAGAGTTCATGCTTTAAGGGTAACACTTAAAAACATTCTCAATATGCAGCTGCCCTTTCTAGTCAGAAATCAATATGAACTATCACTCTGAGGAAGGTGTCTATGAAAACCTTAAAGTTCTGCAGGAAGTATGACCTAATTCAGCATTTAATGATCTCACCTTCTCCAAGTCTGTTCTGAATTTTTTTTGGCAACAGGAGAGGTGTCCAGTGCAACTCCCAGACAGAGAGTCAGACATGTCTAAAACAGTAAATGACCTGAAACGCTGATACCTCTTAAAAAGCATCTTTTCTTGTTCTATCCCTAAGAAAAGCCTTAAAAAGCAACTTGCAAGGGTAGTTTTATGCCTCATAGATATGTGATTTTTAGGGCTCTTTTGTAGTAATTTCACATAAGGAGATTATGATTTTAATTTTCTACTTAAGAACAACATTTTTCTTTTTGTATTTTGTAAAGTGTCCCCTGAAATGAAATCCATTCAGAATAAAAGTTAAACAAATAATGCTTACCAAAGCATTTTTTCAATGTGCTTTTGATTTTCTTCATTCTCTGATGTCTGATCTTTTATCAAGATATCTTTTCACCACTGACATGGTAAGGAAATGGGATCACTTTCTGACATGAAATCCAGCCTGCTTTTATTCTTTTCTTCCTGATTTGGGACAAAAATTATCACTTTTTAAAGAGAAAATCAGCATGGCAGAAACAACAAAATTAGGATTCTCATTCTGACTCTACAAATTTTGATCGATACAGTTTTGAAAGCAGTGAAATCTAGACCAGGCTGCCAAAACACTGGGAACATTTCAGAGTTTCCAAAACAAATATTCTTCCAGACCCCAATCAGTGCTGACTCCAGCAAGAGTCAGGCTTGATTTCTGTGACACCAGGTAACCCCTATGCCAGCTGGAGAACTTGTGGAGCAGCCAGTTGGAGAGCCTGGGAGGCTTGCTGCTCACCAGGTGAACAGCTGGGAAATCAGATGTCCTGGAAATATTGGCAGTCTACTCTTCAGGCAGCTAGCTGTTGGGAGAGCTGCCCAGGAGGCAGAGTAGTAGGTCTCACCAACCTATTTCCCTGTATGATTTCCGTGAACATTAACAAAAATAAATAATGGAGCTGATAATATTCTATCAGAATATATATGTGTGTGTGTGTGTGTGTGTGTATACATGTATATATATGCATTAAATGATCTGTAATTCAAAGGTTTCTGCCTTGCCCCTTCATACCATCTGTCCCTAGACCTTAACACTTAACGAACCCATTATGTAAATATATGAAATTTTGTCAACATTATTACAGCTAAGGGGATGGACAAGCCTCTCTCATGGCTGTCATATCTCATTATTCCTTTCCTTTTTAATTCTTCTCCTTACTTTTTTATTGTATCTTCTTTGTGCCTCATTTGTCTCCTATGAAAACATTCTATCTGGTAACTAGCTGTTTCCCTCTTCTTAAGGTGTCTGAGCTTGGTTCAACCCTTTTAAAACCACAAAATTTATTTGGGAAGCAAATAGGTGAGGTATGGATATTTCTTCCCATATCACCATTAGCCATAAATGAAAGCAAAATAAAGCCAGCTGACAATACATGTTATTCCTCCCAAGTGTTAATGGAATATTTCATAACCCCTCCTCAAAATTGTCACACTTGTCATTTTAACACCTTGCTTTTACATTTCTCTAGCTGAAATCTAAAATAAACAATATGGGACTTCAAAATTAAATTTGATGTCACAGCCAGTAGCACATGGGGAAATTAAAGGATCTGATAACTTTTCTCTTCTTCTAACAGCAAAAATTAGGCAGGACACACTGTTTAGGAATCATTGTGCTCTTGACATCTTTAAGGTTCACTCTGGAATTATAGAAACTGTGTGTGAACATGAAACATGGTAGCTATGTCAAAGGTAAAGAAATTTGAAACATTAGTCTTCAGGCTGTGATTAGAAACTAGGTAAAATAAATCATCCCCAGTTACATTGAGATAAAAGCTTTTTCACAAAATCTGACAATTTTAAAAACAAAAATAGAAATTTTAATGTCTATTGTTTTACTGTTACCTCAAATACCAGAGAACATATTATTATACTAATATTTTCAATTTTTGAAGATTTTAATGGTTGAAGTATACAAAGTACTCTTTTCCCTGACAGATGCATACTTTAATTTCTGTATGTTGAACATATTTTTTAATTTCTGCATTTAAAAAAATATGCACAGCCACATTGTAAAGGAGGAAAATAATAAATAACTCAAAGAAGTGTTGAAACATTGTTTCATTTGGACAACCAGAAATTTTATCAGAAAGTGAAGAAATTCGAGGCTGTAATAAATCCAGTTATTCAGCCTTTCTTCCACCACCATACTTCTATTTGATTTTTTACCCATTTCTGGGTAACATATAAGCAATTCCACAGAAAGTTTCTCCACACTGCCTGCCATCTGTCAACAAACTCAATTCTGACAGGACTAGCCAGCATCTCAAGGGTGCAAATCAATTTACTGTCAGTGTTGGATGTGTTCCAGTGCATTTCCTCAGCACAGATGAAAGAAATTGTGTCAACTGAGCAGTGCTGCATATGTTTTTATCTGCTGTTGGCTGGGGATTGAGCTAAAACTACTAAATTAACTAATTTAAAATCTCAAATTTTATCGGGTACATGTATAGCGTGCAGTGTATAGGAGGGAAAGTCAACAGCATTGATGGGTAATTACAAAATAAAGACAACCAGGCAGGTATGGTAAGAACTGATGTAGAATATAACTATGAGTGGGCTCTGATAGGGAAGAAAAGCACAATGCAAATAGTGGCCAGTAAATAGAAAGTTCATCCTTCATAATTTTTCTGAACTATAAATTGCTTTGTAAAACAAGACTGACACTGTAAGAACAAAGCATCCCTTCTCTAAAGAACTGTGAATTCTTTTCATAAAGCATTTCACCCATATCCACCTATGACCTTTCTTTTCACGAAATGCAGGGTATATCAAATGTTCCATTTCTAGGAGCCTATGTCATTTACACCAGACAAATGTAATCATTGATGGCAACAGTTCAGAGTCTATGAATTTGACCTCTGTTTTACCTGAGCAATTAGAGATAATAAAGGGCATGCAGAAACTTTCCAAACATCAATTCTGGATGCCCCCTTTGATAAAGGCAATGTAATGACCTAGAAGGGTTTGGAGACCTGTGCATGTAAATCACACTGCCACAGTTTCAGAAAAGCTGTGAATCCTGAAAGTTACCCACATTTGAAAAAAACGAGTTAACTCCACCCCTAAAGTTGTAACGTACAATGGATGGGGGGAAGCCTACTTATAACTTTTAAATATTGGTCTTTCAATATATAATCTAACAATTTTTTCACAATTTGAAATGTACACCTAGCTCATTTCTTTTCTGCAGCTGCTGTGATCTGCTCCAGGGATATTGCAAACTTACTTTTTCATTCACATATTCATAGATTGATAAACAAATTGCAGGATCAGTTCATAAGAACCTTATCCTTATTTCTATCAATTTTATGGCTAGCCACAGATGATGCTTTCCCTGTTTTCATGTAAGACCTTCAGGAATATTTAAGGAAAAAGCTAAAGAAAGTAATGGTTACAATACATCAGTTGCCAAACTGCTGAGTGCTTTATAGTGAGACCTTGACCACATCATGATACAGAGAGAGCCCATTTGTACAACACCGAGGTAGTGCGTAATCACCAAACACACTCACGTTATTTGGAAGAGGCTGCAGAGAGCAAGGAATCTTAGAATCATAGAATTGTGTCATTGGAAGGGAACTTTAGAGATCATCAAGTTCAATGGCTCTGTCATGAACTGGGACATCTGTCACTATATCAGGTTGCTCAAATTTCTATCCAACCTGGTCTTGAATGCTTCCACAGATGAGACATCACAATTTCTCTGAACAACATGTTCCAGTGTCTAAATCTACTCCCTTTGAGTTTAAAAATTTTGCCCCTTGTCCTGTCACTGCAGGCCTTGATGAAGTCTCCTTTCTTAACAGCTTCTTTCATATATTGAAATATCATAATATGGTGTTCCTTGAGCCTTCTCTTCTCCAGGCTGAACAACCCCAGCTGTCTCAGCCTGTCTTTGTAGGAGAGGCACTTCATCCTCTGAGTATCTTTGTGGCCCTCCTCTGGACTTGTTCTGACCAGTCCATGTCTTTCTTTTGTTGTGCCGTGGAGCTGGACACAGTACACCAAGTGGAGTCTCATAAGAATGGAGTAGAGTGAAAGAATCTCTTCCCTCCACCTGATGAACATCC
>VXBX01008449.1:890074-935380 GCA_013400415.1 Scytalopus superciliaris | reverse complement strand
TTTTTTTTTTTTTTTTCTGAGGATATGACTGACTTTCCTAAAGGGTCCTCCAAAAATGATTTGAATGATTTGCATGGATCTGTGAGAGTTGCTATGAGTTACTGTGTTTATAATACTGACCAAAACTTTACCTTCATAATTCTGCTCCTGTTCTAAGATAATTTGCTGTATCTCTGCTGTGTTCACCTCTGTCTGAACTATTGAACTGAACATTTCCCAGGAGTTCCTTTAATGGCATATCTAACACTTGCTACAAAATTATTTCTTATTCTCTCTCCAGCAATAAAAAATCTAATGGAATACTTTGCTTTCTAAATATTTTGGTTGAGTTTTTGTACTGTTCATGTAAATGCCTGCATTTCTTTTCAAGAAGGTGGCAAACTCTGTGTTGGGAATATAAACTGTTGTGATTTGTAATGCCTGTTACAGCAGTCATTGCAGAAACAACCTATTGGTCCAGATATTGTGCAGAATAGCACATATGTATATGTCATATATATGTATGTGTATTTGTCATATTTTGTCTCTGATCAAAACCTGTTAAAGGACAAATGCAGTAACGCTGTCTGGAGGTGTGAGATCATCCTCTAATCTCTCTATCTCATGAATATCTAAAGTGAAAATTTTCTAAGATCTCAGCCAAGGCTGGAGAACTCACTGCTGCAACAGATGAGAATAACCACAATCTGAACCACTTTCTCACTCACTTACAAAATTCTCATCTTTGATTCATTTTTACCCAGTGAAATTTTCAAGAACAGACAAAATGGTTCACCTGATTCATCTTAAAGTAGGGAGGAAAGTAAGAGTGGGATGTTGTTATTTCTATTTTTTAATATTTGGCTATTATTGTTAATAGTTGCCTAGGAAAAATAAACAAATAACTAAAAGATTAGATAAGAATAAATGAAAGAAACACTTCAAATAGCACACTGCCTGTTTATGAAATTAAATACCTCTGGGTATAATGTACTCAAATATTGTGTAGAAGAATAAAAGGGAACCAGATAATAATGACTAAGAATATATCTATTAAGATAATCAAATCCTGTACTTTGCATGCATACTCATCACTCTACTGCAGACATTACTTCCTTTTTCTAATGCATAATATATTATAGAATTTTTTTATGTGGACTTTGGGCACTTTTCATATACTTTTTAAATATTATGACTGGAGGAGAACTAGATATATTAATGCAAAATGCAAAAAAAAGTAATATGCAATATAGGTGACATTTGAAACAATGTTTACCAGAATTTAAAAAAGTGTAAAAAGATATTCCAGAAAACTACTGTATTCTTTATTTGTACTTTTGTGATCACCTAATGCAAGATACATCAAAAAATTCTAAGAAAATATTTCAGAATAAAAATAAATACAGAAACAATAATGATCATAATTTGTATCAGACTTCAGAGTACTATCTTCTCAGCAAAAGGAAAGGTGAATTACAGCTCCAAGGATCACAACTGTGGATAAAACAACATTAAAATAAACTCTATTTATGTTCTCTGGAGTGAAAAAAAACCACAACAAAAACAAAACAAAAAAAAAAAAACATTAAAAAAATAAAAATATTACCACTGTCTGCTAAGAAATGAGCATGGGCAAATGGGCAAACAATAGACTTTTGCAATAAAGCAGCTTAGATAGAAGGAAACCTCTTGCCTTGTAAAACTACATTTTCATTTATGCCAGTGCCTAGCTATGGAATAGTTGTAGGTGTGATTCTATCACCTCCAATAGGAGTAAGTGATTTGGTCATAGCTAAAAAGCTATATAGAAGGGACACACCGATATAGTCATGATTTATGTTCCCTGGTCCATGAGATCGAAGTGACAGAAAATTTTATAAACATGTCAGACACCATCTTTAAATAAGTGGATGTATTTCTACACCATTCGTACTGGGAAAAAGTCATAGACCACCACTTCCTTGTGTGAAGGAACTCCAATTTCTAGATCATGGATGTATCTTTTTCTCTTTAGTGTCATGCTTTTTCTATTATATATATGTGCGAATGTGTGTCTATAAATAAAATATATTAACTGAAAATACATTTGATTTCTGAAGGTTGCTTCTCAAGATACTTGTAAAGAGCTATAATATCTTCAAGCATACTGTGCTCTAACTTTAACTGTTATTTTAAAGTCTAGAATATTCACTTTTGCAAAAGCAAATCAGTTCCCTTTACATTCCGCCATATTTACAAGCAGAACCATTTGCTGCTCTTACTGATTTGTAGCACTGCAGTTTCACTGCTCAGTTTTCTCCACTTTTGAAGTTCTTATGCTGCTCTGAAGCATCAAGCAAGGTCTCACTATCCAGAATCTGAAACTTAAACTGAAAGTTGCTAACAAGCCCAAAGTTTTTCCAGAGCCATTTGAAGCTTTTCCCCTTATCACTACTGTTCAGCTGCAGAGTTGACAGGGTCTTGTAGGAATTGCAATAATGCAAGCTAAGCAAGGTTACTTTTAACTTCATTATCTTCACGCCTTCTTAAAACAGTGGAATGCAAAGTTATTCAACATCCAAGGCATTGTATTGTCATGGTCTATAAATGTGTTTGCTAGCTGCATACTGTACTTTCTTTATCTGACCTTGCTCATTCAAAGATGCACTTGTTATAGTATGTCAGTCACTAATGAGGCCTAAGTAATTGAGCCTGATTGAACTGGCAAGATGCTGCCTAATTATAATGATAAATGGAATTGGCTGATCAGCTATGGAGGGTGAATGGCATGAAGAACATTAAAACAAGGTCACTCTGTGAAGGAGAACCACTTTTTTAATTTTTTTTTTTTTTTCCCAATTATTCCCTCCCTTTCCTATGGTTCTCCAAACTCTTCATCTCTTTATCCTACTGCATAGCCAGGCACTCAGTGTTTCACTGTACTGGGACTGTTTAGGTCAACAACACTGTAGACCAGTCACCTCTTTTCCCTAACTATACTTGAAAATCCATATGAAAAGTAATTAAAAGACATATGATGGAAGGGTTAATAGATTTCAGATGTTCATAGTTACTGGATAATATCATCCACACTCATTGTCTCAGAGAGAAAGTTTATTTGTTTTGATTGGATAAATCAATTCTAATTTAGTTTTAAAGAAATATTTCATTAATCCCTTCAGCTCTTTATATTCTTTGACTCACTTCAAATCTGTGACCAGAAAGAAACTTACAAGGATCTCTTAGGAAAAGTCCCATTTTGTGAACTGAAGTATAGCCATTTCATCTCAGAAAGAACCTGAAATATTCTCATAAGGGAGCACAGTTTAAACTGGTTTTCTGAGCAAATGTTGCAGTTTGTGTTCTCCATGAGCTGATGGGTATCGAAGGGACCTACTTCTGAATACAAGGAGGACAAGAAGACATCTGGAAAGAGCTGGCATAAATTTACCAGGGTCAGGTTGTGTCTTACAATCAGATTACTTTTTGTAATTAGATTAATCTCTCTGTGGACCAGGGGAGATCAGTGGATTTTGTAAATGCTGTCTAATAAGGCCTCTGAAAGGATATCCAGTAATTTCTTTGTAGACAGGTGATGAGATATGGACCAGAGAACAAGGTGGGTGAAGAATGGAATGGACTGTGTAGGGATAATTGCACTTTCAGAACTTGAAACAGGAAGCTAGAACTCATATTTTGCTTAGGAACCCTTTTTCGACCTGCAAAGTGCCTCTCTCTGGTATGCATGAGAGATAACATTCAAAGACATGTACAGGGCCTCCTCAGGCTGGAGAGGGTGGGGGAAGACAGAGAGAAGATAAAAATCTCAAGAAGACCATGGGAACTGCCTTTCCCTGAAGCTCGGTGCTGTCTTGCAGCACCATGAGGATTTGTAAGTTTTCAGCATTCTCTCCTCCAAAATAAACTGTTTTTGAATCCTTTCCACCACCTTGGCATTTCTGGGGGAATACCAGTGTATATTTTGCTTTACAACTGCCAGGCTAAAAATGTTGCGAAGAGGGTCAGAAAACACAACTGCTCTCTAATGCTGTCCTTTAGGCAGCATGAATAGTGGGACAAGTACAGTTTGCTGTAGGTGTACCTCTCTTCATCCTTTTTTCTGACCTTGTTTTCCCAGAAGGACCTCAGACATAATTAGCAGCTCTGCTTCAAGTCACGTATTTGGCCGTGTCTCCTGGATGGACCATGGACCTGATTCATCAATGTGTTTCAAGCTGACAATAAACCCTCTTAGCAGCAGCTGAATCTGTCTACTATGTTCAGACCCTGTGAGATGATGCCAACTGGTGATGGTACAAACAGCTAGAGTCACCATTGGCTTGCAGATTGTCCTTCCTCATAGGCAAGACCTGTTCCAGCTGCCTTCTGACAGACAGAAGTCTAGTGAAGTGTAACAAAATGAAAGGCAAAATCCTTCACTTTGGACAGAATAATGCCCTTCTCAGAGACTGTGAGCTGAATGAGTAGAAAGCAGTATTACAAGAAAGAACTTGGGGGTCCTGATGGACGAGGTGATTGTAGGTCAGAGTGCTTTTGCAGCAAAGAAGCCCAATTAAATATTGGATTGTATTAGCTAGAGTTATAAAGGTAAGTGGTCATTCCCCTCTGTTGGGCACCTGTGATACCACAACTGGAGTATATTCAGTCTGGGCACCACGCTACAAAGAGGCAATGAAATCCTGGAAGAACCACAGAATATGCTGAGCTGGAAGGGACCCACAAGAATCATCAAGACCAACTCCTAGAAATAGAGGGGAGGGATGCCAAAGTAGTGAGGGAACTGAAGTTATAATGAATGAGGAGAGGCTGAAAGAACAAAGTTTCTTCAGCCTCAAAAGGAGAAATTTTAGGAGAGATCTTATTGCTGGCTATAATTTTCTGATGGAACATGCATAATGATAGAAGGAGGGTCAGCAAGTTTCATCATAGGATATTCTGATTGGGTATTAGCTGAAAAAAAAGGAACACTGAGTTATTAGCCAAACTGTGGAAGGTGTTTCCCGGAGAGGATATGATTTTCCTGAAGATATCCAAAACTTCACTTTGAGTATCCCAATGCAAGCTGGTTAGGCTTTAAGAAGAGGTTGCATTAGTTGACCTTGCAAAGTATCTTCCATGCTACCTTATTCTACAAATCAGTGGTTCTCTGTGGTGATGATCTGTGCATGGAAGTACTGGTCACTACAGATTATGGACATAAGGGAGCAGGAAAGTTTATGAGTGCCACCCAGAATGTGTATTTGCACAAGGGCTTGAACCATGGCAGCTCTAAAGGTACACCTCCACCTTCACTTGGATGCCTCTCTGATAATCCAGAGTCATTGGACACACATATACACAACTATCTGGGAAAAAAACAAAACAAAACAAAACAAAACAACCAAACCAGCTTTTTTGCATTAAAAAAGGGTAGATGGAAGGGCTCCTTTCCCCCTCCAGCTCTTTCCAATGTAATTGTAAGAGATTGAGCAAGTAGTTAATGCATGTTTGTAACAGAAGCTGAGAAAAGCTCGGAGAAGCACAATGAAGTCACCAATCACTGTATTGAAATATTCCCATCAGAGTTCTGCTACGTAAACTCATGGAACAGGGCAGCAAATTATGTCAGTGGCAGTAGGAGGCTCTGTAAATGAAGTTCATTGCAGGTGAGGTTCAAAAATTCCAAAGTTTGCTGAATCTCTGTGGGTAGATTTATTTTATAATTGCAGATCATATTTAAAGGAACAGGACTAATTAAAATTGATTTAAATGTGTTTAGGCTTGATTGAAAGTAAGATTTTCCCATGTTAAATTTAAGATGACTGTGTGTTAATATACAGTTTCACTTTAAGTAGATACTGTGTAGAACTAAATTCTGATATCCATATGTTTGTTTTTTTTCTGTGTAATAAACTTCATGAGTTTTTTCTATTAAATGTTATAATAAATTCTAAACAATCAGATTACTTTCGGTCTTGAGACATTTAAAATTAATTTGTAAATATTTTATTTCAGAACTGGTTTTGGTACAAATAGTAAAGAAAAGAAATTAAAAGAAATTAAATTGCAAAATTCCCAAGGGACCATATAGTTTTTTGAGTGGCTATATTTGTTACTCTAATGTTCGTCATCCATTACAGCTACTTTATATATATATATATATATATATAAGCTTTAAAACTTTTAAATTATTGCAGATATGAATATGAATAATATTAATAGATACATTCTATTAATAATTGATTTTCTAATTATTATTCATAAGTTCTGGGATTTTTCATTAGTATTATGGACTTTTGATTTACATAGCAATGTTATTATGTCTCATAATTAGACAACACATAAACACTGTTCACAGTTGATGATAAGAATGGTTCACTACCACCTTATTGTTGAATTCTGGGGTAATTAATAATGTGCAGCTTTTACCATTTGGGAGTCTTGAGCACAGCCAATGACTTTATGTTTGTAACTAAGCTCTGTTTGCTAAGTTTCAAAAGGTTTGAAGAACTGATCTAAATGTTATTGCATTTTTGCAATAATTGCATTTACTGGAAAGCAAAGCTTGTTCTTGTGGAGCTGTGTAGTTTGTTTTTTCTGACTGGTGAAAATGGGGAAGAGAGAGACAAGCTGTGGCACATACTCAGAAGACAAACCTGATTTCTCTGATTAGTGTGCAAGGATATGAACACCATACTTCACCAGTGAAAATTAACAGGTCAGTAATGAATATCGAATACTGTCATTTAACAGCTGGAATGTAAATGTATGGGATGGGAAGTAAAAAATTCATAGTCATTTGGAAGTAAGGCAGTCTGTCACTGAAGTTTCCAAGAAGAAATCAACAAAATGTGGCTGATCTAAGAATTCACTTTTTAAGCATGTAGAGCTCTTATGTATGTAATTACCTGATCAAGCAGCCAACCATCTGACTGTGGGTGTCCATGAAAAGGAGTGTACCTACATGTTACATTTTTCATAAGATGTCAAAGAGAAAGTCTAGTTCAGATGATGTGCCTTGATCACATACATGGTTAGAACATTATACTGACTTGGAGGAATTAAGCTCTTCATGTGTAAGACACATAAATTGAAATGTCTACGTGGAAGTATCTCTACACGGAGATCTAAGATTGTTAGTTACTAGAGGATCTGTCAGCACATTCAAAGCTCATGTATTCTGATAAGCAACTCCTAATGCTCCACTCACACTAATTAATTAAACCTGTCTAGATAGATTCTAGACACTGAAGTCACCTAACGTTAACTGGCATGTGTTTTAAAATACAAATTGTCTACTGTAATGGTACTTGTACCATTTTAATAGCTAGACCATCCTGTGAATTGTCTGAGATTAGTAATGGCTGTATTGAGTGAAATTAATAGCAGGAAATGTTCGAAGTGTTTGCTGTTACAGACTCTTGCTTTCCATTGGCAGTAACTATCCAAACCTGACTGAATTTATTGAGTTGCAACTGAATTGCCCTACGGAGTCCTTCAGACTTTGCATGTTACAGCTCCATTGCCTTTAACAGAAGTTTAGGATCTGAGATGACATGCAGGTGCTTAATCTGGTTAAGAAACTTAGCCTAGATGCTGGAAATTTTCTGTTTGTTTGTGAGAATAAAATGATCCTTTGAATTATAATTAAAGTTATATATTAAAGCTTTTCAGAAAGACTGTATTATATCAGGAATATTTCATTCTTATATAATTCTGGTTTTGTCTATTACAGTAATTTTAACACTGATAAATTTGTCTGCTTTAGAAATGTGAACTGTACCAAAGATCAATTAATTTGGGCAGCTCCTTAGACAAAATATTGAAGTAAGTTAATGAAAGGAGGAAAAAGGCTATTGGAACAAAATGTACACATATACATGTACACATCATGTATATGTTTTGAGGTAAGAGTTTAACTTGTCAATAAAAATTGTGTTACCTGTATAAAAAAATCCAAAAAACAACTTTTCAAAGGGAACTTTTCATTCATGGTTTTCAGCAAAAGAAAACAGAAATAAGGGTTAGTTAGAAACTGAAAGAAAATGAAAGTAACTTCAATCCAGGAACTGATAGAGTATGGCTAGCTTGCTGGGTCTCTGTAGAACCCTATCAGAGTTAACAGAGCTCCATGAAGCTAAAACAATCTGGCTGAAAATGATCAATTTCTGGGTTATGGATAGAAAGAGGACTATTATATGTTATTTCAAGAGATGTCATGTGTATGTGGTGAGAGAGAAGTAACACTGATTGAGAGAAGCCATGCTGAAAAAATATAGAAAAGACTAATCCCAAAAAAACCAATAGATATTAATCAATAATTGGCATCCAGGGAATTAAAATTTATGCAGCTGAGAAAATACAGATGTTTCCTGTAAAAAAGGAAAAATAACTGAAGCATAAAAAAAATCTAATAGTAAAATAATGCTTGTTAATAGTTTGGATTAATCCTATGGAATTTTTTCCATTACTGACAAAATTCATGGAGAAAATGTTCTGAGTTGTTATCCATCACTTCTGTCAACATTATTAGCAGCTTCCAAGGAACTTTAAAGAGAACTGCTTGTAATGAAGTTAATAATACATATATTTTATCAATAAAGGTTACATCTGTCTAGCATTTTAATTTTGCCATCTCTTACTAATGTGATGGTTAGAATTATGATAAAAATCATTAGATCAGGTATGACTCATCCATTACAGCCTGGAGAAAAGTCAATATTGACACTCCCAGTGATCTCATATGCACCTTTCATGTATAATTGGTTGCTGCTATTATGTATCTGTGATCCATGCTTTCCAGGGAGGAACCTCCTGTAAGGTTAAGTTCAATAATCTTCACAAGAAAAGACAATTAGAGGACATGAATATTCTTAATAAATTTCAGATTAGCAGACAAGATGACATTTAAGCACAAGATGTGAGCAGTGATTAAAAGAACATTATGAAGAAAGGATCATGCTGTGGTTTCACAATTGTCTCATCTTTTCAACAGTTTAGGTTTTTATAATGATCCTTGGATACTTGCTTCAGCTGCTCTGGGCAAAAGAATCCCAGTAACAAAGATTTCCTTATACCAAAGTTAATGGTTTCGATTCTTCACCCAGTTCTTTACTAACCTTGGACTAATACTTTGAAAATAAGTACAGAGTTGAGTATTTTGCAGCCAACTCTGCATATAGTGCTCTGCTCTGACCTTATCCACTCCTTGTTCCTGGCAACATAATGTATATGACACAGGGAAGTTCAAAATCCTGAAGGAAGTGAGGAAGACAAGAAGCAGAATACAGACCCTGAACTTCACTAGAACGGACATTGACTTATTCAGAAATGGTAGAAAAGATCCTGTGTAAAGATACAGCTGTGAAGGGCAGAAGAGTTTGAGTATTGTCAGATCTTTGAGAACAACTTCCTCCAAGCACAAGAATTATGTGTTTTCCTACTCAGAAAAACAAGCAGACTTATGATGAATAAACAGGCATACTCATAATAAAGCTCCAGGAAAATTTAAAAAGAAAAAAAAAAGGGCACATACAGCAAGAAGAAACAAGGACAGGGTATAGTTGAGGAATGCAGAAACATTGCCTGGGTATGCAGGAATGTTAATAGAAAAGTAAAAGCTTAGCCACAGTTGAAATTGGCAAAGGATGCCCAGGATAACATAACAGGAAGAATTTTTGGATTACACTGACAGTAAACGAACCAGCAACAAAATACTTGACCCACTGCTGAAGGAGGTGAGCCATCTAGCAACAGTGAATACAAGATGAGGATGAGGTACTCAATGCCTTCATTGATTTTTACCAACAAGGTGAATTGTCCTTAGAAGATGGTTAAGTATTTGTCTCCCACTGTTGACCTCCAAGTATCCTTGTGTGTGACACATCTGTTCCCATGTCTTGTGCCAAGTGGTTTTATTCAGATATTGTGCAGGCATATTTCTTCTACTTCCTATTTCCCTGAGTTAAAATTACATTCACAATAATTACAGATTTTCTGTTTGGTGAGATTTATAGATTGAACATATTAATTTGATTCTCTGATTCATCCCCCTTTACTGACCTCCTTCTTTTATCCTTGCATCATCCTTTATATATACATGTTTAGAGAAAATATTAAGTGTCTGGTATCTCAGGTCAGTGATCTCATTTTTAATAAGTCTTTTTACACAATACAAAAAACCCAAAACACACAGAAGTTCATAATGCCATCTGTTAGGTGCCACAGCATGGTCTAAGTCAGCATGATCTGTGTAAGGATATGAATGCCTTGCATTCATTGAAGTGCCCATATTAGCAAACAGAGGAAACTTTATGTTTCAGGTCTCCAGGTAATTAGGTGTCAGTCTCTTGTCATCCTGGACTGTTATGGAGGGCATATTCTTACTATCAGAGATGCAGAGGAGTTGCAGATTTCATGGTCATAAGTCAAATATATTTGAAAGCAAACTAGCAGTAAGTAACCTTTCCTCTCTTTATCTACATTTTCTATAGCACAGATTCCTAACCCACATTTCTTAAATCTGTTGTCCCAGGGGCACACCACTGTCGTTGATGGCCATGGGCTTGGGCTTGGCCAGTGATGGATCCATCCTAGAGCTGGCTGACATTGACTCTGTTGGACATGGGGGAAACTTCTGATAGCTCCTCACAGAAGCCACACTTATAACTCTCCTGCTTCCAAAAGCTTTACTCTGCTTCCTCGTAAGTATCTTTGCAGCAGAGACCAGTTTTGATACAGATTGTTTGCCATGAAGAGTTTAAAATAGAATTTGAACATATAAAGGATAAAATAAGAGAGGGTAGGAAGGAAAGAGAATGAAAGCAAAGAGATCAATAACATCAATGTTCCCAAGAAGTTAACAGATGATTCTGGTCAGATTTCCTGAATGAACATGCTTGATTATGAAATGCAGTCATACTGAATAGATTAGTTGTGTCTGATCTTATGACTGTCCCATCTACTGTATTATGAATGAGATTTTCAGAATTACTTTACTGAAGAGTAGGGATTGTCACCACTGTATGCTGTTAGGCCCCAAACATGCATGCTCGCTGCAGAAATAGGACATTCGTTTTGGTATTTTTCTCATTACCAGCTCAAAATTATACCTTGTAGTTAAGGACGAACAGTTGCTTTAGACATTATCGGTTTCTGTACCGTTGCATCTAATTTCCTACAGAACTCTACTCTGATAAAAATATGTTGATAGGTTTGCTGCTGAATAAATAAGGATAATGTCGGGGTAAGAAAGAAATAATTCCATTGCCTAGTATGAGAAAATGCAGAAAGATTTTTCCTAAAGAGGAAGCTTTTCTTGGCACAAATTTTAAAAATTTTGGTATATAAATTGCTCCTTATGAGTCTGCTCAGCCCACGGCTCAGTAATACAGTAAATGGCAAATATTAGCATGGGTCTCTGAGCATGGGTTCAGAAATGCTGCAGAGACATCCTGCTGTGGAGTGAGACAAGCTTGTATTTCTTCTTTAGCTTTCTTCAAAAAGCATTGGTGGGGTAATCTGCTCTTTTATTTCTTGTCTGGGCCAGTATCTGTCTCTCCCTGCTATACTAATTTTGTGCTGAAATTTTTTCCGACAAATGCAAGTGATGTAAAGTGTATGTAAAAACAGAGAGACAGAACACTCTGAGGGATAGTCCACACCATGCATTCTGGCTAAGAAATGTGATTGTGTGCCTATGTCTGATCTAATCAGGTTAGTATTGCCTGATAACATGACAGTGCAAAAGACTGGTATTGGTGACTGCAAAACAACACAGCATCAGGTACTGAGAAGTACATGACTTCTGAGAGTCGCCTGTGGAAAGCAACTGCAACAGATAAATCTGCTTTCCCATAAAAATCCAAAGCTGAATTAATTCAGACGGTTTGTAATCCAAGTTATGTACAAGGAATAGACTACTGAAGAACCTTTAGTTGCAAAGGTGTGGAATTTGGTCTCACATGGCACACTAATAGAAATTTTGAACACACTGAGAAAGTCTATACCTGGTGTTTTTAAGAATTTAGAAAAAAGGTTTGAAGGTTTAGGAAGTTTGCCTTATACTAATTTGCCAATGTTTTTTTTTTCCTAACATAAGTACTTCAAGGTACAAGTATTATCCCATGGACATTTGTTTTTTGACACATTAAGACTGTGAATGTCTTGCTAAAACATTACAATGAATAATCATGAGCAGTGCTCTACATCTAGTCTCAGACAGAAAGGGCATGTTAGGCATGTAGAATGAGTACTAAGAATCCTTGCAAGTGTAAACTGCCTTAGTTTACAGTAGAATCAAGCATAAATATGATCCATGTGCAGCTTTACTTATTCAGGCCATTTCTAGAGGAAGAGGAAGCACACATCCCCTCTGTGTGAAGCTGATAGAGCTTTCATTGCCTGATCAGTTTTTCTGATTTTCTATATCAGTACTTCAGGTTCTACTGTACCATAGTTTGCCTGGGTACAACTTGCCCACAGATGTCAGTGAGAGTAGCATCTGTGCAACTGTTGGTTTTTGGTACATTACTGAACACTGACGCAGATAAATTAATTTGTTCAGGTGGTGTAAGGGAAAGGGTTAAGGGCTTTATATAATACTACACCAAGAAGTATTTGTGTAACAATTAACACCAAATCTTCACCAAAATAAAGATTTTCCTTTTAGTACACAATGAAAAAATAGCAAGGATGTTTTAAGCCATCTGAATAAAATAGGAATACTGAAAATCAAAGCCAGTTTTGCTCTATCTCTCATCATTTTTTTTCCTTTGGAATTTTTTTCCTGTCATCTGAAAAGGCAGGCAGACAGAGAGAAGGAAAAGGGAAAAAAATAAAAAATGAAGCCCCAAAGCTTTAATAAAGTGTTACATTTGACAGAGCAGACAGAAAGCTAGTGAAGAGAGGAGACATCTTTGGCAAGGTGACATTGAGAGCTTTCAGAGATGTTTGCTGTGTTCGTGCTGGAGAAATCCTTTATGTGTGCAATAATCTACAGCTATAGCCTTGAAGGTTTATTTCTCTATCACCTTTCCCCTTCCTGACACCTTAGTTCTCAATATACCTGAAAACCAGCACAATGACTGGAAAGCTCTCATCTGTTTTTCATACAATCTAGTGATTGCATAGACAAATAAAGAATGTTTGGGATTTTTTGTTATTCTTGTTCTGTATTTTCCTCCTTTATGTGGCTTTTAGCACTTGGTTGGTTGGGTTTTACTTGTTTCAAAGAAAAAGCTGTTTTACACCTTCAGACTGCTGCTACCACCAGTGAACATCGACAGTAATGGACTTCATGTATAATTCATGCAATCAAAACTTTGCAACTGTGCAAAATTGTGCACCTCACATCCTGCGCCTCCAAATCGGCTTCCATAAACTGTCAGAAGTTACAGCAGTGGGGCTCACTGAGTGGCCATAAACAGAAACACTAATGAAGCTGCCTGAACAGCACCACAGAGAGTCATTTAATCAGCCTCTGTTTTTAATTTTGGTTGGCTGACAGGTGGCCAAAAGTAGTGAAACACTGAAAGGAAAAAAGAAAACCTGATCCAGTTATCACCAAACAGAACAGGAAATACATAAAGAGATTTTTATCAAGGCTTTACTTTTGATGGCCAAAATTAAAGGTTAGTTTGAAAACACCTAAGCATTTTTAATATTAAATATTGAAAATATACTACCCAGCTTAATAATTATGGAATTAAATATGAATTACTGAAGTAAATTCCTTTGAGGCATAGTGACCATGGAGGTGTGTTATCTCTAACTTACATATGCCTTAGAGTTTTTAAATAATATTTAAAAATAGTATCAATTTCCCAGCTCCCCCAATTATACTTGTGGTATTTTTCTTTCTTCCTTTTCCCATTTACACTGATTTGATCTAATCAATGGTTTCCTGAATATAGACAGAATTGACTGTGCTGCCACAAGAGCCATGAGTAGAAAGAGAGATTTGTGGAATCTAAAACAATTCTGTTTTATTAAATACACCAACTGAAAACTCAGCTGCTGAAGTCAATGAATGCTTATTCTTGCCATTGAGTCCAGTGATAGTGGGACCTCACCTGAGTTAAGCTCAAGCACAGTAAAAGTTTGCAGAGAATGATTTTAGTGTTCTGTCCATAAGCTTAAATTGGCTTACCTCCATAGAATCTAAGCATACCTTCTGTTTCTTGAACATTCTCTATCATTTAGTGCCACATAGGTATGCTATCTACATACATCCGTAATCTCAGCTTCTTCCTTTCAAAATTCACGATACTGATATTACCAAAGGGTGCAAAAGGTTAATTATGCTTCTGGAGAAACATACCTGATTCTAACATTTTGAGGTGTGTCAGCATTCAGTGTTTCTGAGTGGCCACCAGATTTAAGACTCAGACAAACAATGAATTATTTCCGTTGAAGTTTTGTTCTTCTATCATGGCCTCCTTTATTTGATTAGAAAGACCCCATAGTAGTTTAATTTATCTTCTTCAAAAATTCCTGACAATAGTTTCCTTGGTACCCCTGCATGTTCCCTGCCTTACTGGTGTACCATATCTTCATTAACATTCACATCTTAACAGATGGATAGTTGTATTTCCTTGTCTTAAACTTATGAATAGAACCAGTGTACAGCCTGTGTGGAGTAAAGATAGAAAAGTCAAAGTAGTAACAACATATAAGAAGGTAATATGTTTGGCATAAGGAAAAAGAAACCCTTAAAATTCTGCTCAGAAGTACATGAACATACAGAAGTACATGAACATACAGAAGTACATTTCTGTCCATGGCTGCTGTTTGATCCTTTCAAAACATGCCTGAATATAACTAAATCCCCTTGGAAATCTAAGGCAGAAAGAGCAGATGCTATGCTTGCAATTCTACATCTGAATCTTGTATTATGGATGACAACTTTTTAACTACCCTTTATCCTTTCTTGTTGCCATGAGTGAAATCAGTGAGACTGTGATCTCTGATTTCATTCATGCACTGGGTCATTCATTCTTCTAATGTTGCCAAATCTGATTCAAGGACCCTATAGAACACAGTCACTTTTATTTCAAGTGTGTTTTTTCTCATGAACATTCCTAGCAACCTATAATAAATAAAATGAGATCAATCCTGGCAATATTAAGGTGCATAAATCAGTTGAACAGAAGTACACTTAACCAATATACTATTGGGAAGGGTATAAACAAAAATAACTCAGAAATAATGCTTTAGCTTCTGTTAGTAACAACAGACACAATGAGAAAACACACAATGTACAAAACAAACCCCTCAACATTTGTACATAACATTGTTCACTTGTTTCTAAAGAAATCAGTATGCCTCCTGTACTCACTGTGCTTTGAAACAGTGGCCCAGAGACTTGAAAATTTTGAGCACTACATAAATTTCTCTTCTGCTTTTGTAATAGACTGCCTCATTAATTACATAAGACAGCAAACAACAGTTTTGCATGAGCTGATAATTAGTGTTCATCTTGGTGCATATGTTATATGGAAGAATTTTTTTGTCAGACACTGCCCACTTTTCTCCTTTCTCACAGCTTATTAGGTCCTGACTGTACATGAAATAGGATAAAGAAAATTTAAACAATTATAAGTACAGTCAAAATACAACAAACATACAAAATTTCCATTGCAGAAATAACTTAATTTTCACCCATTTTCTTTGACATTGTCATCTTCAACTTTGTCTTGTCAATTAAAGTTACAGTTAGACAAAGGCTGTGTCTACAGTGATAGAACTAGGAGAATTTCCAGGATATATCACCACCAGAACCAGAAGTATGCTGACAACTGTGTACCTTGCTGCTGTGTGATGAGTGTCTAAGAGAAGAAAGGAGCTGCAAAATACCCTGTGTTTCTTTCCCTTACAGTTTTGTCTCAGGCTGTCACTTAACTGAGATGTAATTGAAGACAAGATGAAAAAGCTTGAAGACATCTAGAACAGGATAGGAAATGGAACATTCTGTTCAGAAATGTCCTATAAGAAAAATCTTGATTTCATAATTTGAATCCATATAACTTTATTTGAAGGAATAATAGAAAAGGATTACTTGCAAGCTCCTGAACTGAGGAAAAAATCTAAGTGCAAATATTGAGATCTTGTATCTTTTCTACCAAGGAAACTACAAAACTACTGCCTGTATAGTAATAATAAAAAACTGCACAAATCTCAAAACCAAAAACCAACTGAAATCCCAATACCCTGCATATTATGAGATAACCTGTAGATCTTGTGTTCTCAGTGTGTCTGCAGGTCCAAGAGGTGGCAGCAATAGCCATATGTACTTTCTGCACTTTTGGTAAATTGGCCAGAGAGATTGAAGCACCACAAGGGCTTCATGACAAACTATAATGCCACAAAGAACTGTAGGTTGTGGAGGCTCCACAAGCCCTTTCCAAACTCTTTCCAAACTAGTTGTGGAGGGCAGCTTCAGCTGGAGGCCCTGGCAGCTGACAGACAGAACTGTGAGTGCCAGACAATACCACTGAGAAAGAGAATCTGGTTCCAACTTTTTGGGAATTCTTAGTAGTTTTGTGTTGTGTTTCTTTGTAATTTTTCCCACATTGATTTATAAAATTGGTGTCTGAAGAAACAAAAAACCACTCCATCCATACCCTCCCAGCCGTTAGTTTTAGGACACATGGACAATTTTGGAATTCATCTAAACTTCTTTAGGCAAAGTATTGGAGAATCACAGTGTTTCAAGCAAAATTTTTCTTTCACTCATCATTTCATTTCCATCCTGGCAGTGTAAGAGTTGTACACAGCAGGATCTTCTTGGATGGGTCCTCCTGACATGCGACCAATGAGTGTTTCTCTCCATTACCAACAAATAGGCAGTCCTGCACATCTCAATAAATCAAAAGCAATTTGTTGTGCCTGGCAAGCTAAATATACCTGCTCATCTGGTTCTGCAATAAAATTAATTTTTGTTTCACATGTTGCCTTATGAAAGTGCATTTTCCCTGTAACGCCATTCTCAGTTAAAATGAGCTTATGTGTTTTACATGCCTTCATATTCTGTACTGCAATGTTCAGCCCTCTAACTGCTGGATACAGGTATGTTGGTACTGCAGGGAGAATGTTCTCATTCACTGATTTTTCTAACCTATGCCTTTTTGCATTGAAAATATTTAATTTCTTGCTTTGTTAATTGCCTTTTGACTCCTCAGTATATAAAAAGGCATAAAATGAAACCAAACTCTGACCCAAAAACCTATATGATACACGCATGTGCATGCACGGTCACCAACTTTCCAAGACACACATGGTGCCTACATATCTGAAAGCAGAACCGGCTCCTGCAGTTCTTAGAAATAAGAAGTTGCTTGTCATTTCCAAGACTGTATTTTCTCTTGCCTTTTCTGTGTAAACTGTGAAGTATTTTCTATCACACCATAAGAATTAAGGTTGCAAAATTCAAAAATATATGCCTTAGTCCCTACCAAAATAGGTCTATTTTATGTCACTTCTTGTTTTATACAAATTAGGATTTTCCTTAATTTTCTATTGCTAGAATATATTAAGATTTAACGGATCCAAGCAAGAATTGAATTGAAAAAAAATATTACAGGTACTGTCATAATTTCATGGACTACTGAAGAAAAGAATAGGAAAAAAAGTACAATGGGGTAAAGAGTGGCAGGACTAGAGGGGGAAAAATTTTCTAAGATGTTTTATAGAACATGTTCTGAAAACTATCCTTATAGATATACAGTGAGTTCTCAAATTCTATCCGGTGGGATATTTTCAGCACTATTACAGCACAGTTTCCTCCATAAATGCTACTACTGCAATTGAGGCAGATTCTATAAAAATTTTCTCTTCCTCCAGGTTAGATTACCATATTCCACTTTATACGTCCACTTGCCCCCCAAATATAGATTCAGTTAGAGATATCTATTAGTAGCAAAAAAATCATTCAAATATTTAGTTGAAAATGTTAAGGAAGAAGATGAAATATGAAGATTTGTAAAGATGTACATACCTATGAAAAAGTCTCTCTGGGGACTTTATTCCTATCTCATGAAAATCACTGGAGCTTTGCAATTATCTCCTGTGAGTATAATAGACTAATTCCTCATTTCATAGAAGGCATTATACACATTTACTAAACAGTATGAATGATTTTTCAGGACTGAGAGTTTTAAGGTCACTTGATGAGGCCTTATTCCATATGTTAGTACATATAATTTCTCTCATTGTCTGTCATTCCTAGAAACTGTCTTTCTGAGAATAAAAAGTGTTTATTTGTGGTATTGCAATTTCATAAGGTTTTTTGTTTTGTTTTTAGTTTGTTTATTTTTTTTTTTCATTTGCTAAAAAGATTGCTTAATAGGATGAAAAAGAACAAGAGGCAAATTCACATGAAAGTGCACAGGCTATATTACTGTCCTTCTTCATCAAAAGCTTTCAGCATTCAAAGAATTTCTAGAAAGCAATTCCCCAGTAGGCAGAAAACAGACCTTAATTTATGTACTACAAAAGAAACAGAGCAACACAACTTCAGTGGAAGCCTTGGTGAATATTTGAATGTTTTACCCATTTGTCCTGAAATAAGTGACCCTTTACAAATGATAAAGCGTATCTATTTCTAATGCCCTATAAAGTCTTGTTGGTTGAAAGGTTTTACAATGCAGTTATAACTCCAAAACAAACAAACAAACAAACATGTAAGTTCTTATTTCCTTAAGAGATATCATGAAAAATGGAGGAATTTTGGTTATCTTGTATATCATGTCCTCCTTGTGGTAGCTGTATGTTAAAAAACATTTCTGAAAGACTAGTGTTCACTGTCATAGAGAGATACGTATGGATAGATGTTTATCTGTTGGTTTGTTCATCTGCTTTTTAGAGTGGTTCTAAAGTGGACTTCACCACCAGTTCTGTTTGTAGTGGGCAGTAGTGTCAACAGATTAAAACAACTTTACTTGACTCAGAAATAGTTCTGATTTAATCTGTGCAGAATCATCAAATAAAATCATGGGAAAGGTGAAAGTTACATGCTTGGGGATGTAGTCCTTGCTTGAAAACCACCTGATCTCTCTTGCCACTACATGTCAAGACATTTATTTCATGAGAACTTGAAGGAAAGTAATTCAAGGACAACATAAAGTTTGTGAAACATGGTGCTTGTCGCAGATTTTGTTTTTTCCTAGTGGTTGATGTGAGAGTGATCTCATCACACTTTTGTCATTTTAAGATGGATCTGTTGAAATGCAACATCCCTGGAACAACTTAGGGCAGACGTGTTACTGCAGAAGAGCTCCTGTTAGCAGATGCAGACTCCTTTGGCTACCTCCAAAGCTCTTTCAGCTGTGCACTACAATGGGAACTCCAGTACTTCTTCTGTGAAAGAAAAGTTTTGCAATTACATTCTCTCATTACAATTTAATTTTTAAACACTGAAATGTCTAAGAGGTTTTTCTAATGTGGTTTCTTTAAATGAAAAGGAAAAGCAAGATCCTGGCTACTTGTGAATCATTGCATTTTAAAATTACTCTATGCAAAATTATCATTATAGACTGCTATTTATCCTGTTTCTGTGTCCTCTGATTTCAATTGAAAAGGACATTATTCTCTGTTTATATATGCTGACAACTTTCAGTGTTGCTGCTTTAAATATTTGCAATATTTCAATCAGACATTCTACGTAATGCATGTCATTTTAATACAGTGTTTTGGTGCCTCAGACTGAAAACAGTAAGTATATGGCAGGATATGAAAGATTTGAATTCCTTCTACATAATCACCATCGAGTATTCAGAGATATCCTGAGGTATCCTTATTCTGAAAATCTTTGCTTTACATGACTCTTATAACAAGGGGCAGATGTGATTAATAAACTCATTTTTCATCTGTTGGATTACTCAAACACAGCAGAGCTTTTATGCCTTCAAATATGCATATTTTAAAAATTACAGTCTGTGAAAAAAATTAGTCTATGGAGTAAAATATGGGTTAGCATCCAAACATTTGCATTTTAAACAAAGATTTTTTCATGAGGTAATATTTTCATGCCAAAAAGGTATCTTAGATTGAATATATTTATTTTCTGTGTCATGCTGTAATACAATAGACATCAATATTTTTGATTACTAATGGGAAATCGTACTATAAGCCTCCTCCATTCTTTCTGGATGAGCTTGCTATGTCTTGAGAAATCAGTGAGTCTGTGAATGATATTATAGTGCAGTGGGAACACAGGTAATTTCATAATAACCTGCTTAACTTAGGTAAGAGCACATAACAGATACCAATTAGCCATATATCTGCATTTTCTTCTAAGGAGTAAGAACAAGGTATTTTGCTACTACAATTCAAATGAAGAAAGAAAATGTGTATTACAAAGGTGTAAGTAGAAAAACCTATTAGAAGGACTCAGTGATGTTTGTGAATAGCAAACAGTGCTCTTCATACAGCTTTCACACACAGAAAAATAAGTACAGTCCCTACTGTCACTAACATTGAACTTAACATTAAGCATTGCACAAGTATGTAAAAAAGATGGAGTTACAGAAACATCATGGTAATTCACATTCAATTTAATTACAAGTGGTGACTGTTCTTGTAAGAATGACTACAGAGAAAATGTCTGACCTTGATTATTACTTTACTAGTGCAACACAAAGAGAATGCCATCTCCTTTGTTATCTATTTAAATGCAAATATTATAAATTTTTATACCATACCCCTGTTAATACACACACACACACACACAAACACAGAGGAGTGCCTTAGCAAAATTCTCTTGAATGTGCAAAAGCAAAGATATATTGTGAATTACATTACCTGTGCATTCAATTTCTGTCTGCTGTTAGAAATAACAAGACATTTTACTCACTGTCAGAATTATATATAAAGAATACCATGATAAAAATGCATAAATATAACTTGTTGAATGATGCCCGACTATTCAATTTTTATTTTATGATGATCACATTTCAAAAATTTACCATTACAATTTTCACTGAATTATTCTTTTTCATCTGTTTCTGTATAGAGTAATGTGAAGAGTATATTCAGCTCCTACTGAAGACAGTAAAAAATCCAGACTCATATATTAACACTATGGCTCCAGTAGAGTGTGAGATAAAGGACAAGAGATGAAAGATTATACTGTGTAAAACATCATCACCAAGGTGGTAAATCGAAAATATAGGCATTTGAAAGAAGAACCCCTCATTCCTGAAAGGCCAGTTTAGTAATATAAAATAGAGTAAGATGCTGGCAAATACTCCTGAACCTGCAAAACAAGATAAAGGTGCCTTAGAGATGTATTTTTAGGTTTTGTGATAACTTTGGTATTATTATAGGGGGGAAAACAAGGAAGCAAAATCAAATGAAATCTTTGTCTACTCCTGCATTGGCTGTCTGTGGGCTGTGGCTTCTTTTGAGACATGTCCACCTGTTTTGGTGTGGAGTCCTCCAAGGGCTGCAGGTGGATATCTGTTCCACTGTGGTCCTTCATCGGCTGCAAGTCAGAAACCCACTTGACCACAGTCTTGACCACGGGTGGCAGGGGAATCTCTGTTCCAGCACCTGGGCCACGTTCTCCATCTCCTTTACTGTCCTTGCTATCTACAAGGCTGTTTCTATCACTTTTTTATCACTCTTCTCTCTTGTGGCTGCTGCACAGTGTTTTATACCCTTTCTTAAATATATCACAGGTGCCTCCGGGATCACTGATGTTTTCATCTTTGGATTCGTTGTGGATCTGGCTGGAACTGGTTGTAGGGGTCAGGGGAAAGTACTCAACCTCTTCTCACAGAAGCCACCTCTGCAGCCCTTCTGCTGCCAAAAGCTTGACACACCAGGCAATCGTCACAGTGCAACGTGTTGGGGCATCTATAGCCTTTGGGGAGATTTAAATCAAGGCCCTGACTTTGTCCTGTTTACCATTATGTTCTGCAATTTTAACTAAGCAAGTTAGAAAAGCGTGAAGTTACTTTTACTACACATATAGGTAGGCTTAGAATCCCTGGGCAGTTTAGATATGGTCATTATGTCCAGAGAAGAGAGGTATTTTTCAGTCTTGCAAAGACTTTTTTTATCCTACACAAAACTCCTTGATAAAGAATCAAGATGTCAACTGCCATCCCCCACCTCCTCAAAAAAACCCCAAACCCAGAAGTTATTGCAGATCCTATACCACATCTTATGATACTCTTTTACTTCATATATACTTGTTTGCATAGTCTTTAAAATGCTTATCTATTGAAAATAAAGTATTTTAAATTACTTATCTATTTATCTTAGATTGTATAAATTAATAAAAATGTGCTACATGTAATGAACATGTTGTGTGTAACACAATAGAAAACAAAAAAGCTAGCAAAAACATTACCGGTCCCTGTTTCTAATGAAAGATCAATATAGGAGGCTAGAATTATAATGAGTTATTTATCTGTCTCTGCTAGCTGTAGCTTGCAAAGCTGAAGTCTGTAAAGTTGGGATTAATATTAAAATGTGAGATCCAGATTTTTGAGTTCTATTATCATGCAAGCCTAAAATCTCTGGTTACAGAGTTCATCTAGTTCAACAATTATTGTCCAGTAATACTGAATGCTTGCATGACCAACCTGTACATCTTTTTGATAGACAACCTCCAATTGACGTATTCATTCGGTAGCAGAAATACAACCCAAATCGTTCAGTTTTACCTCATTTTACCCTGGTGTAAACATTTTCAGATTACTTTGTCTCCATATGTGTTCTTGTAAGCCAGCAATGGCTGTTTAGAGATAATTCAATTTCTGATTAATCTTTGTCACATTAGAGTTGCAGTAGGCTTCCATAGTTGCCATATTTCAGTTTTGCTTATTACTTTAAGTTTCACCTGCAACCACAGAACTGTTAAGGCCCACTTTTTCCCATTTATTCCTAAAGAATCAAGCACAGAATTGGTAGACACCCTACTATCTGAAGAAGTGACAGTTATCAAGAACATTAAAAACTGCCATCCTGCATCCTTTACAACTTAACTGTTTAAACTCATTTTCAGGAGGAAGGAAACTGCTGCTATCTTTAGATTCTAAGAGAATCTCATTGATTGCTTACCTTGGACATAAAGCCTTTCCAAAGCAATTAGCAATATATAAAAAAAATAGTATCAGAAGAAAATTCAATGGCTCTGTTGGAAATGCCACACATAAACTGGCTCACTTCTAAACTCTCCCTGTTTGATTCTTCTGAAGTATAAAGTGAGAAAAATGAATCATTAAACTTTTAAGAATTTGACTTCACTTAAAAGATGTGATTTTTAATGAGCAAATTAATTTGGTTTTTTAAGTGTAGTAGCTACAGGGAGGAGTAACTGAGTAATTAAACAAAAGTATTAGCATGATTTAAATTGTACTTTTTCACTAATTTTTCATGCTAATTAATGTCTTCATGTAGCAAGTCACTTCACCTAGACAATGTGTTGTTGTCTACCATAAATAACTACACTCTATAGCTACTCTCCTCCAATTTAATGTACACCCTGAAGTTGAAAGAAGGATTAAACCAGAGATAAAATAAATTATAAAAATTTATAATTTATAAATTATAAAAAAAAAGTTTAAAACCCCAAGAATGAAATTCAGCTCTGTATTAAGAAGTGTAAATGCATGCATCTATAGAACAAGAGAGATCTTGAACTTGACAGTTCCTCTATAGAGCTGACCATTTTTATTTGAGGCATTCTCAGGTATTGGAGATGCAGATGGAAGATATAAGCAGGAACTATAGGATTTCTACAGCTTTTTGGGGACTCATAATTTCAAAAAACATGAAACATGAGAGAACTTTGACTTACACCCTAAATCAATGCAGTCAGTAGAATTTAACTGACCAAGTGAATCATGAAATATCTCAAGTTGGAAGGCACACATAAGGAAAGGATCAATACTATTGTTTAAACAAGTATCTAAGCTTTTCTTTGACTTAGAGACCCTAGAGACATTTTAGTTTCCAGCTGCCTCTCCCACAGTGTCCAGATTTTCCACAGGACCTACCAGTGCTACCAGCCCTGAAGGGCACTAATAGAAATTTTAAGCAACACAAATGGTATCAGAAGCCAGTGCTTATGCAAATTAAACATGCCCCATTATCTTATTGTCTAAAGATAAACCATAAGCTCCATTGACAGCTCTGTCTAGATCTCCGTAGATCGTATTTGGACCTTACGCACAAAATGCTCATGTAGACACTTCCACTTAGGCACCTAAATTTAGGTGATAATCTTGAAGTGAAGTCAGGCCCTTCACTGAGATGGATGCCCTCATGCATTTCTTGCCCAAACTGGAAAGAAAAATCAATGTTTTACTATACTGAGTCCCTCCTTTCATTCAATGTATTTTTAAGTCACTGTTAAGGGTCTGAACAGAGACTTCTGCAGCTTCTTATTTGGAATGATTTGCATTTTGAAGAAACTACAATAGTTTCCATACTTCATCATTTTATACATTCTCAAGTTTTAAAAAGTTTTATAAAAATAAATAACTTGGACCAATTTAGGAGACTCTTCACTGGAATTTGCTGTATGAAAACTTAGGAATTCTTCACAGAAATCTGATTGGCAGCTTCTCCAGTGTGTGTCATCATTATAAGCACAATGAGCACAAATTATGAACAAATGTTTCTATTTCTCTCTAGTGAGGTCTTCAACAAAGTGGGTTAGATTAGTAATCCATATCTGTAAACAAGCAGGTCTCTTCCTAAGCACTCCTGATCCAGTTTCAACTGACAGGTGTAAGCACCTATCTTATATGTCACAAAACTAATAATACTTAAGATCAAGGCTCAACTGCATAGGACTGCAGTGGAGAAAATGATTTTGATATCTAAAGTCTGTTCAGTTCAGCTGTTCTACACAGTTTAGGTGTTATGACTTTTATCACTTCTGGTAGTGTAAGAAGGCAATTTCTGGCAGACACAGACCACAGAAATATGTTTCACTCACAAGAGTCACCATGACTAGATTAAGCATGTTAAAAGCTGTTCAAATATGACTTTCAGTGAAATGTTAAAAAAAAAAAAAAAAGGGAGAAAACTATCTTCAGTTTCTTATACCAGCAAGGTACTCAGTGGTATATAAAAAACCCCAAAAAACAAGCCTCCAAAAACCCAGCAGGAACAAAACCCCAAACAAATGAACAAAAAACTCCCCAAAATCCACACTGTAAAATGACTTATTGAAATTTATAGATGAAGAAAGGCTTTAAAATCCAGAGACTTTACAGTTAACTTCCAAGGAAGTTGTTTGTTTTTCTACTAGAGGCTGGGAAATTAAGAGTTTAATTGTCAGACATGCTGAAAAAGACTTGGTATTATGGGGAACACCTAAAGGAATATGATCCCTCCTGTGGCTCAGTTCTGGGAGTTTGTTGATGATAGGATAGACAGTGCAACACCAAGATGCTGAGCTGCATAAGAAAAACAATGTCCAGCATTCAATTTTCCAGGTCATGGGCTGGATGAAGACAAACTGAAAATATTTCCAACAAGGTCTACCATGTCAGAGTTTAGAGCCTCAACCATAACCTGGGAGTGTGTTGCAGCACTGGAACTGGTTGCCTCTTTTTTCTTGGAGGTTTATTGGCCTGGGCTAGAAAAAACAAAGGCTGAGTCAGAGAGGTGTTGGTGATAGTCTTGCTTTGAGTGGCAGTCTGGACTAGACAATATCAGGAGATTCCTTCCAAGTGACATTTCTATTCTTTCGTGAAAGAATCAGAATTTTGTTTCCTTTCCATTTCCAGATAGTTAAATATTACAATTTTATATTTTAGTATTTGTTTTAAAAATATATATTTTAATAAAGTAAAATTATGGAAAAAATAATATTATATTGTTCTATGTTATACAAATGGGAATCTACATTCTACAGAAGAAGAAAAGCCCTTATAAGAATATTATTTAGAGTTGCAAAAACTATGTAAGCATTTCTGAATGAAAATATTTTAGTTTGTAGATCTAAACCAATATGTGATTTTGCTTTAGTTTTCCATGAAACTGAGACTAGAATACTTATATAAGCAATGAACCTGACTTATAAAAAAGGACTGAAGTGAAAGGCATGAGTTCCAGCTTTGAACACAGCTATTCTGGAAGAAAAGATTACTCTTCAGCTGACATAAAACTGTGTGTTTGTTTCAGTCTGGCAACTGGAAAGATTTTGATTTTACAGCAAACTTGCACAAGTGGAAATTCTTAATTTTTAAGACATGGAAACCCAAAAATTTAGTGTGAAAAACTTTATGCAGATATTACATCTTTCATTAAAAAAAAAACAAAAAACAAACCAACAAAACCCATAAAATTTCTGACTCTGTTGACTGCATTTAAATTTTACAATAACAAATCTTCCCACAATTTCAGAAAGATTTACCTTTAGTATTAAAAAATTTACCGAGTTAGCAAAGAAACTAAAGTCAAAATCTGCCACGTCTCTTTATTAAAGTAGACATCTGAGAATGAATCATAGAACCATAGAAGAGCCCAGATTGGAAAAATCATCTTGTCTAACCTTTCACGGGAGAGGGAGTCTAAATAGCATTAGCACTATGTTCGATTGGATCTTCTGCACCTGGAGAGATAGGTTCAGACTCATTCAGCTCATTTCCAGATGTACACAGACACAAATGCACACACACATATGCACATATGCAAGTAGTTTTACACACTGTATAAGAAAGACATTGGTATGCTGAAGTGGAAAAAAAAAAACCAACCCAACACAACACATATTGGTAGTCATTCACTGGAAGAGGTACCAAAAAAGGTACTAGAATTTCCACCTTCAAAACTCAACTGAACAAGAGCCTGGAACCCTTCATCTAATCTGGGTCTGCTCTGAGAAGCAGCTTGCACCAGAGAACTCAAGAGATCCCTTTCAACATGCTATTCTACTTTCCAATTATTCTGTCTATTTATAATTACTAATTTCTGAGCAACTCTCCTTCCCTTTCATGTTTCCTTCACTTTTACTTTTTCTGCATTTTAAGTTTAGATTTTAATTTGGGGAGAGGTACCCCCAAATTCACTGCATTCATATGCTTATAACAGCTAACTTAAAAAAATGGATATTTCACATAAGAGTTCACTTATTTAATATCCACCCTGTCAACATTGTCAAACTACATAAACATTCATGGTCTGTATAGATCAATGAAATTAGGTCCCAATTAGATCTGACTGACAGGTTGTGGCCTGTTTGGATCTATAAAAGTTAAGGTGACAAAAATAAAGTTGGATGCCACAAGGTTCACCACCTCCCACTTATTGCTGACTTTCAAAAATCAAAGCTTCTCCACTGTGCTAAGCTGATATATTTTTAACAGATTGGATGAATATTTGTAACAGAATTATCATATTTCATCTTGTCTGTTGATTCTCAACAAGATATTATTCCATGTTTGTCTCTGCTTGCTTTTCTCTTTTTTTTTGCCTCACATAAATGTGAGGTTCAGTTTTTATTAGCCATTTTCTGGCCACCAGTGTAAAAAGGCATAACTCATGTTGTTAAATGACACAATTTCTCTTGCATTATTATTGTTATTAAAGATCTCTAAGTCTTGCCATTGTTTCAGAACTAGAAATAACAAATTTTCAATTTCTCAAAAAATGAAGCATTGAAGAAAAGAAAGAAAAAGGCACAGATAGTTCTATAATTTGTTTGCATTTTGATAGATTATTATATTATATAACTAAGAGACTTTTAGTGAACATGACAGAGCTTCAAAGTGCAGGGTCTTAGCTAAGGGATTTACAACTAAAAACATATCAACAACTTTTGCTGTCATTTAGTATCCTGAAATTTACCAGTCCAAATATTTAGGCAGTGTTGTACAATTAAGGGTGCCCCCATTTCTTTTGCAACAACAGCAGAAATTTAACACACAGTCATTAGCAAAATACAAGCTAATGTCTTGTTTACACAAAGGTTACTGTTTGAATTAGTTTCTGAAAAGTAATTATGCGCTTAACACTTGGAAAAAATACTCATCATTCTGGAAACTGCAGTGATGCAACCTTTCCATTAAAATCAGGTTTAATAATCCACTGCTACTTGCATACCCCTTTCCTCTTCTCTCCATGACTATTGTATAAGGTGTTTGGCAGCCTGAGTGCAGCTACTGCATGGTGACCTGGCTCAGTGTTTAATGGAATAGAGGGCCATTGCTGCTGCAAAGCCCCAAGAGGGAATTCAGCCCTGGATAAACTGTGTCTTTGCATGTAACAGCTGGATGCTGTTCAATCTCACCACTTCTTCAATTAAAGAATGATTTTGTTACAATTTTGCCCATGGCAATGAGGCAGCTGGCAATCATTCGCTACCCCTGGGTGCTTCCAAATATTGTATCTTCCAACCCATGAGATATAGCAAATTGTGTGATTTGATATCATGTCTCAAAGTAAGACTCTGGAAAATGCTAGTGCTGAGACTATATCAAAATGTCTGACAATTAGGTTTTTCTGTTATGTGCACAGAATAAGTCCCTTAAGTAGCAAAAGATGTACTGATGAAAAATAGGGCCAGCACCCATGTGGCTATGGCTAACAAATTACTTACCCTTTTTCTCTGTGTTATTGTGGCAACTCAATCAAATAAAATCCATCAAGATGGTCAAAACTGAACACATATGAAGAACATAGGTGTTGTTGTGTTGTAGCTTTTTGCACATGTTGCCAAGCCGTTTACTGTTATTAATCATTTTAATCCAGTTCTTCAATAACTGGCCACTGACTTTGTCTCTTTAAATTTACAGATTTAATCTCCTAAGGAAAATGACTCCTTCAGGAACTTTAAGATTGAAAAACAATACCTCTATTGTTTTCTACAGCAATCTCAGAAAAATTTTTGTAAAAGTATGATTTCCTCTGTGTACCTTCTCTATCCCATTAGAAGGAGTCTTGCAAAAGTTTGAAAAAAGTTTACTTATTTGTTATTAAATCCCTTATAAGGTCTTTAAGGATAGATTTGAATGATATAATACTTCATATATCCAGAATCTGATTTCATTGGATAACTACTCAGGCTGTCATGGAAATAGATGTTTGCCCTTTTTTATACTCCCAACTCTGCAGTGGCTTTCTCTTGCCAATTCAAACACAAACGAGACAAATCTTTGCACACAATCCCAGGGTCACTGTTCTGCAAACACAAACCTTTGTTATTTTATGAGAGTCACACTATGACTATTAGACTCTACAGTCAAGTACTGGACCTCTGAACATGTCATGTGAAACCTCATTCTTCAGAGCAACTGTGTCATACCCCAGCATAATAGGAATATGTCTCCTTATCACAAAGTCCTTATCTTACCTCCTGACACATGTGAAGGATATGACTGTTAAAGTAAACCTACTTCATTATGTTATATCATTATTTGTGTCAGTGACAAAAACATTTCAGTTCTGCTACTCTTATTTTCTTGATCTTGATCAATGACTCTAATTGGCATAGGCCATTTACACAGTATCCTCAGCATGGTCCTTTTTACATGCTATTAGTGGTCCTTTAACATGTTATTAGTGAATTCTGAGGGTCTTTTCAACTATACAATCCCTGCACTGTAAATATGAGAATTTAATTTCCTGAGCAAAGTGATTGAGTTGTACTAATGCAACTTCACCAGAGAGTAAAGTGCAGGCCATGCATTTTCTGTAGGAGGCTCTGCATCTTGGCACTGGTAGTGCAGTGCAGAAGTGAAGAAAAGAGCACAGGTTTTTTAAAAGGAAGTATAGGAGAGACAGGTAAAGAACTGAGAAGTCACATAAAATTGTCACATAAAGTAACAAAACAAATAAATGCCAGGCCGTGTTTTAGCTACCCCACTATGTATCTAAGCAAAGGTCATTACAGTGAGGCATATCCTGTCTGAATAGACATTTGCAATTTATTACATATAGTAAGCTAAAGCAGGTTGTTGAACATTGCACCTCAGGCAGGGAAGTGGAAAAAATATGATAACTCTTCCTCCCATACTGCATATCAAAAATAAGAACTATGACCAGCTGCTGCATAGGTGCAATAACCATAGCAAAGACTTCATCTTTGAAGTGAGTCCACATTTGATTTCATGAACCTGATACAGCTAAGAAAGATTAAACTGCAAAAAAAGACTGTGATCAGAAAAATTAGATGGAAAATAATTTTCCAGGGATATGTTTCAGGCATATGACTCTATATGTTCCCGTTATGAATTGCTGCATAGACTAATAGGGACTAAACACACAAACAGAATGTAAAAAATGTGATAATTTTGTACTGAAGTAGTTACTTATAGATCATTTACACCAGGAACATTTAGACAGTGATATTTGATACATTTCTATGCCTTATAAAGAAATCACAGCAAACCCAAGTTATTCTTTACCTTCACATTTGAAGGCAATCAGGTAAATAGCTTATTACTGGTGACAGTAGGGAGAATAAACAAGTTTCAAATCACAACTTTGTGGCTAGTTTAGTTCCAAAGCATACACATTTGTTTTAAACAACCTATTTATTGGTAAGTACAGTGATTCTGTACTATTGCAGGCCCCTGTGACATCCACAATCAGCAAAAAATAATCAAAAAATACTAAAAGTAGCAAGTCATCCCTTGCGCAACTGAAGTCAAAGGGTGATTTATTAGAGAGCTGTTTAACAGCAGGAGCAAATAGATTTACAAAAAGTTCATGCAACTCATATGGAAGTGCTGTAGGAGACGCTTGTTTGAATCAACAATCTATCCTTCATCTTCCAAAGCGACAACTAAAATATAGGAAGTAATAGAAGATGCAAGTGAAGTTTTCTTAGCTGGAATCACTCTACCGACTCTTTTCAATATGAAAATATAAACCTCTGTTTTATTTAATTAACTGGGATTAGTTGATTCATAAAGGCCCATTTATTCCCATACTAAAGGCTTCTTCTAATGATTGCCAGCCATTAGGCACCTTTGATCCCCAAATCAAAAAGGTCAGCCTACTTTCTTCTTATGAATTATCTATGCAATGAGAATACACCTTGGGTCTCTCCATTTTCAGTTCCCTTTTGCCATGGGAAGCACACAGACCAACGTGGCTTGCCGATAGGTGATCCAGCTCGCTTGCTGTTGCAATGCAGATTCTGTCCCAAATGAAGACAAGTTCCCAAGTTTGGTGCCCTGTTTCTTGAGTATTTCTACCTCCTTTTCACTGTTTTAAAAATATGAGTAACAGCAGATAAGACTATGCCATTTGTTACCTCAAGGTTTTCTATCAAGTGTGATCATCCCTGTTAATCATAAATGCAGACCAGATGCCAGATCCTGAAGTGCTTAGTCCTATTGAAAGGGTTGATTAGAATATAGGCAAATCAGTGATAATAAGTAGAATCTCTATTCATGGGAAATAGATTATGAATGGAAAATTTGGAATTTCTACCTCACTAAAAATTGCTATAAGCATGCACCATGTGAGTACAATTTGAATTAATAGTCATATTCTTAGGTGTCAATGTGTGATAAATTTAAAGTGCTTGAGTGACATCATAATGTGCCAATGAACGAAATACAGCAAGAAGGATTATGTGAGTTTAAATAAGACTAGAATTTCATAAACATCTCCAGAGTGCAAAAATACTCTTGCCAGCAACCTTCCTTTCTCTGCAAACCCTGGCAAATTTCTAGTTTTCACTTCCAACCTTAAAAATATTCAGCATAGATCAAAGGTAGGAGCTGCACACTGAAATGTGCCTCTTTGAGATTTCTCATTTTAGAGTGATTTTCCAATAGCTTTTATCACCCATGGAATTAAGCCATTCAATACACATTAAAAGACAACGGCTTCCACCCAACCACGCTGGAAAGAAGCTAGAGCCTTTCAGAAATTATTAAATAAGGCATTGGCTACATGGGTCTTGTACTACTTAATTTGCAAACAAGGATATTATTATCAGATGCTTCAAACATGGTTTTGCAGCTCTGCACATATAATGAAATAACACCTCTTTCCCCCAGTTGCTCTCAAAAACTCCTCTTAGGTAGCAAGCAGTTAATTATTCTGAATTCACATCCAGTATCACATTTGACACTCTAAAATATACAATTTACTGATACAATAGCAAGTAAACATGGTTTTTGCTTAAAAGACAAGCTACATGAAACAGAAACACTAACAAAATCAATGTTGGAAGATCTCTGAGAATAAAATTCATACTTAATCAAAGTATGTCTACTGGAATTACTCAGCTCTGGGAAAACAACAGGCGAAGAGTATATGCTTATTGTAACTCCTTCCTAAAGGACAGAGAGGCATATATTTCAGTTTAGAAACTGCAGTGAGCATCAAAAACCCTGGGCACATATTTAACTTAATGTTACATATCATCTTGTAATACACAGGAACTGTATCCTTTTGCTGTATTTATGAAGTTACCTAAAGGATACCTTCTTCAAAAAGGAAGATACTTTCTTGTTTTATGCTCTTTCTTCTCATTTTCCTGCCATACAGCTGAGAAATGTAGCATGGGTTCTTTTTACATGTTATCAAGATAACTTCACACAAAGCTAAGTAACAATAGCACAGAAAGTGGCTTAGCGTCTGTTATCTCTGACAGAGTGAAAAATAAAGAGTAAACAAACCCTGTCTTGAGTCACTGGTTACTTAGACTTTCGGTTCAGAGAAAGGTCTCTTATTATCTGACCTTGCCAGAAACGGCCGTTGGTAAGTGGATGCTAGAGATCATTCCAGTCAGAGCAACAGTAGTTTTAAAGCTCTAACTAAATTTACCATATGATGAATGCATTCAAAAAAGGTCAAGAAAACAATGACAGTTTTATTGTTTTGTCTTATTGCTTTTTATTTCATCTTCTCTTTTATCTCCATATGGTGACCTTTCACAGAAGTCTAAGATATATTAAAAAAAAAAAAAAAAAAACCTGTAGTAAATCTAAAATTTCTGTGGGGCTTAAACTCCTTTTTTCTTTTATTTTTCTTTCTTTGTTTTGTAAAAGTAAACCCTAATTTAGTCAGAGAGATGAAGCATAAAGTGACTGACATTTAGAGTGGAAATCTGTTTGATTTTCTTGGAAATGAGAAAATTTATGAAAATGAATGATTCACTATATTTATAGTAATTTTTATAAATGTAAATTTACCATTGAGATTTTCTTGACTGGAAAAAACATGTCCATGTAGATAAATGCAAATACTAAAGGAAATTTATTACATAACAACTGCCCTTAAACCCTTTTTTTTCATAATTAAAGCATGTTTATCTCATGAGAAGAATAATCATTCAAAGGCAGGTTTAAGTGTCCCTAGAGCACAAGTGTTTTTGCTTCTTGCATCAGCTTGCTTGCTTTGTGTTTGGGGAAGAGACTACACCTCCCTTCCAGGCATGGCTGTTTCAATAAGACCATCAATGTGATTTATCTTTGGCCTCATAACTCCAGTCATTCTATTGCTTCACAGTGAAATATCACTCCTAGAAACTCTTCTAGCCACAGTCTTCAGGTCTGTGGAATTTTAAGAGCTGATGAAGGATGGTATTATTTGGCTGCCACACCGCCTGTTTGCCAGATGTGTCTCCTTGTTAAAGTTCCCTTGGTACCTTTCTGGTCAAGGAAGTCTGCTAATCCTCTTAGCTTGGTCAAATTCTAGTTCATGGAGCTCCAGTCTGTCTATAGCAACTCCCTTTCCTCACTTTAATAAGAATACCTCAGGAGTTTGTTAGTTTCCTTTTCTGTTCCTCATGTAGTCACACAGTGTACTTGCTTGCTGTGGTATTTTGTAACTCATAAAAAAAAATACCATTTATTAATAATGTAAGGGGGAAATACTAGTTTAAGTGAATTCAAATTCAAGATTTTAATGTCTTGAAACTATCAGTTTGCAAAAAATTTAGGGATTGAAAGCACTATGTAAACATGGGGTCATTATCATGTTTATTTCAGAAAGGAGAGAAGTTGGAATTGCTTCACTAGTCCCATTCACGTGAATAGTAACAGAGATACAGAGCAATTTAAAACATATGGAAGACAATGACCCAGATGAGTTCAGTTGGTTAGAGTATGGTAGTAATAACATCAAGGCTGCAGGTTCTGTAAGGGCCATTCACTTCAGAGTTGTAGTCGATGATCCTGGTGAGTCCATTTCAATTCAGAATATTCTGTGATAATTGAATAGTAAATATACTCAAAAGAATGACCCCATATTATTCTGCAAAGAGGATGCATAGATAATACAATTAGATGTAGTAATAGTAACCTGAAGTGTAGTAAATATTAAGAAAGCATAAACATATATAGACAGTGAAACATATTGAAAAATTTCTTCTGAAAATTAGTAGTCTTCTTTTCCACATTAAACAAAATAAATTTCCCTCTTCCCAGGAATATTGTCAGAAACCAAATAATTCTGGCTCCATTTCAACTTAGCTTTTTGTCTTTCATGCAATGCTTTTGGTTCAGTTCCCATGTATTTTTTCTGCTATTTTTCTTCCTCTTCTTTCTTTTTCTAGGGAATGTAAAGGGTAATTTCACAAAAACTAACATAATTTTGATAATTCTATAATCATGAGTGGCTACTGTTGTATATAAAGAGATGTTTAGCAATTCCACCATTGCATTTTTTGATTCTTACGTTAAATATAGTTATAATTGCTAAAGTTAATCCGTGTATTTCTTTAACATCTGTGTAAATTGTATGATGAGTTTTATTATCAAGGAAACAGTTCAGGGGTGGGTACGGGTGGATTTTTTTGTTTTTTTGGTTTTTTTTTGGGGGGGGGAAGTCTTGAGAAGGATTACTTGCTTTTTATTGGTTACTTCTTTAACTAATTGCTCTACATTTACAGTATAAAGTTCAGAATGTCATGACTTATTTAGATCCAATTTTCAAACAGAATGATTTCTAGTAGTTCTGGAGAAAATACTGATCTCATTGAAGTTCAATTCCAGCTCATGTACTCTCACTTCTAGTTTAAAAATTAAGTCCTTTCAGAATAGAAGACTTACATCTTGTGGCTCCTTTATTCAAAACAGGAAAGATCAGGGCACGGAACTGAGGTAAAAGCCTGTTCGCTGTTTCTCTTAACATAAGCCTTGCATATTCTTGAACGGGTGTTCTGCAAATAGCAGTAATTAAGGCACACTGAAACTGAAGTGGTTGAATACAACACATAAGTAATAAGAAAGTACAGCTGGAAGACAGCTTTGGCCACTCAAGAGTGCAAGAAGACCAAGAACTGCAACAATTTCCTGTGAAAATATCTGAACCCAGTGAGATAAACTGCTGCTTACTGTTAGCACCAGGGTGTCTTCATGTTTTTCTCAAAGCTTCATCTGAGATAAGTTGAGGCCATAAAATCATGTTGAAAACAACATCACCACATTTGTGTCCAAACATTTTAACAAAATCACAGAATACATAGAGCTGGAAGGGACTTACAAATTTAGCCAAGTCCAACTTTTATTCCTGCACAGGACCATCCCCAAGAGTCACATCATGTGCCTCAGAGAGTTGTCCAAATGCTTCCTGAACTCCCTTTACTTTATCTCACTGTTAAAAATAAAAGAATGCAGTTTGCCCTTCTGAGTATCCTTTAAAATTTGCCTCAGTCTTTCACACAGGGAATAAGGAACAAATATAAAAACGCAAAGGATTGAAAACTCACACACTTCAGACTCAGCAATCTTTGCAGGAGACTAACAGTAAAGGATTTGCTATTTAATTCCACTCCTTCTATATTAAAGGGTCTAATTTTGCCAGTCTTATGCATACGTTCTTTTTACACATGCAGACTCACTGATTTAATTATGAATAGAGGGAATCAGTAAAGAACTACCACAAGTCCACTTTTATACAGAAAAGCTAAAATATCCAAATAGAAATATCTTTCTATTAAAAGAAAAAAATGGCTAGTTTTAAAAATACAAAATTTTTAAACAATATTGCTAGTGATGTTATGCAAGCTTCTAGCAAAATATTTAGAGTTTTTAGAAAATACGTAATGCTTAAAATATGAAATCAACAAATGAAGAAATATAGGCTATTACTTTATTAATAAGAACTTTTAAATTAAATACCAGTTCTTTCACCAAACACTTGAGTCTTTCCTTTCACTTGATTATGCTTCCCATAATTTATTGAATATTTGCATATATACAAATTAATATGCAACACATTTTCAGTTATAAATGCAAAGCATTGTCCTTACATAGCCTGATAACACCCACACCAATCTGTACCCTACATTTCAGAAAGTGAGCAGGCTAATATATGCAGTAAAAACTGACCTGAGAGGTTCTAATTTACAGCAGTAAGTTCTCCAGGTAATATGCAGTGGGATACCCAGATCAAATAAGCAGTACTGTGAGTCAGCCTGAACTTTCAGCATTATAGCAGAGCATTGTTCTGATACTTGAAGTGTCTTGCAGAAAATGGACTTAATAGCTGAGAAGCTAAGCTATATTTATGCAGAACGTTTGGTGTGGAACACAAACTTCTTAATAACAGTAGATACACCAGAAGTACAGTCTAAGAGACTAATTTGATAGTTTAATATTGTGGAAAATGCATTACACACAGTGAAGTGGGTGTGATGGGAAAGGGAAGAGGCATAGAAAACTTTCTGCTCTGAAGTTGAAGGCAATGAGGCATAAAGATTTTCCTGTCACAGAGTAGAACTTTTTTTTTGCTTTCAGGCAGCAGATTTTTCAATATACGTCACAGTATTTTGTATATAAACTTTGATTTGTTAAAAGTGTCAGTGGTTTGAAGTGGAGATGATCCTCTCTTATCTTAACTGAGCAGGTTAGTTCCTGAGGATGCCTTAGAGGTGTCACTACAGTTCTCTTACTCCTTGGTGTAATGCCTTTTAAGTATAATTTCAAGTGGTCTGATTTGTAGTACAGACCATTTATTAAAAAAATAAAGATAAAGATACACAGTCTTTAAGCTCATTTAAAGGGAAGGGATTTTTTGTATACTATTCTCTGCTGCCTCTGTTTTGTTAAGGGGACTGATGTGCCTACAGTTTACACTGAAAGCAAGTAAGTTTTGCAAACTCACAGAAGGACCTATTAGCTTTTCAGTAAAGTAGATTAACATTAAAATTAAATAATTCTAAGTAAAATCCTGAATTATTTGAAATAAATAGTAACTTCCATTGATATTATCTGAGTCAGCTTGTCAAGGTTCTCTAGGGCAAACTTCCTGGCCAAGGTTTCACTTTGGGTATGCTCTCTCACTGTACTCCTTCTTTCTGTTAAATGACCCTAGATGCACAAATTCTTCATACCGGAAGATGAGACATAGATACAGTGTGGACTAACTGGGTTTAAAATCTCATGTTCCTTAGTCTCATTGAAGTATACCAGTATTTTATTTCTATATGGAACAGAACATCTAGAAGCAATGGTGACTGTACATCTCTAGCAAGTAAATTGATGCTTTGTTTTTTAAACGTTTCAAAAATTTGGCTGAAGTTCTCTCAGGGTAGGCTCATACAGTCTTACTACCATAATAACCCTGGGATTATTTTCAAAAATCCTGATATGTAAACTTTCCTTCCTCTAGAAGAATTTTATCTATTACTTTCTCTCCCTCTTTCATTTCCCCCGTACAAACAGCTAGCATGACAGAGGAGGTGGATTTGCTTTGATGATTAATTTATATTATATTGTATTTGAATAATAGATTAATAGATTTTTTTCTGGAAATAAAACAGGATATTTCACCACATTCCCTAACTAGTCTAATTTAAACTCTGGACAGCTTGGATTGTATAGCCTTTGGCTCAGTTTAATTTCAGAAAGGCCCTGTAATAGTCACTGAAAAATGTAAGTGCCAGGTCTGACTTATGATCTATACCTGTGATATAGTCTTCTAAATCCTCTGTCAGTTCTAAAACAGATGGCTCACTCTTTTCACTCTTACTCCTTCCAACATTCATGCAGAACATTCATTTACTTGAATGATGAGCCCTCCGTAGTTCTTCTTAAGGCTTAATTCTCCCCGCCTGTAGATTTTTAAGTTTAATGAAGAAATGGATCATAGTCAAGATAGGTCCACTTAGGAAGCTCCTAACTTTCTTCATCTGATGCAATAAGGTGAAAACCTGTGACTCAGTGAGGGCAATTTTAGAGGGAGGAAATAAATATTCTAAGCAGAGAAAACAATATGAAATTAACAGGCAAATGGTTCTTGCAATGGTTCAGTTGCTTTCTATATCTCTTACCTTCTTTCAACATTCTTCAAGTTTAATATTTATTCATGCTTTACCAGTAACCTATTTTTCTATTTATCCAAATAAAAATCCTTGTTGAATATCAACATTTTGGTAAACAAGAGTTTTTGATAAATATATCCATTTGTCATATAAAATGCTTGCAGTAAGAATAATAAAGGTTCTCTATGCTGTTTCTAGATTCACCCTTGAAAAACTAGTAGCTTTATAAATTTTAAATTCACTTCTTGGACTTACTTGTATTAATGGTATATATAATAAAAATTACATGCAGATTTGCTGCTGATTGCTCTTAAAAATTGATTGCTGGTTTACAGAAATTATTTTCTTAAAATGTATGTTCAGGTGCATTTTATTTGCAGGCATTAGCCAGTGATTACAGAAAAAAGATGAGACATAAATGAGAGCAAAGATAGCATCTACTCCTCAGCAAACAGCAAAAAAAAAAAAAAGGTTATGGAAAAACATGATAAATTATCTTCATTCTGACTTTCAGACCTTTGAGAATAAAAGGTTTCATTTCCTGAAACACAGAGCTTTTCAACTGTGTTTACATGAACTCTGTTGACTACAAGTGATAATCTAGGTTATTTGCTTCATGTTTTTTAATGTCAGTGTTATATCATACACAAATGTGGCAATCTAATATTAATGGAAAGGGATGTTAGACCACTCACAATGGAACTCTTAGAAATACACTAAGAGAATGGAGCTAGTTAGATTTGGAAAAAGAATATGGACTATTTCCACAGAATATTAGTTCACATTTTAAATTGTTCCTTTTTATCCATACTTGAAGCTTCACTTCTATTCATTGGTTACAAACATTTGAAAGGAGAAATACAGAGAGATTGTCTGAGCAGCCAGGGATCAGGTTATGAAAGCTAAAACCATGATAGAATTACATCTGTTCAGGGATGCCAGTGGCAAGAAGAAAAACTTCTATAGGTACATTTGTGCTAAAAAGTAGACTAGGGAAAAATGTGAACTTTCTTTGAAAGAAAATGGGAAATTCTGTACAATGAGAGTAGTGTGGCACTGAAATAGTTTGTACAGAGAATTTGTGGAAGTTCAGTCTCTGGAAGTGTTCAAGGTTGGGTTAGGTGGCACTCTGAGCAACATGACCTAATGCATGATATGCCTGTCCAGACAGGGGGGTTGGAACTTGATGATCTTTCATGTCCCTTCCAACCCAAATCATTCTACAATTCTATGAAGTCTTGCAACAAGAGTTTACAAAAAGCAAGTTTCCAGAAAATAAGTATGTATTACACTGTCTCCACTAGGACTTGGCCTGAGAGCATGATGACCATTCAGTATTCACAAAAAACCTTTGAAACACTGGGACTTCCAATACTGACATCAAATAATCTTGGGAAATCTTTCAGTCAAGAAACAGAAAATATATTGAACCAGCAGCAAATATCTTTACATTTACTTCTATGCATTCTGTCCTATAGAACTGAAAATAGAAAAGGAATTTTCTTGCACACATTCAATTAGTATTGTTAGGAAACTGTGATCTACTTGCAGATATCATGTTACCCTAAAAATGGGTTACAAATGTCAATGGAATTAGTTATTATAAATGACTCACCTCTGCAATTAGCAAAACCAATACCCAATTCAAGAGGACATGTTTTTCCAAATGCATGAATTGTTCACAGGCACAACTCCTTAAGTCTATGCTTCCTCTAATCAGGAGTCATTATAGGTAGGTCAAAAATGGTAAATTATATTGGCAGAATTATAGGTTTAATAATAAGTATGATAGTATTATGGGTGATTTTTATCTTAATTGGTTTTGAAAATTATTTAGGTGGTAACAAAAGATGGCAAAAAGCTTTTAATTTAAATCAGAAAATTAAAAATCCCATAAGACTTGTGGCAGATAATATTAACCAATGTTTAAAAGATTAAATTTTAGTTTCAGAACCTGAATAATTTCGTAATATGTGTGTGAATCATTATCTTCTCCTAATAGCAAGCCTAATGAACCCTGTCAATGATTATCTGATGCTCATCCTCATTATTAAATTCCCTATTTAAATTTTATTCTCTTTTTGTAAGTTTGGTGTAAAATTTAATTTTATAGCTATTGTTATTTAGGAAAAAAAAATGACAGCTCACCCAACATATGATTTCACCATTCAAAGTTTAGTCTGTGACATAAAGAGATGTTATTTTCACATCCAATCTTACAAACCATTAAAACACTTACCACTGTTTCCTAAATTTGATATTTTGGGGGAAGATTTTTCAAAATATCAGTGAAGGAGTGTTTTCCTGTATTTTGAGAGCTATTACATTTGTAATAGTCTTTGCATTATTCAATTTAGAAATGCAGCTTGTTGTCTTCTTTATGTATCTTCACTAATGTGCATTACCTAAATGTGATGGTTGCTACTGTTTTTTGAACTCTGAGATCATTATTGACAGTATATATTCAGTTGTCATGTTTGTGACAGTAGTAGATGAGTTCCAGCTCTGACCATAGAGTTTCACAAAGGTAACACTGAGTAGTGAATAATCAAACCTAAGTACAAGGAGCCTTTTGAAAAAATGTGCAAAATAGTACACACTATTTATCTCATAATTTACAGAATGTCCCCTAGCACAATTATACTGACTGATTTCCTGGATAGAAAATGCTCTCCTGCAGTCATGCACACTGTTGTCCATTTCAGATCTGAAGCTGTATACATATTGCCTGACTTAGAATATAGATGAAGTTTAGATATGTGTAAGCAATAGAAAATAATTAGACTTCTACATTTTTTGCATCATATGAACAGGTCAGTAGCTACCTACTTGGAGAGCAGTTAAGAAAGGCATGCTTGGAGGGAGCCACTTTTACAGAACTAGAGAATTAAAATGAACTGGTGCAAATATTTCTCTCTCAAAGACTTTTCAGGATGTGACCATGTGGACAACCAAGGTGACTGGGCTAATATAAATTGTAGCAATGGCTTTTTTTGAAAGTTCTGCAAGAAGAAACAATGTCCAGTTTTTGTGTGTCTGAAACTAACTTATCCTTATGAAAGCACAAGGTATTTTCTAGCCTCTTTAGAGTGTGAAGAAACTTGAATTCATGACTTGCACATCAAGAAGATTCCTCTAGTTATTTTGCTATGGAGATTCTTGAGGCTTTGGTGTAGCCAACAAGGTGAGAACCAATGGAGTTCAAAGGCAGCAAAAGAGGAAGCCGAAACACAGTTACAAATCTCTTGTCTGAGTACCTCTCCACACTCCACACCTTCCAACCCCCCAGTTGTTTATCATCTATTTCATATTGTACTGTGATGATATATGTCTTGAAAATACAGGCATACTAAAGTTATATTAGCACCGGGTTTATAAACACAAATCAGAAAAGGCTCATTATTGGTCATTGAAAGCATGCAACCTGATGTGCAGGGTAGAAATGGCTTTAGGGTATAATAGAGACTAAAAAGAAAATGTATTAAGCATATATAAGTTGGCAAGAAGTATAAAAGACAGCTACACCCCATATAAGAATCATAACAAAAGGAAAACAGACAGAGACAAATTACTCTGCCTTTTCTCTCCTGGTTAAGGATGTCACCCCTAATTAATGCCATTATTTATCTGTTGGGTCCATCCTTATATCATACATAACTCTACTTTTTGATTTGTCATTTGCCGCACTTTGCTAATGCAAACTCAGCTTCCATAGGTAAAGGATTAACTTTTACTATGTCATTTGGTTATGCAAGCTGGAATTTTAAAAAGTGTGTCCGTGTGTTTCAAGCCTCAGCCATCCCACATCACAATGTGACTGATAACGTGTCAATGAGTCCGAGGAAATGACACTGTAACAGATAACTGCTGCATAAAGACAGGCAATCCTGAGAAAAGGAAGACTCTTTTTTCTAAATTATCTCTTCAGCCTTCCATAGGTAGCATCCTGGAGTCCCATGAGGTTAACATGAGAGGTAACTAACTCAGAGAAATAAGTCCAGTATCAGTGAGCTCATATTTCTATTAATGGACAATCATAAAAATATTGACAAATCTAAAAATAAAAAAGCCTGAAACCACTGAAGTTGGCTACATGAAAGTCTACACTACTCAGTGGACCTCCCAGTGGACTATCCTACAAAACAGTGCAGGGGGAAAAAAACCCAAACAAAACCAAGCCAAGAAAAACCTACAAAAACCCCAAACCAAAACCCTCACCAGATATAAAGTCATTATTCACTTTCCTTCAGTGAGTGATCTTTCTTCAAGACATAATTGCTATGCCTCGAATTTATTTGGTTGTTTATTGTTTTTCAAAGCACCTTCAGAAATTATTAAATGTCTTTGATTTTGTATTCAGTGGTAGAGTTGTTTCTAAGTTTTTTAAAGCTATTAAAAATCACATTATCTATTTCTAACTGCATCATTTCTAACCAAATTTAAAAATCTACTAACATATCTCTCAACAAAACACTCTTTATTCTAAAGACACACTTTATATACTTTATTCATGGAAAATATAAAAGAAGTACCTTTTATTCTTTTTTTGGAAAAAAAAAAAAGAAAGCAAATCGAAATGAAAAAGAAATAAAGAAGTAAAAAACATATGTAAATAATAAAGATTGTATATTTAGGTATGGTTTCTAAGTTTTGAGTTTAGAGTAGATCTGAGACATCTCAAAATGGCTGAACTGTTATGAATTCACTCTGTGTATTTGTTTTCAAGACTCTGAAGCCTTTCAGTGAAATGTATGACAAGTTTTTTATGTCTAAGGAAATTCAAAACCCTTCTGAGATTCCCTGAGCAGCCCAAAGATCCCATCAAAAGATATTGGTGTAGCATGTGGAGGAGTCTGAAAAATTATGCTTTAAAATTTTTGTCATAGAGGTGCTTTTTTCCTTTGCGGGGGGTGGGGGAGGAGTGAAGGGGGATATGGGGCAGGGGTAGGGGGGGAGTCCAGGAGGGTTGTTTATTTATTTTTGAGAAGTCTTCTTGTGTGTTTTTTTGGGTTTTTTTTCTTTGCCTCTAAAGATTGCAGTTTCCCTCTTCCTCTGTCTTTCATTATCAAATAAGGTTTGGGCTTGTCTGCTTTTGGGGCCAGGTAGTTTCTGCAATGATTCCAGTCCATGCTGCTGTATGATACTGTTTAAAAGGTGGTTTATGCTATTCTGCATTCTTCTTGAGAAGTATCTGAGTCTCTGTCATGCATTCAGAATAACAGAGTGTGGTAAAAGGAAAAAAAAATCTCTAAACTAGGTCTACTTTTATTTGCACACCCAGATGGAAATGGAAAAATATGTCAATAAAGAAGAAAATATGTCTCCTGTAAATACCTCTGGTTGATTGACTATCTTTCTGTATAGTGTCTGCCGTTAAACTCCTTGATCTGCTTATGCTATTGTGCAGATTCTGTTACTGCTTCATTTTCCGCTTCTTTGGACAATGCCTTCTCAGAGAAGTGTAAGGAGCTGTTTTCAAGCAGCACCACGGACAGAGCCCACCATTTACCTTTGTATTTGCCATCACCCATTCAACACGGCTGGGTCTCTCACACTGCAGTATTTGTCTCACTAGAAGATGCAGATCCACTGCTCTACACAGACAGCAGTGCTCAAATAATCTGCAGAAGGCAGAAGGCAATGTTTTAATTGACATTTCTGTGTGAATTCTACCAAAGCGTTTAAAACCAGACACACTCAGGCAGCAGAGAGCACAGGCAGGCTAAGGCAGTAACATGGCAGCTGGAGTTTTGTTTCCTTAGGAAACTTTGAAACTTAATTTTTAAAAACACAAATGGCTACTGCTGCAATGAAATAAAAAATAAAGAAAGAAAATTCCTCAGTTTTTCTGGTAATAGAATAAATTGAATAGCAGGATACTCGAGGAGTTTTATCAGCTTCATGTAGATTCCTGCTCTTAAAAAGGCAGAGGGAATTAAAACTGAATCACTCACTGCCCAGGCAAACTGAGTCTGGACATAGTTTCTTTATAGTAGCTAATATGGGGCTATGTTTTGGATTTGTGCTGGAAATAGTATTGATAATTCAGGGGATATTTCTCATTATTGCTGAGCAGTGTTTACATAGAGTCAAGGCCTTTTCCACTCCTCACATCATTCCACCAGTGAGCAGCCTGGATATACACAAGAAACTGAGAGAGGACACAGCCAGGACCACTGAGCCCCATCTGACCAAAGGGATATTTCAGACAATACAAGGTGATGCTTAGCAATAAAACTACAGGGAAAATTGTGGGGGAGTCTACTGCTTGGGGACTGTCTGGATATGAATCCATTGGTGGTGAGACATTGTTCATATGTATCACTTGTTTTTCTTGGGTTGTATTTCTCTCACTCTTCTATTTTTATTTTCATTGCAATTTGTTATTGTTGTTGATGATGATTATTATATTGTATTTCAATTATTAGAACCATGACTTTTCTCACTTTTACCATTCCAATTCCCTTCCCCCATTCCAGCTGGGGCAGGGAGTGAGCAAGCAGCTATATGGTGATTGGTTGCCAGCAGGTTCAAAGATTCATGGATCAATACACAATGGGACTTCTCAGTTGTATCTGAGTTAGGTAGAACTTGAGCATGGATATCCCAATTTACTCTTGGATCTCTAAATATCTATTTTGAATTACCCTATGACCATACTCTTAATCTTAAAAAAAAACCCACTCTTTTCTAAAGATATAATAAAAAAACCCCAAAACAACACAAATTAGAAAATAATGTGGAAAAAACATAAGAAAACCCCACCAACATTTTGTATTAAACACAAATATCTTTGTCCATACCATTTGATTGCTACACTCTCCACGATTATGGTTGTTTGTGTACAGAGATGCACATAGCTCTGCACATTTAGATAATTCCCACATGATAGTTGTGCACATTGCTCATGTCAGATGTACCTTTTTTTTTTTTTTAATGCATAACAAGTGCTCAAATAAGTTTTACCTGAAGACTACCTAGATAGTCAATCATTTGAAGGAAATAGAGAATAAATAAAAGAAAAATAATGAAATAAGTCTTCCACTTCTCCCTGCTTGCTGTCTCTTGTCTGTCAGGATTGTTCTCATGCCAGTAATTCCATGATGCAATAATCTTACAGATCTCTTTTAGTCTATCTTTACTGCTTTCTCTCCCTC
>VXBX01008449.1:852785-889931 GCA_013400415.1 Scytalopus superciliaris | reverse complement strand
TTGTACTTATTGTGATCTTTTTATTAAATTGTAGTTCTGACTTACAATCTTTTGTGAGTTGAGTTCATTTCTCCTGCTGGTTTACGTTTAAACTAGCACATGTATCCCTTAATTTTCCAGGAAACTCCTCTTTCCATTTAACACCAGTCTGAACTGCCATCCCAATTTCCTCCTTGCCCAGGAATTGAACAGCCAGATGCAAATAAAAAATAACTTGCCTGCAATCAACTCATATCTATTTGAAGGACAATAGAACAGATAAGTAATACCTAAATCTGTTCACCATATTTCTTCTCATATTTTGTCTTTTCACAAATCAGATTTTCCATGCATTGCCATGACTGCATAAATCTTGTTATGCACACATGTGCATATTTGGAATGTCATTCTTCTATTTTTTTCCCTTTAATTTCCACCACATGAATTTGAGAAGACATAAAAAAATAGTGGAACATCACTCAAGGCGTATCCTATTCTCACAGGTAAATTTCAAGTTATATACAAATGAAATGTTTTTGTTTTTAAGGTGCTGTAAAAAGTTGTTAGCCTAATTTGTTCAGCAGTAGTAAAGCCATTGACAGTTTCTTTAAGGATGTCCCTGGAAAGAGGTGAAAACTCCACTTGGCATTTTTTCATATATTGAAGACAAAGCAAGTGCAAAATATCTTTCATTTCATCATCTCTCCCACATTACTAAAATTACATGCCTACTTACACCTTCTCCATGCCACTGATGAATCATGGTGGACTCCTTTAAAGAGTAACCACTGTTAGCAGTGGAAAACCCAGTTATCATGAAACAAATATTATTGTCTAATAATTTATAATAAAATTTTTAATTTAAATTTAATTTTTTAAATTTAGAAGTAAAAGTAAAATAATAAATCTCTTAAAATATTAAAAAATGTCTTCACTTTTGAAATTCATTATTCCAAGAATAATTGCCGTTAATTAACATCAATTCTGATTAATTTTATTTAGTAAATAAAAGTTCAATTGATGTCTTCATGTAGCACTTTTGCTAAAAGATTATGCTTTCTATATCTTTCATAGCAGAACTTCATACTGTGGTTCCCAACACAGTGTCCAAAAGACCTTACATGCTGCTGTTGACCAGCCTCACATTTGATCTCTGTTTTCGTTATTAGGGAAGATGGTTGTTCCTTATAAATGCAGAGCATGAGAAATGGTAATGATATTTTTCTATGTGTGTCTACAAGTGAGTATTTGATTTAAGCAAAATCAGAAGGAAATAACTGCAGGGAATTGCAGTGAATAACCCATGTGTTTTTATGCATCCCTAAAAGCCTAAATGATAGAAGACTATATCAGAGAAAATATAAACTTACCAAGCTTCACCGGAGTTAGGCCAGGTACACAAGCTGTACTTACTACATTTTGTAAACTTTTCTTATCTGAGTCAAATGACATTCTCAGGGATAACAAAATGAGCTCCTGAGTCTGTCTGAGCTGGAGGAGAAGTCAGGAGAGAAGCAGAGTTGGAACACTTACATCTAAACCAGAGAGTTCAGTGTACTTGCTTTTCCCTTCTGTAAAATAAAGATTCATACCCATCTGATGGTTTCTTCAAACAACCGCTACTGTGGCACTGAAGTTTTCAATGCCTCTTGAACTGGAGATGACAGCCCTCCTGCCTCCAGTCAGCTGTCAGAGGGGTTGGCCATCCCTTGATATGCTGGGATAGATGAGACCAGATGGAAAATAGATCAGATGGACAGTTCCTTGGACATCAGGGAAGTAATAGAAGCTACTTTTATTATGTTTACCAATATTTTAATGCGCGTCCAATAACTCCTTAACAAATTCTCTTTCTGCAATGATAAAACCTTTCTCCTTCAAATGATTCTTAGTTAAAAAATGGGAGACTAAAAATGCTCCTCTTGTGAATGACCTCGAGAATCCTAGAACAGTTTTCAAAATCAACTACTCATGTATTATGCTTAAATAAACAATAAGTTAACCCATATTTTTTGGTTTTCTGAAATCAGTTTAGAGACATCAGCTCCCTGAAAACTAAAGCCATAAACACTCAGATAAAATATTTTGTAGGCTCAGTACTGAAAGCTAGAACTCATCTTGTACACAATATGCATTTTGTGATCAGTTTCTGTAAACAGAAAGATTTGAAAAAAGTTAAAGTTGCTGGTGGATACCTTAATGTTTAGCTAGTGTTAAATAAGGTTTTGGAATTCCTTAATAAGCGAATATGGAAAATTGTCTCTTTCACAGATGCTGTCGCATTTTTTTTCCTGTTGACTCTTATCAGACCGAACAGTAGCAACATAAAAAAGTTCTAAAAGTATTTGCTGAAAAGATGTCCTCAGTACTTATTTAGAGATTACTTTTCTTGTAAAGTGGCTTTATTACCTTTTTGATTACACATTTGCAGTTTCCATAAATGTCAACAAATCAGGTAATACAAGCATGGATATTTATTCAATTTCTATTGCAATCCAATTTCTGAAGCCAAAATACTTTTCGAATACAAAAATTTGTCTTTTTTTTTTTTTTCCTAGCACAACAAATTAACCAACTAGGTCTTAAAGTCTTAATTTCTAGATTTAACTGTTGCAAAATATCCTGGGAATGGCTTTGGCAATTTAATAAAAAAATCTCTGTGTGCTGACATCCTTCTGAAAGGCACATAAAAATAAATCCTTACGAATGCATTCTTTGCCTTAATAGTTAGTTCATGCAAATTTAACTCTCCTTGATGACATATTTTAATTTCTGCTTCTGCCTCTGGACAAATGCTAAATGCAGTTTTAGTGACAGCATCTCCAGCACTGTGCAATCTGAGAATTAGCAGACCTCAGCATTTTTGTGAAGAATACAAGCATGCATTATTGAAGAGCTTAACCCTTTTCTTAACCTTACTTTTTTGAGAATCTTGACTTTTCTTTTAGTAAGTAGTGCAATCTTAGGAAATAATAAAAATAGCATTTTTTGTTTCTTGTCTATTGATTTTCAATGAGCAATGGATCAGATTTGTGGGAAAAACAAAGATGCCACAACAGAAAGGAATTCTTAGACTTTTTTTTCCTTCAAACCTTATGGTTTTTTTCCCTTTGAGACTTTTAGGTCCTAATACTTCTCTCAAATCTCTCAGATACACTGAGATTTTTAGGCTGCAAAAAGGTTGACCTCATCTCCTCTCTTCCTCCTAAATAAGTGTTATTATTTGTATGTTTACAGTTGAGCATGTCTTTGGTACTTGGTTGATCAGGCTGCTCTTCATCTTGTGAGTCCAGAGATAAAGGTGCTGGCTGAGTCTGGTATTTCCAGGCAAAGTTGTGTCTCTGCAATGTTTTGAGGATCGGATTCTTTCTCCTGTGTTAGATTTGTACAAAGAAAAATTCCATATTCCTAAACATTACTCATACCTTATGATCTGCAATGAATGAACTAGGTACACATTATTTTAGAATGTAAATTATTCTGCATGATAGTGCAAAACAATACACATGAACCTCCCCTACCTAATATAATAGACAAATAAATCACAGATTCAGATCCAAACTAAAGAATATTAAGAACATCATATGAATTTGAAACTACCCCTGGGAGAACTAGGATCCATAATCAAATGAATGGATTACACCCATGTGTCAAAGATTCATCCCATAAATGTACTAAAAGATTAGACTCCAAAAGAAAGCAGAATGGTCTACAGCAAGTTGTGACATGCAAGTGCAAAGGTAGAACTGCTGTAAGATTCTTCTGAAGGTTTCTGAGGCTTTCTGAAGGTTGTGTTACACAAACACACTATTGAATACAGATCATATTCAAGTACATATCATGTGTTATTTTCTCTCTGATCATTAGAATGCCTTAAATTAAGCTATTGAAGTATGATATGCTAATGTAGTTCAACTCTTTCATCAGTTTCATGAACTATTCCCACAGAGCATCTGTGACCAGGAATTCTTTCTAAAACTTGAGAGGAAGACCAAAGGATCACTTGCTGAGCAACATACCTTTTAAAGCTACTCTTTGCTGCTCATGTTGGTGCTATTTCAAACTACCTAAACTACCTCCAAACAAGTACAGCTGGATACTGGGTGTAATCTAGCCAATGGGCCATGTCTCTGAAGCAAGTCTTAATACCCTCAAACACTGTTTTCCTGGAATGCAGCTATATGGCAGGGTATCCTACTGCAGTGGCACATTAGCAAGCTGTGTAATATCATTTAGTTTTCATTACACATTGACATATATACTATATTCCATTAAACAATGAAATGTCATCAGTTTTTATAGCACTTGAGGACTTACTGAATTTTTAAAAAGTAATTTTTGTTTATTTCAGTGAAATGAAACAAATACTTAAGTACTCTTTTTTAATGCTTTGCTAAGTAAGGATGAAATTTCTATCCTTTTTTAGATGTTAGCAAAGTACATTTTTAAAGCTTAGCTTTGTGTTTCAAAACAGGTCAAACCTAACAAATATTGAACAGCCCTGTTCTGAATAGCAGTTTTTATTATACTTTCAGAAATTTGATTCTTCCTTACTTATGGAGTACACAGAAATATAATTCTCATCAAAGATTTTTATCCCAAGCAAGAAAGATTAAGTATCAACTGTTTACAAGGAACAACTGATGTCTTAAGGTTCTTAAGGTTTGTAGCATATAGATTTTTAATATAGCTGTATAGGTTCTAACATTTTAAAATAGAAGTTAACAGTTACTAAACCCCATTTTCTCACACTTTATATCAAATCCTCGAAATTCTTGAAATTTTGTTTAATGTTCTTCTCAAGGAAAAAGATTTTAGTGAGGACATCTTGTTTGGGCCATATACTTAGAATAACATTATAAGTTATTGTAGTCAAAGCAGAAGGACCAGAAACCTTGGAGAAGCTCCAAAGAAGGCATGTGATGTGAAGATGATGACGGCGAAGTAAGGGGTCTTGAGACATCTGACTCAGCCAAGGGGCAGACCTAAGGAAGGTTCTGGGGGTGGGCAATTCTTGGGTTGGAAGTATCCATTAGATATGATAATTAATTAGTGTTATAATTTTTTGACAGCCTTATACTGCATTGTGTACTTATGTATTCAGTGTGCCTTAAAGTGCTTTAATTAAAGACCTGCTCTCTATTTTATCAATACTAATATTGTCTGGAGAGTTATTTACTTCCATTTTAGGCATCACAACTTCTACCAAAAAGCTTTAATGGAAATTCTTTGGCAAATACTTTTACTTTATCAATTCCAGACTTCAGCAAAAAAAAAAGTTGCTTACACTTTTGATATTTTTGTTCTCCAGCTCCTTAAGACTTTTCTTTCTGGTATTTCATATTCAGTTAAGTCCTTGGTCTATTAAAATGGATGTATTAAAAAACCCCATGTATTTTAGGAACTTGAATTTCCCAACATCAGAAGAAAGATGGATGTCCGATGTAGAGATTTATATACTGCATATCGAGTAACAAATCACACTCTGTACTGTGTCACAACACCTTTAATTTACACATCAAAAAGTTTCCCCTGAGTCTGCTAATCTTTTTAGCTTACATATAGTAAATAAGGAGGGACAGGTATGGAAATAAATAATATTTTTTTTAGTGTAAAATGAGTATCTACAGTAGGATAGGTGCTTCCTGGGGAGAATTACCTTGCACTGAAATAACTACCTTCTAGACAGGTTAAGACAGGACAGAGGAATCATTGTAGAAAAGGTAAAGGAGTATGCTTATCACACAAAATGGGACTAATTGCACATTAAAAAGAAAGCATATCAAACACAAAGATATTTCAACTAAAATAACATAGCATAAGCTAAAACATTCTATTGAGCTGTGAAGAATGTTAATTGCGATGCTGTTAATTAACATCATTTTAGATGACATGCTATTTTTTCAGCAGGGTATGCATCAGTGTTACTGTCACCAAGACAAATCTCTGCAACCTGTTTTGGCCTTTTCCCTTCTTTTGCAGGAATGGTATCAGTACTCATAGTGGTAGACATTTGTGAAACCATGACAGTGGCAAGGCTGCTGCAACAGCACGCCCCCATCTGGCACTGCTCCTTCATGCATGAACAGATGACTTCTTCATCATATCTTTCAAATGCTCTTCATTACACTTTTTTTTTTCCCCCCCCCTGTGTGATATCAAGAGATAGGGAGTAAGACAGATAAATTATACTGGTACCATACAATGTAGTGCAAATTATCTATCCTCAGTGAATGGGAAACTTCCTGACTATACGGCAAGGAGTATACTGGACAAAAATTCATATGTCCTTTTTATATCATACCATTTAAGAATACGCGAACAGAAATTAGATGGGTAACCAAAAGCAGAGTATTCTTTAACTTTCCAGATGTTATAGTCTTCAGGCAACTAAATATGGAATTCAATTGACCAAGCACATGTTTTCTAGAGCTATTTTAGATCCCCATCATCATCCAAAAAATCCAGACTGGACAGGATTAGGTGACAAAAAGAGGTGAGAAGGGGATATATCTAGAATAAGTGCTAGAAATCTACAGGTGAGGTATTGAATCCTGCCCAGAGGAATCTCTTTTTCCAATGCTTTTCTAAAGAGCAGAGAATCATCTGAGAAAATGGGCAGGAAAAACATGCAGAAGCAAAATGTCTTCCTTTGGCCTGTGTGTCTTCTGCCTGCAATACATATGGCCACAATGAAATGGGAAAGGCAAATGTTACAGGTGAATTTTTTCAGAAGAGTTGGATAATTGTGTAGCTAATAATATCCTTTGCTGTTTTTCATGTAAAGTCGAGGGCAATCAACTGTTATGCTTTGGAGAATAAGACAACCACTAGAGAAGGAAAAGAGGGATTTGTCCACTTCACTGTCTTTCTCCATGAATGGTATTTCTTGCCTTGTGAAGTGCATCATATTGTTTTGTCTTTTTTTCTGAAGTAACCATATGGTTCAGTGATCTGTTTTCATACAGTAACTGCCATGTGTTTGTATCTCTTAATTTGAAAAGTATATTTGTAGGTTTAAGTTTATTAGTGATATTTCTTTCATTTTGAGAAATGTATGGATCAAAATAACCAAAGCCTGTATAAAAATAATATCATGCTAGCATTAGTTCATAGGGCACTGTACATTTTTCTTGAGACACTGTACCAAAAGAACCCTTACTCGTTCTTAACTTAACAGACTTTTCTCACTGTCAACTCATTTATATTTTTATGGTGAAAACAGATTATAAATGATAAATGTTTAATCAAGTATGGGTCTATTCAGAGCTAAAATTGTAATTCCACTACCAGAATGTTGATAATAACTTTGAAGTGCAACAACACTTTCTGCCCACACACAGTAATGACCTGTAAGGGATAAATGTGCCAAAAAGGAAATCCACGCACTGTTTTATTTACAACCTTGTTGTTAATGATGAGATAAAAAAAGGAGCAACAGAATGCACTTGTAAATCCTTCTATTTTTCAGACTCATTTCAAAAAGAAGGTGATTAGATACAGTTACTTTTGTCAAATGAAGAGTAGTTGTAAAGGTCGTGATTTTACAAATGAGTGGAATCTTATTTATTGCACTACTTGCAGGTTCCACAGTAATGGAGTGAAAGGAGTGTTTGCTTCAAAACTGAAATTCAGAGCTTATTTGGATCAAGTTATTTACTTCTTCCTGTAACCAGTGAGTGTAAAACAGCTGATGAACAAGGCTTTCAGAGACTTCAGCCAAGTTTTGTGTGAGTTATGGTTGGGGTCACAGACTCCCACACTTTTCTACTGTCACAACTAGGAATAAGTAGCTGAAACCAAAGATTAAAGACTGGGAACTTCGTCTGAGTGCTGCTGGAACTAGTATCTCACTGGCTTCTTTGTAATTATTTTTTTTCCTGGTTCTTCTTAGGACTGTGGGACTCACTTATGTTCTTAAAGGTAATACTTTGTCTAGGAGTAAGGCACAACAGATTTTTTAACAAGTTCATATCTGTGGATCCTTTTGAAGTCCAAGAAACTAAACACATGCAACAACAGCTTATGAACACTTTCATATCACCTTGAAAGGAAATACCTATTCCCCACTAGCTCCATGTGAATCAAGTCTAAGCCATGAGTCCCACTTGAGGCAGGAAGCAGAGCAGATATGTTGACTTAGGAGGCAGGATGATCTATGATAGCTGCATAATATAGACAATAATCACAAGTCTGTTCAGTACCTTTGATCCAGGGCACAGTCCCAATAGAATAACATCTGCAGTCATCATCCTGGGGATGTGCTGCAGCTTTTATCCTTAGTACTTCACTTAGAGCTACCATAGGTATTTCTGGATGTGCTGTAATCATATCTCTGCTGGTCCTACAGAGGTAAAAATAAGTGTGCATGCATTGCATCAAACAAAGATCCAAGCAGTTGTTTTCCTGCAGAAGTTGGTAGTAGCTCTCTGTCTGGAAAGAATGAAAAATATAGTATGGGAAACATTAAATATTCAGCAGTAATATGAAAGCTATACCCAAACTGCACTTCAGTATATTTCTAAAGGAACAAGGCAAAAATTCAACTATTTATGTATGTTGTTTCAGTGGAGTTCCTCTGTGTTTATGCAGAGAAAGGTAAGAAAATATTTGTTGCAAAGGCAAATAAAGGGCTTAGCAGAAAACGTGTTTCTTAATTTTTGTACCTCAGATATACCTCACAGACCTGCAAAAGTAAGACATGTGATTCTTAGCTATATAGAGTGTGTTTTCTTGTCTGCGTGTACATCTAGAACACACAACTTCACACACACACACACACACACACATATATATATATACAGTCAACGTATGAATTTATATACATGATGTAGATCACCAGTTTTGATTAGTTTGTGCTTATAAGATATTATTGAGTAAGTAGCCCCAGAAATAGTATTTAAAAATGGAATTTAAGGTGGTGTGCACTGTTTTTGGATAGAACATTTGACTAAATGGTCATGTTTAATTTATTGATAGCAGTTTTAGTTTATAAAAAATGCAGATTGTGGCACAATCTTTGCTCACATAATTTACTAGATTTAAAAAGACCTCTAAGATAATAAGATCTCTGAGATCATGACTGATTACATCCAGATTCTAGTAAAGCAAATGTCTTCATTGAATCAAAGCCCAAGATGTAAATAGAAACAAGTAAAGAAAGAAAAATCTTCAATGCACTATCTGTTCATTAAACTTTGACACATTTCAAAACCATAAAGCTACATGGTAAATCTAGAAAAGTCTATGAAATCCTGTACTTTGTTGTGAAAACAGCATATTTAATGAAATTTATTTAGGTTTAAAAAATTACATTATTTTTGATTAAATTAAAAGAACGGGATTTTTTTTTTTTTTCTTAGCTTTTTGTTTTTGAAAAGCAAACAGAACTTAACAGTTTCAAAGAGGAAAACAAACACAATGCACAATGGACACAGATAATTCAAATGGAAAGAAACCCAAATAAATCCAAAAACTAAAGCAGCCAAACAAAAAAATCCCAACCAGATGTGAAAACAGTTTTATCTGTTATAAAATTGGCATGTACAAATAATTCTGCAAAAAAAGCAAATATTAAAAGAGTGTATGGCATGCAGGAAAGCTATCTCAGAGTTGCTATATAATTTCTAGGAACAGATAATGCTTAAACATGGTGTTATAAAATGCAATGATAATGCTACAGACAAAATGCATTTAAAGTATAACACATTTCTACCACAAGTAAAAAAAAAATCATACATTTTGATATGCAGCATAAATCAATCATAGGTACTTTCCATTGTCCTGAAACTCTGTAAATGCCTGCATGTTTTATTTCCAGGCAGCAAGAGATACATTAACAATGAATTTTATTGTTCAACCTCCAACATCCAGTAGACCTTTTGGACTGCCATTTAGAGTGAAGCAGACACATTAAAGAAATTGCACTGTTCATTTCATCTGTTATGACCACATGGGACCTTAAAAGAAATGAACAGACATTTTCTTTACCTACAGGAGCACACACACTGCAGTTAAACCAAGGACTAAGTGGACAACATATCATCATTTACAAGCATATAGGAGTATACCATGTAGAATTTCAAAATATCCTGTTCAATGTCAAATGGAGAGCAATGCATATATATTTACATGATTAATTATATGGAAATTTGATTGAAAGTAGAAGGAGCAGGGTGTCTAAAGTCTAATAGAGGAGTCTTGGAAAAGTCTGAAAAGATAATAGTCTAAAATACACTCAGAGAACACCAACCAAAGACAGAGTTTTGCTAAACTTACAATTGCAATATGCTTCATTTAAACTTAACTGGACAAATGGAGAACACATCTGACGGTGAAAGCTTGCAGTACTACTTCCAATAGATCTACTTAAGCAGTTATACAGAACATAAAGGAAAGTAAAACAGGTTCTGACACAATGTTATTATTGTCAATGACTAGTAATATAAACTAAAATGTTTCTATCTGCATATAGAAGCTAAATAAACTCAAATTCTCAACTGCTTAGGTTCATTTTTGTAAGCAATAACTCATAATAGCCTGCTTTGCCACTCGTTGTGAACAATTATGTAAGGCATTATGAAAATAATAGGAAATACTTGAATTCATGTTCACTTTCTCAGTGACTACCAGCTCAAATCAAGTATAAAGATGGATGCTTGGGTCTAACCCCAGAATTTTCAAATTTGATTGTCTTGCATCACATACTGTCTTGTAAAGATCATCACATTATTTTATGTCACTGGAGAATAAGCAATAAAGCATCTAACTTCTAGAATTTTTGGTAGAAGTTCTACAAGCACATTTGTACACTCCCCTATTTGTATACCTTCTACTGAGAACAAATTCAAAGCCTTAGCAGTGAGATTACAGCAGAAGGCAATATCTGCTGTTTTGAAAAGAGAAAATTCAAATCTCATGTATTTTCTGTCTGCGAGATTTCTAATACACCTTTCAGTCCTGTATAAAAACAGCTTCACCATCAACCCATTCAGGCAAGCAATTTAATTTGGCTTAATAGGTACTTTCATTTTATGCATTGCAGCAGGCAGTCTCTTTGCTTCACATTAGCAAAATGCTATTTGTTATTCGAATGGAAAACCAATCTTAGTAGTATCCCAGTATTCACCAAAGCAATAGCTTTTTCTTTCTTTCAAACACTAACTGAGGTAGATCCAGGTTGATACATAAAATTGCAATAGCATTTTTGTCTTCTTTTTCAATGTCCTTTCTCCTACACTAAGTGTACATCACATATTAAGTTTTAAAATATGATGGTCTAATCAGGTTAAATTGAAAAATGTGATAAATCACTCATTTTAACCTTCTTCCAGTCTGGCCTCGTTTGAGTATTTATACATTTTTATTTGAACCAGGAAATGTACATGTATATTTAAACTCATTTGAAGTCATTATATTCAAAGGTGTTGAACATTGTCATGGCAATGTATGCAAAATAATGGTGTTTTTATCTTTTTGTTTTCTTGCTTTTAAATTGTTAAATAATGTCTCTGTATTTATGTAGTTAATCATTCAAAATAAGTTATGAAATACAAACTATCTGCACTAGTTGGAGCCTGCACAACTTGTCAAGCTGACTACTGAGTATTTGTTAAGTAAATGAAAGTGATAGCAAGTGTTTGATCTGGTGCAGAGAGTTTAGAACTCTGTAATCCAGAAATTTTTGTGCCCTCAGGCATCCTCAGAGAAGAAAAATTCTGCTTTCACCTTTATGCAAGCTGATATAGTCATATCTCTGTGTGACTCCTGAAAATAGATTTTTTCTCACATTTAAATGCAATAAAAAGTATTACAGAGAATTGGAGGTTTTGAATGTTCCATGTTTAATGTAATCATTTGCTTCTTTATTTTCATTTCTGAACGTCATCCGACAAAACTTGAAGTTTGTAGATGCTCAAATCAGTTGAATGTCCTAGATTTGTTACATGCAGTTTAGACACAGTTTTCATAGGTAACACATTCTGAGTATTTTGAGCAATATTCTTCACTGAGAGTCATATCATCAGGTTGCCATGAGATGAAAAGTTATTGAAGCACTGTTAAAGCTCACATTATGCAAATGAACAAGTATTTCTAAGATTTTCAGTGAAAAGAATTCAGATACAGACTTTTGGTGAAGTTTTGGGAGTTTTGCCTTGTTCCATATTTTCCTTCACTAGCCTTTTTCTCCTGCTGCCCGCACTGCTGGAATATGTCTCCCTCCTACTCCTGCTGCAATAGAAAAAAAGCTAATGCCATGGTTTAAGAGTTGAAGATGGGAGAAGTGGAGATTTTCTCTCTGCTTTCAGCCCGAGTTTTGTGCCTGAAATAATCATTTGTACCATGACTAGAGTGGCAGACAATATTCAGGCTTGCCAAGAAGACCCTGTGCTTGTGAAAGATTGTAACCCACCAGGATATGGCCGTGTTCTGTGCTCTGGGAGACCTAGCCTGCCTCAGTTCATGTATACAGGTTTTATCTGTTCCTCTTGACTGGAATACTTGCTGCTGAATGGATAGCAAAAGAAAAAATCATTGCTTCAGTTTGAAAAGAAAGTAAAAAAGACCATTTTTGAAGGTTGGAAGTTCTGGAGAAGTTTGTACTTTGAATCCTAGCAGTGGGCATAATCTGTAATCTGCTATCCCTCCATGACCAGGCCTATGAAAGCCAGATGTCTAAGTATATAAGAAAAAATTTGCAGATATTGAGACTTATGCTTTTGACTGCTGAAATCTACCTTCTTGTAATAGTTTTCTGGTGCCCAGCTGCAACATTCTTGCCCTGGAGCAGTGGACTTGCAGGCCCAACCAGGTGTTTTACATTAAAACACATATATGAGTTCTTTGATACCTCAAGATAGTACCAAGAGAATAAGCCACGGACTTGTTCCCAAGAGATACCTTTATTAATTTAGGGGAGAAAATAAGGGAACTTGGCAAACGTTCAAAAAGGGCACTGCACAAGCTAGACAAAATGTTCCGTCACAATATCAACCCAACACATAAATCCACAACACTTAAATCCAGATCCAATCAATCCACAACACAGTCAAAATCCAATCCCTCCAGCTCCAAGCCACACAAAGCATCAAGAAAGGAGCAAAGAAAGAGAAGCAGGGGGAGCAAGAAGCAAGAACAAGAAAGAGGGAGAGACAGATCATACAGCTACCTCTGTAACCTTGTCAAAGACCAGGTCTCACACATTCAGACGACAGGGCCACAACGTGTGGCACCTCCATGCCTTTGGTTTTACCTGCTCTGGTCGCTATGGCCAAACCCCCCAGGCAAGGCCTCTGACCCACTGGCCACTCTGGCATTGCAGGCCAGCGTGAGGGGCCATGTTCTCACTTTCCCTGCCAATCCAAGCTGGGCCAGGGGCTCCAGGAGGTGTGGGCTTCCCTGTGTGGGCTCCAGGGGCTGCCATAGTGGATACGATGCCACCCCAACTCCTTGAGATTTGACCCATCTCTTCCCCCCTCCACACACATACATGCATCCCCCACAAGGCAGTTTGGACCCAATACTAACTGATCTGATGTCTAACACCACCCCAAATTAGACATGAGTAGAGATAGACTCTAACCCTCTCATGATATATCTTCCAATCTCCAGGGCTGTTAAGCCAGAGCTTGTGAAAAAGTCTTTAAAAGATTCAGTTCCCACANTCTGTATTTATGTAGTTAATCATTCAAAATAAGTTATGAAATACAAACTATCTGCACTAGTTGGAGCCTGCACAACTTGTCAAGCTGACTACTGAGTATTTGTTAAGTAAATGAAAGTGATAGCAAGTGTTTGATCTGGTGCAGAGAGTTTAGAACTCTGTAATCCAGAAATTTTTGTGCCCTCAGGCATCCTCAGAGAAGAAAAATTCTGCTTTCACCTTTATGCAAGCTGATATAGTCATATCTCTGTGTGACTCCTGAAAATAGATTTTTTCTCACATTTAAATGCAATAAAAAGTATTACAGAGAATTGGAGGTTTTGAATGTTCCATGTTTAATGTAATCATTTGCTTCTTTATTTTCATTTCTGAACGTCATCCGACAAAACTTGAAGTTTGTAGATGCTCAAATCAGTTGAATGTCCTAGATTTGTTACATGCAGTTTAGACACAGTTTTCATAGGTAACACATTCTGAGTATTTTGAGCAATATTCTTCACTGAGAGTCATATCATCAGGTTGCCATGAGATGAAAAGTTATTGAAGCACTGTTAAAGCTCACATTATGCAAATGAACAAGTATTTCTAAGATTTTCAGTGAAAAGAATTCAGATACAGACTTTTGGTGAAGTTTTGGGAGTTTTGCCTTGTTCCATATTTTCCTTCACTAGCCTTTTTCTCCTGCTGCCCGCACTGCTGGAATATGTCTCCCTCCTACTCCTGCTGCAATAGAAAAAAAGCTAATGCCATGGTTTAAGAGTTGAAGATGGGAGAAGTGGAGATTTTCTCTCTGCTTTCAGCCCGAGTTTTGTGCCTGAAATAATCATTTGTACCATGACTAGAGTGGCAGACAATATTCAGGCTTGCCAAGAAGACCCTGTGCTTGTGAAAGATTGTAACCCACCAGGATATGGCCGTGTTCTGTGCTCTGGGAGACCTAGCCTGCCTCAGTTCATGTATACAGGTTTTATCTGTTCCTCTTGACTGGAATACTTGCTGCTGAATGGATAGCAAAAGAAAAAATCATTGCTTCAGTTTGAAAAGAAAGTAAAAAAGACCATTTTTGAAGGTTGGAAGTTCTGGAGAAGTTTGTACTTTGAATCCTAGCAGTGGGCATAATCTGTAATCTGCTATCCCTCCATGACCAGGCCTATGAAAGCCAGATGTCTAAGTATATAAGAAAAAATTTGCAGATATTGAGACTTATGCTTTTGACTGCTGAAATCTACCTTCTTGTAATAGTTTTCTGGTGCCCAGCTGCAACATTCTTGCCCTGGAGCAGTGGACTTGCAGGCCCAACCAGGTGTTTTACATTAAAACACATATATGAGTTCTTTGATACCTCAAGATAGTACCAAGAGAATAAGCCACGGACTTGTTCCCAAGAGATACCTTTATTAATTTAGGGGAGAAAATAAGGGAACTTGGCAAACGTTCAAAAAGGGCACTGCACAAGCTAGACAAAATGTTCCGTCACAATATCAACCCAACACATAAATCCACAACACTTAAATCCAGATCCAATCAATCCACAACACAGTCAAAATCCAATCCCTCCAGCTCCAAGCCACACAAAGCATCAAGAAAGGAGCAAAGAAAGAGAAGCAGGGGGAGCAAGAAGCAAGAACAAGAAAGAGGGAGAGACAGATCATACAGCTACCTCTGTAACCTTGTCAAAGACCAGGTCTCACACATTCAGACGACAGGGCCACAACGTGTGGCACCTCCATGCCTTTGGTTTTACCTGCTCTGGTCGCTATGGCCAAACCCCCCAGGCAAGGCCTCTGACCCACTGGCCACTCTGGCATTGCAGGCCAGCGTGAGGGGCCATGTTCTCACTTTCCCTGCCAATCCAAGCTGGGCCAGGGGCTCCAGGAGGTGTGGGCTTCCCTGTGTGGGCTCCAGGGGCTGCCATAGTGGATACGATGCCACCCCAACTCCTTGAGATTTGACCCATCTCTTCCCCCCTCCACACACATACATGCATCCCCCACAAGGCAGTTTGGACCCAATACTAACTGATCTGATGTCTAACACCACCCCAAATTAGACATGAGTAGAGATAGACTCTAACCCTCTCATGATATATCTTCCAATCTCCAGGGCTGTTAAGCCAGAGCTTGTGAAAAAGTCTTTAAAAGATTCAGTTCCCACATCTCCAAGATTTGGTGATATTTCTCCAACCCATTTTACTGGTCATTAACCTATAGAAGGACTCTAGAAGGAGCAGAAATCTCTTTCCAAGGCTTTAATTTTTCTATATAGCACTTACATGAAGGAAAATTATCATTTAATCTGGCAACTCAGCATGCAAACTGCTAGAAGCTACATTTTGACTAGTGAAAGATGAACCTCAAAAGCCTGAAAATTCTTTTCACTCAGACAGTGTCTAAATGGTAGTATTGTTATTTAAATATCTTCAGTCCATACATTTGAGATGGTAATTTCCCTACTTTATATTATGCATTCTCTTAAGACTTCCTGGTAAAATGGAAAAACAGAAAAAGGTTTAGATGCACTTTTGAGCTTCAGTTTTCACATCAGTGTGCTTAACCCTTATTTTAACTCCCTTTTTTTTTTTTACCCTGAAAATGACATCCTGCCAATTAAAAATACAGCTGCGAAATAGAGACAGAAGTTAGTTAAAAACTGAGTACTGGAGAAATTTGCCAATTGATAAGATCTTTTAAAAGTTACTTTTCTGCTATTTGCACTACTTGTTTATGGAGCTAAATAATGAAATCATATGGTTTGAAGTAAAATATGGTTGTGCATCAATTTCTTCTTTTTTAAATGAAGCTATAGCTGCACTTTTGAACATAACTGAAGCATAAGTTGCTGACTATCAGCTGCATTTCAATGAACATCCATGTGTATACATCTAGTTAGACCAGCTATGAAGGAAAACCTGGTAGGTAAAAACTTTTTAATTGACAAATAAATTTTGTATTGAGATTTATGATAATTGACTAACCTCTAGCTGGGTGGTGTAGAGCTGCACATGGCACACAGTATGGATTGGAGTCTAGTGCTGATTATAGTTATGACTGTTTGATGGGGTAAAGCTGTAGAACAAGATTCTCAGATCTCTTAATCCTGAGGTTCATACTTTTCTTCTGTCCAAAAAGGTCCAAACACTTCATTTGAAGGTGAATGCAGACGAGTACTTCCTTAGATAGTGAAAATGTTCAGCAATTCACATGACACAAAAATCTGACTGCCCACTTTGCTTTCCAAGAGATTATATTAATGTTCATTATTTAATTGTTTCTATGTTTCTTTGTCTTGTTATTTCCACTTTATGGCAAAAAAAAACCCCAAATATTTCTTTATATCAGTGATATGATTTGGCACACATCTTTTATCAGTTTGGATAAGAGTTTTAAAGAAATGCAACCTTCATTTCTCTTGCCAAAAAGTCAGTAAAATTGTAGTGGGGGAAGAAGCCATCCCAGAATCTCATCTCAGATTGGGGGTTAAAACAATCTCAATGTTGATTAATTACTCAGGTTGCTAGTGGACAACCATGCATAATTTCTGCTCATGTTATCTAAGAAGTCAGGCTCTGACTAGCACAAAAATTGAATGATAGATCTCAGACCTGAGTAAAATTATGCTAAAGCTTCAGATGAGAGAGATTGAGATGGCTTCAAGTGTTCTTTGGATTACAAATTTATCAACCACAGTCTTGAAGAGCTTGAACAGTAACAATCCTCATAAAGGTGAATGAAATCCCTGTGAGTCTGTGTTAGCTTTCCCAGTGACCTCCACACACACACTGCTGTCTGTCTCAACATGCCTGCTGCTGTGAATCACATTTTCTGACACCCAGCTGTGCTGTGCCTATTCACTTCAAAGGGAGCTTGGATGTCCAGATATGTCCGTGCTAAAAGCTGTGTGTCTTAAAATTCTTGTTTAAGTATTGTGTTTTACTAAGTCCCTGTGTCTTAGAGGGGAAAAAAAATTACAGTGCTACTAGATTCTGATAGACACATACTTTCTACATTTTGGAATATTTTCTAGCTATCAGATATTTTACTTGAAGGATTTTTATGGCTTTTATTTAGCATGGTGGCATCATGGCCCCATACTGACCAGTAATTAATGCAATCAAGAACTGAGTGTTGTGACTTTTCATTTTGGATTTTTTGAGGTAACAAAATGAGTTTCGGCAGTTGTTGATCATTTTCCTACACAGTTTTTTCCTTGATATATATGATTAACAGTTACATTTCACAAATTTAAAAATTTTGCTTGTACTCTACCTGTATATACTCTACTAGGCATCTTTCCTCAGCTGATATGTTTATCTCTCTTCCCCCCCTGCTCCCCTTCACTTTTTCCCAGGAAGAAATACTTGTTTATTTGGACTGATGGTGGAATTAGTTTCCTGAGCAAAATTCCAGAGTTTTAAACTGATCTACAAAATTTCCAAGAATTTTCAAGGTTTTTCTAGCAATGGTATTAGTCCTAATACTGCTAATTCTTGTATTAATAATTTAGACAGAACCTTTTTACTAGCTATCATTTCTATGATATCCCTCAGTGAAGACCCATATTTGAAATGTTCCTCTCATAGTGTTTCCTTTAACACTGAAGCTGCATTCTATGTGATTCTATATCTACAGCTAATGACACAGCTCAAATCAAGGCCATATTTTTTGCATATTGGGCAGCTACCCAGTGGACAGATTTTCATTTTACTGTATCCCCAAGATGTCACAAAGTGGACCTTCATGACTGACCATTTTCTTATGGAGGTTCCTATGCCTGCTTCTTGTTAAGTCCCTCCTCTCTTTTCACAGGCATAGGGCAGTGTTCTGCCATGCATCCTAGCCTGAAACTGATGAATAGAAAGAAATCAGAAACCAGACTCAATCACTCCTATTGATCCTTGAATCTTGGTGACAGTTTCAGCACAAAGAGCACAACATTACTGATATCTGCAAGTGTCCAAGCCTCAATGCAATCTGGATGCAAACCAGAACTCAGATCTCAAGATACTAATGGCAGTGATGGATAATTTCTTGATGGTGTGAAGTGGAAGGCAGACATCACTTTTCATCTTTGTAGACCCTTATGCAACCTTTGATGCAGACAGTGATCATGAGAGATTACTGAAAGAAGTGATAAGGCTGCATAATCAATGGTCTAACATCTCTCTGGGTGTGTATAGGTCTAACAACGTTACAGGAAATGTCATGTTTGTCTTCTGACTTCACAACTATCACTTCTCTCTTTGAAGCTATTCAACATCTACAGAGAGACCCATAAAGTAGTGGGATCATCATGAACTTAGTGCAGCAACAACACAGATCTCATCATGCTTATCTTCAGCAGAAAGAGCAAGATGGGCTCAAATGTTGACCAAGAACAGCTAATGGATGAAGACTTCTTGGTTCTGAATGAAGAACAGTGAATCCAGAAAAAGCAGAGATTCTGCTGAGGGAAATAAAAAAACCCCAACAATTAAAAGAACTTTGCGGAGTTTACAGTCTCATATCTGAAAATGTCTTTTGTTGAATGGAGTTCAGCATAGCAAAGTAATATCAAAGTGATTTCAAAAAGAATGAATAACCAGGCTGTATATCAGTTTTTCCACAAGATCCTGGTTCATGAAATAGTGAAGAGTAACTCATGAGCTGTTTCCTAACTTTTGAGTTCTTAGTTTTTAGTATTTAAAATCCTCATGTACCATGACTTGAGTATGTTAGAGTGGAGGAAGAAGGAGAAAGGATAGAACAGGAGAGAAACAGAATGTATATTTTAGGTTTTTAACAAAGGTAAATGAACAAAACTTACATTAACTATTAGCTATCTTAAAATATTCACAGTTCTACCATTAACTAATGAATTCTGAGATTACAATACAAGATTTTTGCTTACACAAGGATCAGAAATGGGTATGTTTACCTTTGTATAGAAATACATTTAACCTGAGTTTTCTGATGATTACCAGTACTAATGGAATAGCGGTTCCAACTTCAGCTTCTGTATGTTCTCACAACGACTGTTTTCACATCTGATTCTCTGTTTTCCCTTCTGCAGCCTCTTATACACTTTGTTCAATTACCCTGTTTTCCTTAGCCAACCTGCTACAACTTCTTTGTGCATACAAGGGACTACAGCTGCTTTCCTAGGCATTCTAGTCTCAGATATTCCTTTTGCTACCTCAAATCAACACTTACACCCTGTTTTTGAAGTGAGGATGCTGATTGCCATGTTGCTTTTGCCCAGTCTGGTGATGAGAGCAAAGGAAAAAAGGTATATATGTGCGTGGTTAAGTCACTATATAGAACCCTTGCTACTACTGTACTTTCATCCATAGGAAAATTACCTCAGTGTTCAATGATTGCAGTTCTTTGCCTGCAGGAAGTGAGTGAGAAGGGACAGAGCTTTGGTCTGTAACTTGGCACATAGGGCAGTGCCTGGGAACAGGCAGTTCAACCTTTTAATGCTTTGAAGTCACTTGGCAGCTAAGACAGGACATACGTGCAAGTGCTTGAACTTTAGAACAAGACAAATACAAATACGGCGGAATTTTTCAAAGTCACAGATTTTGTTCAAGGGCCATTTAAACAGTTCCCCTTGGAAATCACCTTTCCTTTTCTTTGTTTTCTTTTTTCTCACTATGCTCATCAGAAGAATCAGAGATGCAGATGCATCTCTTCCAAACAGCAGATGGTAAGTCTTTGATCCAAAATTCAAATGTCCCAAACTACACTCATAAAATTTCTTTTTTTTTTTTTTTTTTTAAGAATTTGTGTGTTTATGTCAATATCAACCTGAGATTGTTAGGGAAAGGCAGGGCATACAAAGGTGATTAGTCATTGAAAATTATTAACTCTTTGACAACCTTATATATAAGTGGAGCTATCAAAATATTAATCAAATGCAGAACAGGGGCTAAAGAAATACAAGGAAAAATGTATTGTAAAGAAGCATCAAGTTATCAGTACTTTTCATGATAGCTTTCAGCAGTAGTGAAGCAAGTAAAATGACATAACATCTATGCCTATAATTACCTATTCATGGATCTTATTTTTGTTCAAAACATATTACTTCATAAGTGAAGGTAAACCACAGATTTTTATAATGAGTAGAAAAATTACTGTAAACCTTTGTACCACAGGCTGAAATAGTGTTTCAAAATACTTCAGTTTATTTTTATCTCCTATGAATAAAATTTTTGGCGAGATTAGGCAAATTTAATCAAGTTGCAGAGAAACAAACAATTTAGGTGTGTTGCATTTTTTAAAAATATCATTGACTAATAATGCAATCAATTAGTAGCAATTAAATGTCTTTATCCAAATTAACAGCAGTAGTTAGATTACTTAGTAAACACGAGTGCAGCTTTTCATCATAGAATACCTTTTTTCAGAATATTTTATCAAATGGATTTTCATTTACGTTGATAGATTTTTTTATGACATTCTGTCTTCACTCTAAATGCTAAATTGACTTTAATTCCAAATACCAGTATAGTTAGCAGAACAAAATGCCCCAAATCAAAAGGGAATGCAGAACAGATGTGGCAAGACATCTTTGATAAAAAATGTTACATGACAGCGAGCAAATACACAGGCAAGTGGTAGCATCAGAATAAGATGGTATAGTATACATATCAATGCATGTGACAGACTCATGTAAGACTCACATCAAACTATCTAAAAAAGAAGTCTGTGGCAAATTAAAGCTTGGCAAATGCTTTTTTAATTGCCAGTTTAAAGAACAGTCTAAAGATTAAAGAAAAATTTAGAATATGCAATGATATTGCAAGTGAAAATAATGTGTTATAATGTTCTACTTAAAATAACTCTTGAGACTAGTGAAGAAAGCCAAAACCTGTATATAGTGAAGAACAGTGTTCTGCAGTCTTCTGTACAGGGAACAATTGACCTTTGACATTAACACAAGCAAAAAAATTGATGTGAAAAAGACACTGTTGGTGATCATGACAGAAAATGATGGACTATGGTATGCATATGAATACATATGGAAAAACCGTGCTTCATAGTATGTAAGAGCAATAGTAACACTTTGTTGTTGTTGCTTTGGGCTTTATGTTTTTTTTCCTTAAGAAAGAAAGTGGGAGATGGGAGGACGATGCAAAGAACAAGAATTTTGAAGAAGTTAATTAATTAATTTTTAATTTGACAAAATTGAGAAAGTAAAGAATAAGTAGAAGTTCTTTGTTCTTATTTTGTATTTATTTTTTATACTGTACATAACAGACCACTAAAACAGAAATCATTGGAGGGAACAAAGGGAAGCCATAGCACCCCACAATGTATTATGCCACAGATCTGTAGCTACATCAGACCATACTCTTTGTGAATCATCCCCCTTCCTACCTCAAAGATATGTATCATGTAATCAGTTCCTATCTCACTGAAATGGCTGCTATCAGGGAAGAGGTCCTGTTCTCAGAGGAGTTGCTAGGGCTGCAGTGTACATTGCACCATGAGCAGGCCTTACTGGAAGAGCAGCAGAAGTGGTTTGCCCTGAAAGTGTTGTTAGCAAAAACTGGAATCCTTTTTTTAACAGAAATAAGGACAGGAGAGGTTGCATGTCATATCAGTACTCTAACTTCTACTGAAGCCAGTGAGCCCTTGATAACTCCTGTAGTCATGCAGCAGCTGAGTCAAATGTAAACAGCAGCTTCTTTACATCCAAGTGACAATTTTATTCCTTTTCTTCATGTCTCCTCTTTTAATACTTTTTTCCAAATGAAATCTTTGTCATTATTTTCAGAGACAAATGAGTTGAGGAAATGACATGACAGAATTAACTCTTTAGGGGTGACTTTGGTTCATAAATCAGAGAAGTCTCCACAATATTTTTGCCAGAACTTTCAAGTACCTGACCACCTTCCTGCAGGTACTGGGGTCTGCTACTGGCATTACCCCCTTAAGCCATCTGTCCCCAAGGCTGAGCCAGACCCACCCCTCAGTCTCTCCTTGCAAATACTTCAGCCCAGACCACCCTGGGGACCTCTTGCTCCAGTTTGTCCATATCTCTGAAACCATTGTGTTCTCTCCTCACTGAGGTTTGCTGTTACCAGCACTGGGTATTTTGACCAATTAAATTTCAAACAATTGCTATGCCACAATAACATCTCAACAACATCAGTCTCCTGTGAAATGGAGACAGAATTTTGTTTTTTCTCTCTTCTATGCTTGAATAAAAGCAGAATAATTTTAATCTTAATTATATTCATTTTTTTCTGATGAATTTTGAAGCAACCTTGAAGTATTTGCAAATGCTAATGACGTTAATATTTATTTTGATATTTAAGATGATAGTTTTACAACCTAAATGTGCTCTGATCCAGAAGTTGCTCTTTCCCTCTATTATGCATAATTGCATATTACTTTGCATTCATGGAAGATTTGAATAAGAATATTTTAGCAATCTAAGATGAAGATTAAGGCATGTAAATAGTATTCTCCTCAAGATAAAACACCAGACATATCAGTACAGTTACAGAAAGATAAATACCATCCAGTCAGTGAACTGAGAGATTGATTCCCTTAAGACTGGCAAAATACTGTAAGATCTTGGCAAAGTGCTATTTCTGCTTATTTTTATTTATCTAATTTTATTAATAAATCTACCACTCCTGGAAATAACAACAGATGCCATAAAAGTGGCAAACAACTTCCCTGCCCTTTTCATGGCTGGGAATTCAGTCTGGCCATGTCTGTGATGGAAGCTTTACCTAGCTGTGTACCATGTCTCAGGATGTACAGTCTGAAAACTTAAAAAAGACAAAACTCTCCTGCTAGAAACAAGACCTTATAAATTCTATCAGGAAATATGCAGAAAAGGAAGGAGCAGAGGCAGGCAAGATACACCAAGTGAGCTGAGAGTCTCTGGAGTCTTGCTTACTGGTGGAAGGAAGCAGAGGGCTGGTGGTGGCCGATGATGTCCTCCCAAGAAGCAGGCTCATAACAAATGATTTTGTCCTGAGAATCAGGCAGAGGGGGGGCCAAGTTAGTCTTCCCTAACCAAAGTCTCCAGAGCTGAGGCGACTTGGGATTTTCTGCCTGCATGATCCCTGCTTTGATGGTTCAGGAAAGCACTTCTCATTTTGTCTTAAGATAAAATCAAAACAAAGGTCTTACAAGGTGGAGGTCAGCAGTGACCAAAGTGCATCTACTTGCATCATTCTGTGGCATCCCAGCAACTGCACTGAAATAATGAAAGGAAAACTTGCAGGCTTTCTACAAGCATCATCCTGGATCCATCACATATATCTGTGCAAGACTGTATAACTATAGTCAGCTTTAGTGAGATGGTGATATATTTTTGATTTGGTAAAATTTTGAGTAGTTTAACAGGACTTCATAAAAATAATACATAAATCAAGCATGGACATAAAAGCAAGCCACTTCTTCTTTACCATAATTCATTTTCTACACAAGCCCTAAGAGAAAGTCCTTCTTTAAACTACAAATTTTATATTTTCAAGATACCAGAAAAGAGAGAAAATCGGTATGTAAAAGTCAGATATATTGTCTATTTTTTTTAAATTATAGCATTTTTTTATATAAATAATGTCAATAGTGTCAGGGAAGGTTTAAGCTAGATATTAGAAAGAGGTTCTTCACCGAGAGGCAGGTTAGGTGCTGGAACAGGCTCCCCAGGGAAGTGGTCACATTACCAAGCCTGACAGAGTCCAAGAAGCATTTTGTGACACTCTCAGTCACATGGTGTGACTCTTGGTGCAGTCCTGTGCAGGGCTAAAGATTGGACTTGGTGATTCCTGTGGGTTTCTTTCAACTCAGCATATTCTGTGATTCTGTATGTATAAACACCTTCACGTATGGGATTCTGTAGTAACCATTCTCTGATGTGTTGGGTTTTTTATATTAATTTCATTCTTTATAACTTTTTTATTAATGTGTAATGTAAAGATTTCTAATATGTAAATCTAGTCCATCTGTATTTATGTAGCTTGAAAATGACAATTTTGTTTGTCTTCTCTTTTTAAAATTAGAACAGTATTTGCAATGACAGCTCTGCTATCTAATCTATTCTACTTTTTGGTGGTGTTTTTTATTTTATTTTATTTTATTTTACTTTTGGGGTGGGTTTTTTTGTTGTTGTTGTTGTTTGTTTTTTTTACCTGTGCACACCAGTGAGCAATATCAGAAAATATTATGACATTTGCAAGAATGCTTTCAAGGAAAACAAATTCATACAGGACAGATATTAAATGTGTTGTAAATATTGGGAAGAAAAGCATTCAGTATGTGTGTTACTCACAGTGAAGTTCTTTTTCTGCAATGTATATTATTACTGCACTTAGGTTAAATGATACAGATGGACTGATGTCATTCATCAGTGCAACATTTTAAAATTACCTGCTCTTAAGAGTCTGTAAATTGTTTGAGCAAGGGAAAAAAAAGCAAGTCTGATAAAATCATAAATATTTTGTCCATCAATGCTGAAACTCTAATTTTCTTGCTTATTGCTTGAGTTGCTAAAACAAATAAAAGGAATCTAGGAGAGATTTCTTTAATATGCAAAATGAATTTCAATGTTCTGTCCTGCTGGTAGTTTTATGGAAAACCTGACTAGATGCTACACATGGAACAGAAAAATCTGCATTTAGATGGAAATATTATGAAATGCATGATATGGTACAAAGTAAGTCTTTTAATGGAGATAGCAAGGTGTTGCATTATATGGTTGAGTGGAAAGACAGCATGCATACAGGCTTTTATGTCCAGCTGCCCTGATTTGCCCAAGAGAGCTTACTATTTGCATTTGAACCTAATATTGTGGAAGAAGAAATAAAAAATTCCCACAAAAAAATTAAACTAAGAAGCAATTAGTTCTTTTATAAAATAAAATATTAAGATTTGTGTGAGTCACCACTGTGAGCAATGATGTTTTGGATTTGCATGGCACTTTTTCAAAGGCTCCTTAAGTGTTTTACAATAGAGAATTAATTAAGTCTTTCAGTACTGTGTCTGTTATATAGATTAAGTGGTGTAATGAAGATTAAATTTATAGATTTCAACAACTATTTTAAAGTCATTGTGGTAGCTGATTCAGCCTGAACATGCCCCTAGAGACATGCTTTGTGCAATTTCTTTTTCGTTTGGTGTTGTTATTATAAATGAAGCAAAGAACGCAAAATCATTGGGCAAACTGGTGATTCATCATTATGAATCATTGAAAACAAAATAAATTATAAAAAAACCCCACAACATTTAATATAAGAAGTACTTTTTTTTTTTTTGTGGACAGTAGGCAAAGTATTTTTCTTACATAAAAACTGGGAATTGTATCATGAGTATTCATATATTTTGTTTGTTTGACCCCCATCAGCAACTAAGTACCACACAGCTACTCACTCACTCCCCCTGGCCCTGCTTCAGGTGGGATGGGGTAGAGAAACAGTAAAGAAAAAGACCAAACTCATATGTTGAGATGAGAAATAAACAAAATGTAATAGTACAAACTATAATAATAAAAAATACTAGTAATAATGATAGCAATAATTATAATTCTTAAAAAAAAAAACCCAGTCACACACAACACAATTAGTCACCTAATGATGCTCAGTCCACCCCTGAGCAGTGATCAATGGCTCCACATCCATTTCCCCAGTTTTATACACTGAGCATAACATTCTGTAGTATGGAGTATTCCTTTGGTCAGTTTAGGTCAGCTGTCCCCTCCATGCTTCCAGCATCTTGTGTAGCGGCTCGCTGGTAGAGCATGGGAAACTTAGAATAAGCACTATGGAGCAATAACTAAAACTTCAGTGTGATATCAACATTATTCTCATACTGAATTCAAAACACAGAATCACAGAGACAACTAGGTTGGAAAAGACCACTGAGATCATCAAGCCCAGCCTTTGACCTAACACTGCCTTGTCTACTAGACCATGGCACTCAGTGTAACATCCAGCCTCTTCTGAAATACCTCCAGGGATGGTGACTCCACCACCTCCCCATGCAGCCCATTCCAGTGACCAATCACTCTCTTTGTAACAAGCTTCTTCCTAATGTCTAACCTAAACTTCCCCTGGTACAGCTTAAGGCTGTGCCCTCTTGTCCTACTGCTGGTTGCCTGGGAGAAGAGACTGACCCTCACCTGGCTACAGCCTCCTTTCAGGGAGTTGCTGAGAGTGATAAGGTCTTTCCTGAGCATCTTCTTCTCCAGGCTAAACAACTCCACTCAGCTGCTCCTCATGGGAATTGTGCTCCAGTCCCTTCAGCAGCCTCATCGTCCTTTTTTGGACACACTCCAGCACCTCAATATCTTTCCTAAACTGAGGGGCCCAGAAATGGATACAGTACTAGAGGTGCAGCCTCACCAGTGCCAAGTGCAGGGGAAGAATCACTTCCCAGGTCCTGCTGGCCACACTATTCCTGATCCAGGCCAGGATGCCATTGGCCTTCTTGGCCACCTGAGCACACTGCTTGATCATGTTCAGGTTGCTGTTGATCAGAACCCCTGGGTCCCTTTCTGTCTGGCTGCCCTCCAGCCACTCTGTCCCCAGGCTTGTAGCGCTGCAGGGGTTTTTTTGGCCAAAGTGCAGGACCTGGCACTTGCCCTTGTTGAACCCCACACCATTTGATTGTGCCCATCTATGCAGCCAGTCCAGGTGCCTCTGCAGAGCCCTCCTACCCTGCAGCAGGGCGACACTTCAGTCCAGCTTAGTGTCATCTACAAATTTGTAATGGTACACTCAATGTCCTCATCCAGAACATCAGTAAGGATATTAAATAGGGCTGGACCCAACACTGATCCCTGGGAGACACCACTAGTGACTGGACACCAACTGGGTGCAGCACTCTCTGGGTCTGGCCATCCGGCTAGTTTTGACCCCAGCAGAGTGCACCTGTCCCAGCCACAGGCTGCCAGCTTTCCAAGGTTTTCTTTGCCCCTACTTTTGTTATTGATATATTTATAGAAACATTTCTTGTTGTCCTTAAACGAGGTAACCAGACTAAGTTCAAATTGTTTTTGATTCTCTAATTTTCTTTCTACATGATCTAATGGCATTCTTAAACAGTTCATGAATTTCCTGCCTTTTTTTCCAAAGGTGATAAATTCTCTTTTTTCCCCTAAATTCCCACAAAAGCTCCCTGTCCAGTCAGGCTGGTCGTCTTCCCTGCTGGCTTGCCTTTTAGCACATTGGGACAGTCTGCTTCTGCACCTTCAAGATTTCTTTCTTTCTTTCTTTCCTTTGTTACACTCTGAATTTTAAGCCACAAGGTGCCTGGAGCAGTTACATTAATTTAAGTCCTTTAAAAAGCCTTTGGTTTGTTATTACCTCCAGTTCACATCCGCACATGTACTTTTACATGTGTTTTCATGAGTCACTTGGATGTTTTTAAAAATGGCACGATAGGATACATAAAGAATTTGGTAGTCCAGGCTATGACCTCCTTTGTGATGCTAAAATTACTTCCCCAACGTGACTCTGCTTCTGACTGTACTGTGTGATCTGTAGCATGATGATGCTGGAGTACTAGCTTACTAATACTTCCTTTGTAAAAATTTTCTGCTAGAAGGGGAAGGTAAAAAAGCCCCAAAATGTTATGAAATAGAGTTATTTGTTGACTGAGTATTTTAAAGCTTTTAAAACACAGTTTGTATGTATATTTGACCCAGTGTTTTCTCTACACATTGCAAGTGGTTTGTTTATTATGAATTCTTCAAAATGAGAGAAAAGTCCTTCTTAACCACAGAAACAACATCCATACCTTACTAGAAAATCTGAGTTATAATATGATGAAAACATTAATTAATAGGACTGGTAATACTAATAAACTACAGGGGAATCAACTGTGATTCTGCATTTCTTTCAGGGAAAGGACATAGTGAAATTCCCTCATGCTTCCAGAAAAGTGGAAGTAACTAGTTTTGTTCAGACAAGCACACTTTGTTTTGTTTTTTGATGTTGTTATTGTTTTGTTGTTGGTTTTTTCCCCCATAACTTTGCTTCTATTATTGTTGATGCTTAACTCGTAAATGCCCTTGAATATTTATGCCAGATTCCTCCCACTGTGCTACTTACTGCAGTAACATTGCAAAGGGGATACATTTTCTCCCATAACTTTTATTGAAATGACAGAGTGACCTTAGGGTGTTTCTATACTGTCCTAGTGTTCCTTCTATAACATTTAAAATAATGGGGACACACTAAGTGGCATGGCCTCAGGGATGCTGAGGGAACTGTAACTCTCTGGGGGTTAATGGATGACTGTTTTTAGTTGAGTAATCAAATATAATACTGTGCTGCAGAACTCCTACCAAAGCACATACGTGCAGACTAATGGCTATTACTCTAATATGCTTTCAACCTTGAAGACACTTTAAAGACATTGCTTGTCATTTCATTGTTATACTGTTGCAGTCTAAAAAATAAATTTCACTTTTCTTTTGCATGGTCTGGTGAAAGAGAAAACAATCATGACTTTTTTTCTGATTCATACAAAGAACTGCTCCAATCAAATCTTCAAATGTGGTGCTGCTGATAAGAAAGGCAGGGTGTCAGTAAGCAGAAGTATAAGCTCAAAAGATCACAACTAACATTAACATGAAAGCCAATACAAATTTAGATTTTAACGAATACCCTCATTTTTTCATATTTACTGTGAAATAAATTAGTCTGTATGTTTTCAGTTGGATTCTGCTGAAAATGTTTACCTAGCTCCAGGTAGGAATTCTTGGAAATGAAGCTGGGAGGAGGAAGAGAGTGTAAGAAAAGTGTCAAAAATTTTCAAACTGTTTTGAAATGTCCAGTTAGAGAAATGAATCAGATACTGTATTTAGACTCTCTTTATCACGGGACTACTGGAAAACAGATATTTTACAATTTTTAATTTAAATGGGTTTAATTGTGGAGGGTTTTTCCCCTCTGTATTTTCATAATTAAACATTTTTGAGGTTTTTCACTTTTGTTTGGTTGGTTATTTTGGTTTAGTTTTTTGGTTTGGCTTGACTTTGGTGTTTTGTTTGTTGGTTTGTTTGTGTAGAAATAGGTACCCTTTCCAGAAAAATTTGTATCAGGAAGCTAGAACTCGTTTTTTTGCTTAGGATGTCTTTCCTGCCTGCAAAGTGCCTCTCTCAAGAAGATTAGATAGCTGTTTTCCCTTCCCTTTTTCCCCTTTGCCTTCTGCATTCCAGAGAAAGCTGCAGAGAGGGTTGTGAGCAAGTACTCTTTTTCTGGTATGCAGAACAGATAACATTCGCAGACATACACGGCCTCCTTGTCTGGAGAGGGCGGGGAGGACAGAAGGAAGACAAATGGCCCTGTAAGACCACAGGAACTGCCTTTTTGCTGAGGCCTGGTGCTGCCGTGGAGCACCACTAGGATTTGTGAGTTTTCAGCATCTTCACCTCCAAAATAAACCTTTTTGAATCCTTTCCACTGATTCAGCATTCTTTTCGGGGAATACTTGAGTATATTTTGCTTTACAGGCTTTTTGTTGTTGTTGTTGTTTTGGGAGTTTTGTTTGTTTGTTTGTCTGTTGGTGGCTTTGTTTTTGTTTTGGTGGGGTTTTTTTGTTTGTTTGTTTGTTTTGGGGTTTTTTTTGTTTGGTTGGTTGGTTTTGGTTTTTTTTGTGGTGGTTTTTTTTGTTTGTTTGTTTGTTTGCTTGTTTTCTGTTTTGGTAAAATCTTATCTGCTTCCTGCTCTTCCAGCAGTACCTTATCTATAGTGAGTTGCTGAAGTCCTTGAATCCTGCAAGCCATACTTGGCAAGACATTATTGGCCAGATTTGTCTTTGTACTTCTAACCATAAGTAATTAAAGTGTATCAATGCAGTAATAACTAAACGTCTAAATGCATCAGCTCCTATGAGAACGCGTGGAGCATGTTAGCACAGCTTGGACCCACAGCAAACACTGTCAGCTCCTATCTCATTCACAGGTAAACCAGGCACCTCTCACATATGACAGCATTATATGACAAAGAAATGCCTTATATTTTACTTTTGTCAGTATATCCTGTTACATCTATGTTAGGCCAATTTAACATGAGCTGGATTAAATCTCTGCTTAAGCCACAGACGCTGTCCTGGTTTGGTGTACCTCTTTCACTCTATAGGATAGGTGGGAAAGTGGTTTGCGTGTTGTTCCAGAACGATGACACATCACAGTGCACCACATGAACTATTCTATGGAAAGGGAGACGTGTAGGTGGCTAAACTTAGGTAGCTCTTCTCCCAATAAAAGTATGACATTGTGACAGCCAGTAGGACTCTACCTGTGCTCATCATTTCACACATATAGACATAATTTTTATTTTGCTAGATCAAGATGGGAAATATTTTTCTGCAGCTATCATCAGTAATATATAAATGCATATAGATTTCCAGGACAGCTGTATTCCAGCATGCTGTTTTGTTTCAGCAGTTTGTTCAGCAGTTAATGAAATTAGAACACAATCATCTGACCTTGAGCAGTTCAGTGCCAGGTATATTTTTTGTCTCTCAAGGTGTTGTCTAAGGCATCAGTGGAAGAATTAAATGTAACCCATAGACACACAGTAATTACACACATACACACACACACCTCTTGACTAGAAGAGAAGCATGAAAGATGCAAGCAATGGAAGAGATACATCAGCTTTAATAATACAGTTTTTTTCAGCAGATCAGTCTGTCTCCCTGTTTACAACATTGAAGCTTTATTCATATAATAGATTCTAACATTGAGGTCATTAATTTAAAACTTTTACTTCTCCACTGATTTCCTCTGCAACAGAAGGAATGATCCAAAGCTTATTGTTTTTAAGGGGAATCCAAGAAGGATTTCCAAGGCATTTAGAACAAGAATCTTATGAATCTTAGTATGAAATACCTCTTTTAAATCTTCAGGTTTATTGGTGATGAAGCAGGCCTTTTGGTATAACAACCCAGTAAGATGCTCCATTAAACTCAACCACTGACTATTCCATTATATTTCTTATTCCTCCAGACTGAGGGATTCAATAATAACCGAGACTTGGAAACTCAGCATTCTTTGATGAATTAAAGATTGATAATTTTTCATGTTAATATTGGCAGTCTAAGACTACAGGAATACATTACTATTACTCATTCTCAAAGTCTGTCATAATAAACCTAAGCAAACTTGCTTCACTTTCTTCTGTTTAATAGGCTGTAAGGTATTGAACAGGACTTACGGCATGCTCATTTCCATGACTGATGTATTTCTGCTAAACAGCATACATTTTTCCTGCAGTCAGTGTTGCAGTTCTGAATGCTTTGAAAGGAAACTTGACATTTCATACATCCATCATCTGAATTCCTGGACTGGATGAATATGTCAGAAACCACAGATATGATAAGCAAAATAAATGTACTTACAGAACAAAATTCAGCTTGTTTTTGTTTTTTTTTTCCTCCCAGGAAATGAAAATAAACCTTTCTTTTAAAGTTTTATTGTAAGCAATGAGATATTATTGATTTCCAAAACTACTGGGCCATCTTTACTGTGAGGGAATACATGGGAGCGTAAAGAAGTTTCAAACAAGATGGCAGTCGGGTTTTCATAGTTTTTAATATCTAGCAAAATATTTAGACACTATTGTAAAGAAGGATTTCTCTGAATTTAGAGAATAGCATGTAATTCCATAAATACTCTCCTCTTGAGTTTTTGAAATGACTCCTAAGGTTAAAGACATTTGATTGTGTTTGGTTAGTGCATTGATGAATGAATGATAGTTCATATAGTCTGATTAATTTTCATATTGAGAAAATTGTAAGTGAATTCAACTTCTTTTTTTCTTGTGAAAATGGACCTGAATGCAAAACAAGCTTATTTAACCTCTTCACTAGAAGAGGCAAATTCTTCCATGAATTCTTTTAGATCAGAAAAATCTTAAAATTTTCTATTTGCATACATCTCTAATATATATGGTAAAGCAGTAGAATTTGATTTTCACCTTATGAAACAGCAAGGCTGAAATCTGTTAAAAATCCTGGGGACCTATGTAAGTGTGTGTATATGAGTATTCGTTATGTGTTAAGTTCCACTAAAACATTAAAAATTTTAAAACTTTCACAAGGAAGGAGGTATTTGTTGGTTTTGGTTTTGAATATTTTTAATTGCTTTAAATGCAAAAATAATGTATTTGGATGATTAAAAATTTTAAATATACTAACTGTTCTACTATTGACTAAATTTATTGAAAAAATCTTACTGTTGAAAAGTAGCTTTGAAAAGAGAGTATATATAGAAGCAATCATGTTAGGGTTTTTTTCCTCCCCATGTCTCTATTTTTCATTAATTCCTCATTTAATATTAAACAAGTACATTCTACAGCTCCAGAATTAATATTTGCATTTTATGTCTGGGTACTTCTATGTGTGATTCTTCACTTTCTTTCACTAGTTATGGAGATGCAGTGGCAACCTATGTATTTCAAAGATATTTTGTGTTCTTTTTTTCCTTGAAGTACTGTTTTATTAGCATCCTATAACCTGTTTATGAGAAATAGAAAAGATTTCACAGAAAATGTGCCCAAGACTATTAACACTAATGAAGTATCAAATGATCAATTTATGACTATTACAAGAGCAACAGAATTAAGATGACTTTTCAATATAGAGCAGAGCAGTATGTGAGGGTGCCATTATATATATTAGAATATAATGTGTAACCATGCATCTATCGTGTACCATCAGTATAGTGCATGACACAGGTCTATATATTTTTTTGCATAAATCCTCTGAAGTTTTTGAAATTCTTAAACTAAAAATTTCCACTTAAAGTTCCCTTTATTTTTTTGATAATGAAAGTGTGCATTGTTCATTAAAAAAGAAATTATAACATACTTTTAAACAATGTTAAAATCTGAAATACAGTTTTGTTTGTTGCAAGAGTGAAGCTCAACCCTACTAGTTAAGCACTGTAAAGAATTACTTGCTATATTATATTATGTACTTCTCATCCTTTGTCACACAAAATTTCACTTATTAAAACTGTGAAAAATGCATACACATTTCAGTCATATTTAATTAGTCATCCTGTACTACCTTCATGTAATTTGAATGCATATTCTTCTTTTCTGACCCTCTCAAAAAAAAAAAAAAATCCAAGGAATTTCTTCACTTTAGATGAAAAAAACATTAGAAAAGTTTGCATTTTACTCCGTTAGCAAGATATAGATAAACCCTGTGTAATTTGGTATGTAATTAAGTACTTCACTAATTCGGTACCTCAACTGCTAAAAAAAATGGACCTTCAATGTGAACTTGAAAACTGCACATACATCAGCTCCCTGTGCAAGGTTTGTTTTGCAGCACAAATCTAATTTAAACCCAATTTGTATCCAGATGTAATCAAAAAGAAATCTAATTTCTCCTACTTCAACTCTATTGGAATCTTTCTCAATCCACTCTCTGGACTGAAAATTAAGATTTATAGTTGTGCTTGTTTGATTTTAAGTCTGCTTGTCTATTTACTTTTAAAGACATTTCTTTATAAAGTGTATTATGTTTACTTATGATTTGATCTGTCTGGTTCTGGACTTCATCCAGGAAATAAATATCAAATACAGGTTAAAAAATATATTTTTTTCCATCTGATCTTCCCACTGACATTCTACCTTAGATACAGATCCTCCTTACTCAAGATAATGCCTGTGTTACCAAGAGAACAACCCACACGAATACACACACATCATAGAGCTATCAACATGTACTAATACTTTTCCATCAATTCTACTCAATTTCTGCAATATGCCTTTGGAACAAGGTGAGAGATAAAAAACAAAGTAAAATAAATCAGCAACAGTTTGCTGCAACATTGGTAATAATACTTCACTCCATAGAATGCTGTGTGCTTATGCATACACTTTCACAGTACTTAAACCAGAACATCAGACTGTCCCCTCATACATGATTACACAGCTTTGCCTTCTCATTCCCCCTCTCAGTCTGATTCATGACTTAAGTCTCAACTTTCTAGCTGCTATGACTAAAATGTGCAGTGCCAATTTTGCATAGCTTGGTTTAACTTTGGTCTAACCCATTAGCAAGAAAATATTTTCTAATGGTAAAAAAATTAATTACAAGATTTAACCTTTTTGTATAAGCTGGATGAGGATATTTAAAACCATGGAAAAACCTTTGCATGAAGGAAGATGGAATAGACTGAAAATCTTCAGTCTGGGAAAGATGATGGAGAATACAAAAGAATACATAAAATCAGAAAATCTATTGAGGAGGTGAACAAAAACTGGGGCAATTATGAATGTATTTATGTACCAGGGAGCAGGTTCAAAGCCACCCACCTTGACACTGCAAAACTCTTCACTATAGGCAACCACAGATGCTTAAATTTTTACCTACCTTTGGAAAGGAGTTCACATAAAGATATTTTCTTTATGTCACAAACCCACTGAAATGCTTGCCATGTTCACACAATGATTTGATAATTTCACATACTGATTTATTGACTCTGTCTTAATCACAGCATTGATTGAATCATTGTGTCACTTCATCCTTAATTAGCTTTGTAAAGTTGTCAAAAACTAGCTCAGTAGAATGTTTGCTGAAGTGTACAGTTGCTTATTCATCTCTTAAGAAATAAGATCCATAAAAAGTTCAGACACTGTATTCATTTCATCACATTACAACTTGTGTCACAAACTCTGAGGATAAAGTTAATTTTAATTAAGAAATTAACAAGCCCATTTTCCTGTGCTTGCAATTCAGTCCCTCAGAAATATTTTATTATCTTTGTGACTTCCTATATCATGGATTATGTGGAAAGTAAGACAACAATTTTTAGAAAATCTTGGAAATTGCAATCATGTCCGTACTTTTTTGCTGAAATAATATTAAACTCTTCTGATGTGAGCAGAAGTGGCACTTCCCAAACAACAAAAGAAAAAAACCAAAACAACAACAAATAAACAAACAAACAAAGCCAAAAAAAAAACACAAAACCCCCAAAAAACAAGCCTCTAAAACAACCCAAGAAAGGGATTATAATCCACTTCATTTCTGTGCAGTAGAGGTAACAAAGTCATCAACCTATCAAATATTTATTACTTATTTAAAATTATAGAAATATGTATAATACAAGTTGTTCTTTCCCAATTTTTCTGAAGTTACTGTGCAAGTGTTGCTGCAGTACCACTGCTATTTTTTCTCCCACAGGTATCAGATGCAGACCTTTTATGTAGAATGACTGAGACATTTTGTGTGGAATCAATTGTAAAATGCTAATCAAATGTGAAATGTTCACAGAATGTAGTAACAGTAATGACATTTCAAAATGAAAATACATTTAAAAAAACCCACATTTGAATAAAAAAAAATGCTTCTTTTCAATCTGTTTGGAAAAAGTATTTCTGGTTTATGAATATACAATTTTTGAGTTAAATTATTAATGAAACATAGCTATAACTTAGTTGTAAAACATAGTAATCCCTGTTGTTATGCACAACTAGGAAAACATTTAAGATATTTGCAGATTAAAACTACATCATAAATACAGTGTACTGAAGGAGAACTGAAGAATGTCTCAGTTCTTCAGTTTGTGCCTGATATTGGATAACAATAATTTCTGTTAGGAAAAAAGTGATCACTTTTTGGAAGGCGTAATCACAACTGGGGAAACTTGTACAATCCCATTTCCTCCATGTTTTTGTTTACTGTGATGTCTTTAGAATTATTTTCCCTGCAGATCTGTACTATAAGCATTTCTTTTCCTAACAATTTTAGCTTAGTAGTTGTTTTTCAGTAAAGTTAAGTCTTACTGAAGATGATGCTGGATAAGTTCACAGTAATCACAGAAAAAAAAAATTATGTCCAAAACACAAGTTTAGATGCTGGCATAATGAGAGAGTTCATTATGAAAAAAGACATCACACTCTTCCAATGCAGAAAAAGTGTGCAGGATGAGTGTTGGTGGTAAAACTGAATGAAATTTCTGCTCAGAATGAGTTTTACATTATAGATGAAATGAATAAGTAAAGATATACTTTGCTTATATTCATCTACTATTTCTTTATTTGAAGAAATGCCTTTGCCTGCATTTCTTAATGAGTAAATATTTTCTGGTGCATTAGAAATGGTTTGACTTTTAATTTTCACATTACTGTCATAAGATGCAACAGCTCACGTCTTCAAAGATTTAGCAGAGCTTTTCTCACTTTCTTAATAGATAGTGATTTCAAAATGGTCTTTTCTGTCCTCACCCAAGCTTCTCAGAAATTACTTTTGACATGAATCACTTTGCAGTATATGTAATATTAGCCATTTGACCTTTACAGAATCATCTGGCTTTAAGTATTTATTTAGTGTTCTCATTGTCTGCAAGGAGTTATTCCTGCTAAAACCCAAAATTTAATTTTTCCCTTAAAAAAGAGGAATAATTTTACAAAATGTAGATTGACATATATTCCAAAGTTTCAAAATGTCTCTCTCAAGTTTCTCTGTCCATTTCCTACTAGGTGACTTCTCTCAGTATACAGGTAGCATACTTCATTTTAATTATTATCTTGTTTA